>VWZZ01008359.1:1210228-1295694 GCA_013399095.1 Psophia crepitans | reverse complement strand
GCTGCTAGTGACCAGCCGCCAACTAGATTTAACACCATTCACCACAACTCTCTGGGCACGTCCTTCCAACCAGTTTTCAACCCAGCGAAGAGTGTGCCGGTCCAAGCCATGAGCTGCCAGCTTCCCTCGGAGAATGCTGTGTGAAACGGTGTCAAAAGCTTTGCTGCGGTTCAGGTAGATGACATCCACAGCCTCTCCCTCATCTACTAGGCGGGTCACCTCATCATAGAAGGAGATCAGGTTGGTCAAGCAGGACCTGCCCTTGAGGAACCCATGCTGGCTGGGCCTGATTCGCCGTCCATCTCGCACCTGCTCAGTGAGCACTCTCAAGACGAGCCACTCCATGATCTTTCCCAGTACCGAGGTCAGGCTGACAGGCCTGTAGTTCCCCGGATCCTCTTTTGATCAGTTTTGATCAGTTACTGATCAAACTATCCTTGCTGAGAAGTTTTTTACCCATGTGATAACTGTCCATCAAATTATGAAATGGCCCTATTTGAATCCCTGAACTAAACCAAGAATGGTAGAAGATCTTGTAATTAAGATGCAAGACTGAATCAAAAGACCCAGGCCCTCATCCTGGTTCTGAAGCAGTCTGTTTCCATCTGATTAATGTTTCCAGAAGTATCCATTGCAGTTCATGGTGCCCAAGTAGGGGAATTGTTAACCAGAGTTTTCAGAAACCGTGGATGTTCATTCTTCCCATTAATTTGCTGTTTGGTTTTTTTTTAATGTAATGCTCTTCTGAAGTTCTGGTTCTTTCAATATGTTTTAGGAACTGAGGCTCCAAATAATTGACGTGATTCTGAAAATGATGTCCTTAATCTCTACATCTTCCCTCCTCATTATCTCCAAATTGATACAATGCTTTCCTTAAAGGAATGTCATGAGGCTGACATAATTCAAGATGGTAAATTGTTTTGAGAACTTTAGATGGAAGGAGAAGAATACCAGCTCTTTATTCTCTAGGGGTTTTGATGTTGGGTTTGGTTTTGTTTTTTTTTTCATTTTTCTTCTGTATATGTTCATATTTTTTGTGCTTTTGAACTGACTTTAGCTCTGTGGCCTCTGTGGCTTGGGACTATTCCTCTTCTGAGAATTAAGAAGTCATTTAATACAACAAAACGAGCTTAATAATGCACACTATTCTTAGATGGAAGGTTACTCTAATTTGATCACCAATACATCATCATTCATTACAATGCCTCATATCTGATTCTCTTTTCCAGTGGCACAAATCAGGAATAGTGTCAATGAAGTCTGTGAGATTAAACTGGTGTAAGTGAGGATATTCAGGCTTTCCTTCTATTGAGACCTCCTTACTCTGACATGTAAATTGACTACCTTTTTACAATAGAAGCCATTTAGGAGTAGATTTTCGATGTTCTGTATGATCGTTAGATTGGTATGTAATTCATGTGTGCCATTTTGAAAATGCCAGTGCCCCTTTGAAAGGGTATGAAGGAAAAATGGTTACTTCTATAATGTTACTTAAAAGGCTTCTGTTTATCAAAATCTCATTGTGTCATGAAGGTAGTGTTCATGCTTACTGCAGAAAAGGCACACTTGTCTTTCTGACTAATCTATGGAACAACTCTTGAATAATGGAAACTTATTTTGTACATATAAGAGGGATATATAATCCCCCTCCTGTCCCTTGAAAAAACTAGAAAATTTGGCTTTGCTGTTTCTGAATTTAATCTTAATCTTCAGAGCACTAAAACTCTCCAGTGGGGCCAGTGGGTGAACTGAGCTACTGAATATTGCCTGCAGAAATTTATTACAAGATTGAACAATAGGGTATTTTCTCCATACTCTTTTAACCTGTTGTGTACCACTAAGACAGAAGTTTGGGGTTGGAGAATGGGGACTGTTACTTACTTCTGACTGCACATAGCATTTTAATGTTGGGTGCAACAAAATAGTAAGTGGTCATAGTTCTGCACTCCCTTCTGCATTTTTCCTTCTTCTGAAAGAGAAAGTATTCCTGCTGCAGTGGCTGCAGTTCAGCTAGCGGTGAGGCTACAGTGTTTCATGTTTTCAAATACAGAAATAATTGCTGTGGTTGTTAACAGAATTGATTTCATTACATGGAATTATACTCCTTAGGCAATGTCTCAGGGACTTTTCTGCCCAAATGGGAGTCTCAATAAAGTGCTGGCTGATCCTTGTGCTGGGCTGGAGCTTACTGTTCTCGGTAATGAATCATTCTTCACCAGTGTCTCTGATATACTGAACTACCAAAATGGAAAAGCATTTAAAATATACTGTAATTTTATATTTGTAACATTGAAGACTCAGAGGCCTCTAGGCCTGTTAGCTAAATACAGACAATAAATTATAAAGCAAAGCAAGAAGCCCATAGAAGGCCTGAGAGAAAAATTCCCAAAACAGTGTAACTACCACCACCTTCCAACATGTACACATACCTACCACGTATGCATCCTCTTAGAGATGTTCCTGTATGCAAAACCAACACAAACAAGCCCTCAAAAAAAAAAAAAATATCTGAAGCATCCTGAAGGATGCTGGGAACTGAAAGGCTCTAATTTTGTCTCGGAAGACAAGGAGGAATTCTGCCGTTTACATCAGTATCTCCAAAGTTTTTGTCTGTGAAGGGATATATTTTAAAGTTTTAAAACTTGTTGTATTTAATTGTAGTGTAGAGAAAGTTTAAAAATCTTTGGCTTCTCAAATCGTATTTAGTCAGTGGTTTTCAAATATTGATAATTTGTGTATCCTTAAGAATTATCTGATGGAGCTGCAGATTCTTGTACAAAGACTGATAACCTGCTGGGATTAGGCATGCTTTGTTAGCACACAGATTTCCAGGGTCTCAATCACATGTTGAAAATTGCTAATTGGTATCTTTGTTACCAGTTGCCATATCAACAATTATCTTTTCGAGTTTTCAAATTAACTTCTGCAGTGGGGTGCAGGTCCATTGAAGCAGAGCACGTGCCATCAGTGAGATTTCTGCATGATTTGTATACACTTTCCCAGTTCTGGTTGCTGTGGGCTTGATTTAGTTGATCCTTGGCGCTCTCTGAATTCCTGAAACAAGTCGCACTACTTTCAAGCAGAACAGCAATGTGCAGGTGCAGTTGAAGGACTGAGTAAGGAGGAGACAATATAATTTCTCTTTCCAGTAGCCTACTACCAGGGTTATTTATTAGCAGACTGCTATTCAGGTCTTGATGGCATCAGAAGAGTATGTTTATGCTGCCTGTATAAATCTGTTCCCCTGACTGTCCACACATGTACATATTAGATTGCTCCTGAGATCCCTTCTGGATCAACTGTATCTGCCTCCAGAGAAAATCTAGGAATGGATTAGCAGTTATACTAATTCAGGGGCTGAGCCAATACGCAATGTGGATGTGATGGCACCGCTGCTCCCCGCCTTGCCTGCCTGCACCTTTCCATCCCTCAGCTGGCAGCCAGCATGACACAGGCAAAGGTTTCTCCTTCCTGTTCTTCCAGGTTATCCAGATGGGATTTCTGAGCAGGCAGCCCATATTGGGCTGCGCAACTCCACTTCTCTCAGATCTTAGGGCTATATGTGGAAGCTAAGTTCTGCAGAGAGGTGCAGATACCCCTGGAGAAGTCCACCAGGAGCCAGCAGCAGCTGAAACTGTTCGGACTCAGTGACATTTGATTTCTGTTTGGAAATCTAGAGGCTCAGCTTTGGTGTTGATCCTCCAGAGTGTTTGCTCTCTCTTTACCCACTTTGGTCCCACTGATAAAATCTTTGCCAGTCACCAGTGGGGCTGAGTAGAAGGTAAAGAGGAAATTATGACACAAATCCCCATAATCTGCCTGTCCTCCAAGGCTCAGAGACCCTGAGAGGATGGGTTCACAGTGGCTGGTAAGTGAATAAGTGTTTCATGGTAGAAAGATACATTTCATAGTGACCTAGGGGTATATGTACAGAGTGCTGACTAATACATTTATCTGATAATTTCTCTCTTGCATTTTTAAATAAAAACATGAAGTCATACCTTGTGGAGGACTAAGTTAAACAAGGGGAGTCAAAGTTTATTCCCTGTGCAAGTAGAAGAGCATGAGGGAGTGTCTGCAAATCAAATCTGAACACAGAAAATCCACATTCTGGAGTTTGTTTTAGATGGTTGTAGGAAAATAACTGAATTCAGTTTGCAAGATTGACCTGAAATATAGCGACTGTTTGTGCCTCCTTCTGATATTTTGTCAAAGCTTTGCTTTAACTTTTACGGCCAGTAGCAAAAAGAGTCCTTGTGTCAGAAAATAAATTCGATCTTCTTTCCTTTTAGAGGCTCTTCTACTTTAGCATTTTTTCAGGTACTGCAACTGAATGCAGAAAATCTCAGAAACTGCAGATTCTTTCATTTCACTGTTTGAAAACATATGTCCAAGTCATTGGAAAGAGTCAGAATTATATGGAGAACTCTGCTTTGCTTTTCATTTACTTTTTCAAATAGATGTCTTTCCGCTCTGCTGTGTCTCAGGTCACTGTAAAAATGGCTTTAATATTTGTAGCAAAGAATAGATAACATCAATTTTTCCCTGATAAAAGGGATTAATATATGAACTCTACTGTATAGAGAATGAAGTTTCTTAGAAAATAGCTTAATGCAACTTTTTTTCCTGCAACCAGTGTGTTTGTTTTCTTACCCCCCTCCTCCAAGCATTGTTTTAACATACTTACAGTTAAATCTTCAAGTAACCTTCCTTCATTGGTGTTCAATTGTTAATATAGCTTCGAAAATAAAAAGATATTTGGTGGTTATACCAATCCTTTTAAACATTTGCAATGGAGAAGAAACAGCTTAGAACATATATGACCTAAATTACATCACAGACCACTGCTACTTTTATTTGGTTTATTTTATTTCTTTTTTGCTTTTTTTTGTATAGAAAATTTAAAGGCATTGGTCCAGCTCTTTTCTAGACCGGGCCCAAGTTGCAACTGCTTGGAATTTCTCACCAAAATTTCTCTGATTAAAAAAAAAAAGATTCTAAAAAATCAGAAAAAGAAGTCGTTTCCCAGGTAAAACACTCCTCATTTTCTGGACATATGAAAATAGATTTGTATTTTTCTTGGGCTTTTTTTCAGTCATACACTGGAAGATTTAAGCAGGCAACTGAAACACTTCAATTCAAAATGGTGTCACCGACCCTCAAACAACCTGTACTTTACATGTCCTGAGGTGTCATTCTCATGTACCAGCATGTTGCCGTTCAGGTTGTTTCTCTGCAGCCAGACTGATTTTACTGTTGTCTTGCTGGTTGCCCACAAGCTGGCAGGATTTCCCAATTTAGAGGTAGTAGCTTTGGTACTGGATGTGTCAGAGCTACTGTACGTGTGCAGAGCAGCCGCTTTGCACATTGCGCAGTAACCCTGGCACGGCCTGGACCTGTCACACCTGCTGTGCGTGCACAACAGATCTGTGCGTATGTGTTAATCAATTACCAGAAACAGCCAAGTCTACTTTTCTATGGAAATTTTCAAATGAAATAGGGAAAATTAATTTGCTTTCAAGATAACCTTAATAAAGAAAAAAAGACACTATTTCTGACCCAGGCTGGTGCACGCAATTTCCAGTGGATCCTTTCCGATGATATTCCTGAGTATAAGAACAACATTTTGAATGAGTGCCTTGAGGTTTGTGCAGGACAAACCAGTTCAAGCCATAGTACACAAATCGCAGTATTTGGCAGTAGTATTGGTGGTGAGAAACCTTTGGACAATAAAGTCCTTGAACTAGAACTAGATTTGAAGAGCAGAGTTCACATGCAGGTTTCACTCCCGGTAAAGTACGCAGGACCTCTGGCTGATAAGTTTTGTTAGAAATAGGACCCGGCTGCAATACTTGGCTATACCTTCCTGTTTGTACTTCAGACCACATTAATGCAGCAACAACAGTGACCAAATTTCTCAGTGCAGACAAGTCCCTAAGTTACACATTTTTTTAAATGGGATACTTTCATTAGTGCCTTAGCTGATATTACTCATAAACCAACCCTTGCGCTACCAGGTTTAATCATTGTCTCGAGGCAGAGGCTTATTAGTGCAAGGTCATTCTATACTTTTTTATTTCATATTTTCCCTTAGAGGAAGTGAGTGATGTCTCCAGAAATATCACCTACCTCCTGCCTGGCATATCAACATCCACAGACTTGCTGCCAGCACAGATGTAATGCCTCTTGGTCAAACTTCATATTGCACCAAAACAGAAAGTTTACAGTAAAAGACAGATAATAAGATCAAGTCCTGAAACTTGTATGTGGGATTATGTAAGCTGTTTAAAGAATTAATGATAAAACTTCTATTAAAAAAAAAGTGAACTGTTTCCTGAAAATATTAAATCTCTCGTTGTGAATTAAGTGCTTTTGAAATGCTGGATTGATAACTCTGGAGATCAAAGTCTTACACCTGGCTGAGCTACTTACATGTCTCCGTGGCCTTGGAGCACCCCACAGTCTAACCCTCAGGGGTGGGGAAGTGCTCTGATTCCTTTGCTACTGTTAAGGAATTGAGGTGCAAAAAGGCAAAGTGACATATTTAAGCTCGCATTAGAAGTCTGTGCTGAAGTAGGGATTTCAGACCAGGCATCTGATCTCCTTAGGTAGCAATCCAAATGGGAACTGTCACCTCTCTCCTACAGAAAAGGCAATGACAGCCAGAAAGACTCTGATCAAAAAGCGTGGGAGATTTCCCAGTTCGATCAAATCCCTGGCCCTTCAGGAGAGAAACAATGAAAACTAGAATCAAGACACAGAGAGTAGTCTGAGGTGGCTGACACCAGTGTGTTGGGAACTGGACTCTGATCTAACAAGCGTATTCGTTACAGACCAGTGAATAATGATGCACAGCATAATATTTTTTGGTACTTATTTGCCATGTGACTACTCTTTGTTTTGGAGTGTATTTCTAATTGAATATTAGATAGCTTGAAAATTAAGGAAAACTTTCTGCTGCATCATTGTTCTCACAGCTTATGATGGGAATGTTTTAGATCAAAATATGCCAATTAAATAGAAACAAGTTGGTCCCCCTGGGATTATCATTTTATCTTTTCCTCCTGTCTCCCTCTCCAGGCTCCTCAGCAGCACATGAACAGGATTTCTGGGCTTCTTCACTCTTTGGTGCCATACTGGACAATGAACTGAGAAGCCAAGGTTTCCCACACCTCTATGTCCATTGTTTCCTATTTTTTAACTTCTGCAGAATATGCTAGGAGGAATCCAAATTCAGAATCTGCATGGCAAATCAAAGAGTTGTGCACGAGAGAAATTGTAGTTCTTTGATCTGAAGTACTGATATTGCTTTGTTCATTTACATCAGTAGAAAATTCAGCCCATTTTTTGCCCTGTTCTCTGCATACTCCTTAACCCCAAATAATAATAAATAATATTTCAAGAATTAAGCATAATTAATATATCATATTTATAGCCATGTAAATTAAAGAGGTCTCAACTAATAATGTGAATCGCATAATTTTAAATAAATAAATAAAAGTGGTATAGCAGAAAAGCAGTCAAGCATATGGTTTCACCATATGCTGAAGCATACTCACCGTCCCTTATATCCTGTATTCCCTGTGAATGCTATGTATACATATTCACTGATAAAAAAAAAACAACAAAAAAACAACCCTGCGTGAAAGAACTTTAAAGCTACAAGATCAAGTGCTCTGTATTTGGACTCTCGGAAAATTCATGCAGTTGTAATTTCTCTAATAGATGGATATCACAAAGATATGGTCTTTACAGGCTTGATCCCATCAGTTTTTGCATAGAAGCTCTCCCTCACTCACTGGACATGATGTGTGGTAGTCACTGAATGAGTATGAATATTCACATGACAGCATTGATCCATATCCTGAAGATGGGTCATATATACTATCTCCTCTTTTATTCAATGGAGAGGTAGTTGCTACAGGAAAAAAATATTATTTCAATTGAATCTTCTACTAGGAAAACTTGAGGTAAACTTCTCATTCCAACTGAGGTAAAAGTTTTCTGCCTTTGCACAACTACCATATAGCTTTTAGGATGCAGTGCTGCTTACTGACCTCTTCAGCTAGAGGTGATCTTCATAGTGTACTACATTAGTTAGTGTCCACACTTAAATAATCGAGGATGTCCTTTGTTCTGTGACAACTGTAGCCATTTTGATACTTTGCCCCATTCTGAAGGGAAAAAATACATTCTGGAGTAGCAACATACCGTCGAAGATGGTAAATCTATTTTTAAGCAGCTCTGTTTAGAAGGGTTGCTCTAGGGCTCCAAAGAAAGCTTTGTCTCATAGAATCATTGAATCATAGAACCATTAAGGTTGGAAGAGACCTCAAGGATCATCCAGTCCAACCATCCCCCCACCAACTATTAACCACTAAACCATGTTCTTCAGTACCGTGTCTAACCTTTCCTTAAACACCCGCAGGGATGGTGACTCCACCACCTCCCTGGGCAACCTGTTCCAATGCCCGACCACCCTTTCCGAGAAGAAATTTCTCCTCATCTCCAACCTGAACGTCCCCTGGCGCAACTTGCAGACGTTCCCCCTTGTCCTGTCGCTAGTTATCTGCGAGAAGAGGCCGACCTCCAGCTCACCACAACTTCCTTTCAGGTAGTTGTAGAGGGAGGATTTTGCTTGGGTGTGACTACCCTGGAGTCACTGCCAGCTCATGTACAGTAGCAGTCTCGATACCAGCAGCATAAGAGTCAGTGCAAGCTCTGTGCTGGAGCCCATGCTGTTCAGGATGCTGCCACTGGCACTGAAGCTTGGGCATGTCCACCACGGTGGTCAGTGGTCTGAGTAGTGTGGCTGAAGATGGAGGCAAGAGCTCAGGAAGTGACCAAATTCTGCCCTCCTCTGTGATTGGGATGCTGGGTAGCAACTGCAGATATGTGATTTCCATAACCTTTCCATCAGAGGAGTGATCTTCTGTTTCTCATATATTTACCCGATCGTTTCTTTACCATAATTCACTGAGGCAGGATTCAGAAAGTCTATGTGGGTCAGTTAAAAAGTAGATACTGATCATCATTGAAAAAAATGAAAAAAAGAGTGGGAAGGAGCAGAAATTTGTTGCATCTCGAAATAAACAGAATGGAATTGGAATTTGAACAGATGAATTATGTTTTTATGTTCATATCTTCTGTGTATCCATAACAATCCCAGGAGGCTTCACATCAACATTTTGAAATCTTTTGATAAATGCATTCATGTTCTTATCAAAATTGACTTGTGTTTGGATTTCTCATCTTATACTCTAATTAGCATTTGAACCCAACACTTTAAGCACATGATACTGTGATGTCTTGAGTACATATATTTAATCTAAATGTTTCAGATCATTACTACTGCTGCTACCAAGTGCTATTTTACTTCTGGGGTTTTTTTAAGAACTGATTTTATAATCATTTGGCTTACCTTGAAAATGTATTTTTTCTATAATCTACTTTCTAACTCTCATTTATGTCCTTTTAGAAATATAGAAAACAATTAAGATTATGTTAGTGCTGAAGATACTGAAGTCTTAAGTTGAAATCTAAAGTGGAACCTATCTTTCAAAGAGGAACAGGTCAAAGGAGTTAATGGGTAATATGTGACTTAGAGCTAATTTCGAGGAAAGAATATGGAGTGATGCTGCTATTATTTCCTGATCTTTTTTTCATTCTTCTTTTTTCTGATCTCATGTTATACAGAATGGAAAAGTTCTTTATTAGGAAGACAAATGGAAAAGAAAATAAACCAAGAGGTGACATCTCCAATCTGACAACTGTACCTGATATAAATGTATATACATATAGCAGTGACTTCTTAAAAAAAATTATGACCTATATGCCATTATACCCAGTATTCTAAGGGCAAAGTTGTAGGATTTTTTCTAATTTGTTTCTATTATACTAAATAAAATGGACGCTACTGTTTCTGCCTGTAGCAATACCAAGAATACAGTGAACTTAAAAGACAGAGACTGTTCAAGGCAGATGAGATCAGGCCCCTGTGTAACAGAGACAGAAAATCTAAAAGTTTGTCATGTCCCTTCGACCAGAAGTTGGCCACAATAAGGGACAGGGTACTCAATTTTGGGCCCTGGCGTAGCTCTCTTTGTGCTGGCTCAGCTGCTGGAAAGGAGCCGCAGGGTTAGATTGATCACCCCGTGTGGAATACACCTCACAAGAAGGATGTAGCATATGTTTGGCACGATGACCCCACACTATTCCCTTGATTGGGACAGAGGGAGGAGGCAGAGCACGCCACTATTCAAAGCCACAGTAAATTAGAGAAGCCTTTCTGAGGTGTGTTACTTTGTATTAGAACGGGGAAAGACATGGACCTAGTGTCGAGGAGGTGTAAAAAATACCTTTCTCTGGTCCCTCTTCCTTATTCCTGAGTTGCATCTTCTGACAACTGAAACCATTACAGAAGTCACCATGGCTGGACCATTTTATTACTGTGAGACTCTGCAAGATGAGGAAAATTGTGGCTATCCAGTTAGGTTCAGAGGACAGTAGACTTCAACCATATTACACTATGAAACTCTCCTGTGAATCTGCAGATGATTTCTTCTGCCTGAGCAATCCACTCTGTGAAAAGTAGAGAATTACCTGTCTCTGTAACAGTCTTTGAGATCTGTGGTTGAAAAGGACGTATGTCAGTTATAAACTGCTGTTTCTTTCTGTCACTCACTGCCCAAACTTTGCTTTGCATGTGGAATTCAAGCAGCTCCTTGTTCTGCAAAGGACATGGCTGGGAGGAAGAGGCTAGCAGTGGCTTAGGGTTTAGGAGAAATTTGCTTGCCACAGGCTTTCTGTGAGACTTCCAGATTTTTATCTCTTTGTGTTTCATTTCTCCATATGTAAACTTAAGATAATAATACTCCTCTTGGCTTAATATTTGTCCTATTTATTTAGTTTATAAACTTTCTGGGGTCAGTGATCATCTCTTAGTATGTATAACACCTACCACAGAGAAGGTCAGATGTCATTTAGGGCCTCTATGCAGTGCTATGAAATATCGGTTAAATAATGATGTTATGGCAGGTGTTGCCAAATGATCTTGTCTCCTTGGACTTCTAAAATTTTTTTCTTAATGTACAGAAAAAGATTCAGTTTCAAACATCTACAAAATTTTTGCTTTATGTAGAAGGCTGTATGTGCAACTGTGGAAAGAGACTTCTCTAGGCGGTGGGAAGTTTTACAGCCAGCTTTGTTCTGGACTAGAATGGATTCTTAAGGCAGAATTGCTTCTGGAGGGTTGCTGAGCCTTGGGGGTGGGTATGTGTGTTTCTGATCCTATTAAAACGAACCCTGTAGATAAACAAATGAATAAAAAATTATTTTCCTGCATGGTGGTTAGCCATTTTGTTGCAGGATTAGTGCACAGGTGTAAAATTCTCCCCACAGATGTTACTCTTCTGAGAAGCCAATCTGCAAAATCTCTGGACATCTGATTATACTTAACAAATTTGACCAATAATGGGATGAGAAGAACGGCGGTACATTTGGCTTGATGTTTATATGCAACCACATTTAAATGCATAGAATCTTCTCTTGGCGAAGAGAAGGTAAGTCATTGAGATCTGCTGGGGATAATCAGTTCTGTTCTTTTCAAATAGAGATATACCCAAATTCTGGGTAAATAACATTTCTTGAACATACTTTTTATTTTTTTAACATTGGACAGCTCGGGACTGTGAAGGTCTTTCTGTGTCTTGTAGTATCCTACAAGAGCAGAAAAGTCAAGAAAAATCAAGCCCAGATACTCTAGAAATATTTGCAAGCCTTCTGGTAAATTTTGTGCTGATAACAGAATTGGTGAATAGACACACTTCTTTGGGTTTGTATTTTAGGTGAAATAATCACCCAACTCCATTGCTGAACCCTGTCTACAAGACACTAATACTATCAAACGTTATTTCAGTTGTGTCCTCTGCTAAATGAAACTAGAGGAGTCGGTAAGTGTGAGTGCCAGTTACTCTGACAAGAGAAATTGGCAGAGAATCAAGCCCAGGATAATTGTGACACTTTTACTTACTTACATTTTTGTCTTAGAAACAAATAAGCCCAGCTAGATTTAGGGAAAATTTTGACTGTTGTAGTCAAAGATCAAAAAGAAGAAAATGATTATGTGAGCACAGCAGAAACTGGGCTGAAGAAGATGTTCAGCATTCAAATCTGCCAATTTGCTTCTGTTTTCTCCTCCTCAGCTTAAAACCCCTCTTCCTTAAAATAAAGCTGCTTTTTTTTTTTTTCCCCCTTCTTCCTTTCTTTTTGGTGGTTGCAATAAGACAACTCCAATGAAAGTGGTTGTCATGAGATAATCACACCTCTGGGGGATTATAGGCATCTGGCTATGATTCATAAAATCCCTCAGGATTGATTCCCCCTTTCCCTCCTCCTTAAGATAACCACACCTCCTGCTGTGTTTTATGACTTGAAAAATGCCGGTTTTCTGATTATAATGTACAGATATTACTTACATTGAGTTATTTTGTTTCATTGCATTGTACATTTAAAAAAAAAAAACAACAAAGGGGTTTTACTCTCATTTTTGAAGGAGTTCTCACTGCCAAGAACAAACAAGTGGCTGATGACCACTTGAAATATTTCCTGAGCATCCATCCCAAGCTATGCTTCCTTCACCAACAAGAATTAATCAGGCTTCTCTTCTCTTCTCTTCTCTTCTCTTCTCTTCTCTTCTCTTCTCTTCTCTTCTCNTGACCTTATTCAATTTTAAAAACAAACAAAGGATTAACATTGGAGATAACTTGTTTACTTTAAGCTGTAAATTCTCTGAGCCACAGTAGTACTAGTGTTTTCAACTTCTCATGCTTTCCAATTAGTGTATGAATGTAGTTGACTTGTTTCATACATGCAAAAATATTTTAGGGGAGTAACACTGTGGAACTTGTTTATTTGAAGTGGTAGTGAATAATATGCACACTCTGTGGCTACAAGGTACTTTTCTCTAATAAAGTAGAAAACCTGTATTTATTTGTTTTCTGTATTTACTCTGTCACTGTCAAAAGCAAATCTGAGAAGAGGTACAGGCTGTTTAGGATTATGTCAGCTCACAGAGTGGAAATCCTTCAAGCTAATATGACTGAAAACTATGAAATTTCTCCTGATTTTAATAACACCTATAATTTCACTGATTATTGCCAAATTCCCAGATGAATTAAAATACCACGAGCAGGGTTCCAAAGTCACAGAGGCAAATAAAAATGTGGCATTAATAACAGATTTTCTTTTTTATCTTGTACTCTGGCTCAGGCAACAGTCAATATTTCTAATTTCCCTCTAGAAAGCCTTCCCTTCCCTTCCCTTCCCTTCCCTTCCCCTTCGATGTGCTTTGCTGTACAGTAACATTATTGAAACGCATTATGAGCGCTCCCTTTTTTGATGCACGCTGTGTCACAACTTAACGCTTAGATTGCTTGGCTTATCCTAAGTACACTTCCAAACTTACCAATAAGCTCTAAAATATCTGTTGCCGACTGTGCATACACCCCAAACCCTACAACGCTTTGAACAGCCTCTTACTCTGCTGATACTTTCTCTCCATTTCTGCCAGCTGTGAGTATCAGAAATTAAAAATGACCGCTTTCCTCCAGTTTGTGTCTGTGCAGATTTTAGAAATCACTGTAACCAAAGATAGGGACACTTCGAAACGGGAGAAGTAGCAGAATCTGTAGTAGGAACTGCTGAAGACTTGGATGGTTTTATTTACACGTATTTTACTCTCAATTTAACTCCAGATCTTGACAGTTAGGTTTATCAGTGCTAACGGCTCCAGAAAGATTTTACTGAAACACAAGGTGCATTCAGTGTTTTCTTAGGCATCCCTGCTTCTGCATGAATTTAATTCTTTTTAACGCTATCAGTTAAAAATAAGGAATAGTTTGCCACAAAATAGAGTCAACCATTTAAAAAGCAATTAAAAGCATACAAATTTTGATCGAAACAACGACGAAGAAACAAAGGGCAAAGGAGAGATTCGGAACATGGCATTAGTGTAATGCACTCCATACACTGTAAATGCTTTGCTGCTTCTGAAATTCTCTAACAAGGTGAGTGAAACTATTCTAAGAACACTATTATCAAGAGACACCTTTGAACTGATCTATCCTGAAGAATGACCCCCAGAAAGATAAGGTGAGGAGGAAGGGAAGAGGGGGGGGGGAGGAAAAAACAAACCACAAAAAAACAACCAACCAACCCAGCAAAAAAACCCCACTAACTTTCAGATGTTTGTTGGCTACACAGCACAGCTCCGACTTCTGAACATTTTTCCCCAATTATTTTTGTAAAGTATTGATCGCAATTTAATTTTGCAGTCCCAACATGAGAGGCGCTTCATGCTGAAATGTCTCACAGGAGATTGTAATCAGGGTCTAGCCTGAAGGTGAAGCACTAGTACATAGGTTTTACTCTATTCCTCCACTCTTCATCAGTTCTGGGATTGGAGCAGAGGGCATTCTCAGGCAGATTAATTTTTGACGATGGGATCGATGGAAGATGTTTTTTCCTCCTGACATTGAGTCATCTAATTTGCTGTTTATCTTTGGCTTATTGAGTTTCGAGCATTGTTAAATCATACCTTTCAGCTGTTTAATTTCAGATGTGGATTTTGCATTCCCCTCTTGTACTTTGGCATAACTCTTTTACCTAAAATGAGCAGGGTGATGGGCCTTTTTTGACACCAGGTTACTGCTTTCGAGTCTGTTAAGTACTCCAAGGTAATGTTATAGTACTTTCTAGCCTTTTTTCTTTGCTTGTGGCCATAGATCAGATCATCTCTAGGGAAATCATTACTTGCCATCATTATTATCCCTAGCACCTTCATCTATTCTCCCTTGTTTCCTGACTCCATTGCTTGATGAAGTGCCTACTTGTGAGGACACCTTTAACTCAGGTCTAATAATTAACCCCTTCATTGCTCAGGCTGGTTCATTTTTTGTTCGCTTCTTCAATAAGTTGTGATCTATGAGTTTAGCTTTTGGAGCAGCTCATAACAGCAGCACTCTGGAGTTGCCTGTGAAGCGCTTTTCTTGGGGAGGCTGTGGGGTTTTTTCCGCCCTTGTTTTTGTTTTAGTAGCAAAGCGAACATTTTGCCAAATATATTGCTAATCATAAATAAAATGCTTTCATTCAAGTGAAAATTGGTTTTACTTAACCTTTGCTAAAGGGTTATACATTACTGCTTTACTTTTCATGGAGAATCCTCTAACCTTGGTCCAACTCTGAACAATCTATGAAATATTCTTGCAATTATTAATTTTCACTGACTCAACATGTATGCATATATCATAAATATTTGTATACTATGGTGACCAGTGAAAGGTGGCTAGAAGCAGCAAGTTATCTTTTCAGTGGAAGCTGCTAAACTACTATACATTACACTGACTTCAAATAGCTTATTTGTAATAATCAGAAATCTTTTCACTTTATATTGCCATTATCTTAGTCTCAAGGCCAGGAAGGGCTAGCTTGTGTACTATATCACGGTTCAGGGAGACGTTATGAGGAGTCTATTTCTCCTGTTCAGAAGCTCAACATGATCGGCACTTTCATTCCTATCATGTATGCATGGACTGTCTATCACAATCACAGTGATTCTATGAATTCCATAGGAAGCACAAAGGGTTGAGTCACGCCAGTTCTTATTTCTGCCCCAACCACGCAGGAAATGACACAACGATTAAGCTTGCAGCATGCCCACTGGGTTCTGCTAAGGCACCACACTACCACAACCTGTGAACACAAGACGTAAATACACTGTAGCGGTACAGTGTATTTGGTCTTCTCCCAAGTGGCTAGCGACAGGACGAGAGGGAATGGCCTCAAGTTGCGTCAAGGCAGGTTCAGATTGGATATTAGGAAGAACTTATTCACGGAAAGAGTAGTGAGGCATTGGAACAGGCTCCCCAGAGAGGTGGTTGAGTCATTGTCCCTGGAGATCTTCAAAAAACGCATAGATGCGGCACTCCAGGACATGGTCTAGTAGGCATGGCGGTGTTAGGTTGACAGTTGGACTTGATGATCTTAGAGGTCCTTTGCAACCTTAGTGATTCTATGATTCTATCTATGAGTGCTATCTCAGTGATGGGTGCTGCAATTCAGAGCTCCTCTGTGGAAATCTTAGCTCCTGATGCAACACACTGGATGTCAAATATGCCTAATTTTGTTCAAAACCCTGCTAATCTAACCCACAAGTGACTTGGTGGAGAAGGGAGTTTAACTCCCAGCCATGTCATTGGTCTCCTGTTGCCTCCCCAGTTACTTTGCCTTTAAAAGGGAAGGGTCATAGTGCTCAGAATCTCCATCTGGCCTTTTGATCCTTCCCTTTGATCCATTTTGGCCCTGTGGTCTTTCATAGCAGCTGACCCTGCCAAAGCAGCAGCAGGAGTCCATCTCTGGCAGACAGAGTGTGCCTGCCCCTCGGCACGCAGTCCACCCATCTGCAACCACACGCAGTCATGACGGTTGCGTCATGGACAAAGGGACCCCACAGGCGCTATTGGTATGTATTTGCATGCATGACAATGTTGACATGTATACATGAATAAATATATATACACACGTACATATTATATGTATTCATAATGGTCCCTACACCTTAAATAAGATCTGTCCTGTGTGTTCTAGCTGTTCCCTTCTGTTCACTTTAATTCATATCTCTTCCAGAAGTTGCCATCTTTTGGGCAGAAGACTACCCACTTTTCCTTTGAAAGGTGAAAACCTCAACTCACACTCCTTGAAGTTTGCATAGAAAATATTTTGACCAATTTATGTGAGAAAAGTTTTCAATATGTGTCCATTTTTTACAACTACCTGACATTTCCTTACTTCAAGGCACTTAAAAATTTAAGAGAGAGGGTTGACTTGGTCATGGTGTTTTCCATGTAGTAACAATGAAGGGGTGATGAAAACCAAAAATGCTAATTCAATTGATATAAAGTTAAGTTAGAAAATCTCACAAGTGTAATATTAAATACCACTGAAATGTTATTTTTATGATGAAAAATAATTTGTGTGGTTTCATGATGAAAAATGAGATATTAGTTTGTGTGGGATCTTTTAATATAAACGTAATAACATTTTGTGCCTCTTAGAAAAGGGCTGTACATACACAAGTGTAAAACACCTTGAAGGGGATGAGATGTTCCAGGGCAAGAATTTAGCTCTGTATTTGGAAGATTAGCCTGTATTTGGAACACCGTAGTTGGAAATTAGCATATCACAGTTTGAAACCCTATCAAACTTCGTGGGTTTAGCTAGTCTTTGGCTTTTAGAGGTCTAGACAAGGCTCAAGGTGAGGCACGTTTCATCTCACTCAACGAGTGCCTGGGTTATTCCCGCGCCTTGGAGTGGTGCATCCCCACTGTTTTGCAGAGCATCCCTCACCCTCTGGGCCTGGCTGGATGCGCAGCTCCTCCAAGGCCACCGTTCCCAACTGCTCCCTGCCAGCAGCAGCCACTCGGTGCCTTCCTGGCAGGGACTGAAGGTGGCTGTAATTACTGGCTGCAGGTGTAAACGCCTGCTCCCTTGCCCTGCGGGAGCTGAACCACAGCCGCGATTAAAGGTAGTTAGCAATCCCTAATGACGACAAACATGCGGAGCTGATAATTACAACTACTTTTCATTCCACTACCCGGGAGGAGTGACCTACTGCCAGCAATAAACTTTCTTAAGTTGTATCCTTGTCTTTTCAGAATTCAGTTCTGTAATTATTTAATTATTCTTTTTTTTTTTTTGGTAAGATTTTTCTAATCCTTCTTGACCTTCTTTGGGTTTGTGAGTGAAAGCGTGAGAAAGTCTGCTGTACAGGATCCGGTGGTAGCTGGAAAGGAGAGAATACCGGGCAGAAAGGAAATCTGAGCCAGTATGGTGCCTTTCTATATTCCATTTGTGCCAGCCGTATCAATTCGTACATTACTTTGATGTTATCAAACGTGAAACTCTAGCTAATGTTACTTTTCACATATTAAACTCAATTACCAGCTTATATACCCTGCTGCCTGATGGCCTAAATGAACACATCTGTGGTATCCACAATAAGAGTCGGTTGGTTGATTATAAAGCAAATCAGGATGTTCCTATCATTAGGCTTTGAGACTGCCTTCTCTGAAAAAGGAAGAGGGGCAGGTTCCATAAAATGCTTATTAATCAATTGTGTTCAGATACAAACCCCTCTGAAGACACGGGGAAAGGGCAGGGTAGTTGCGGCAAAAGAATTTTTCGTCCCGCAGTAGAAAAACACCCTCCCCAAATCTGCAGCAAATGGTCTCCGGCACTGTAACCATTACTCGTTTTCCCAGAGGATGCATCTGTTCAGAAAGTCTACTCACCTAAGTAAACCCCATTTATGACTGTTGCCACAGAAATGGCAGTCTTTAAAAGCTCATTGAAAACTTTTTTCTCTGCCTTCACAAAAAGTTAAAGGCTAATTAAGGAAATGCAAACAGGAGCTTCTTCTGAGCCTTCAGGAGCAACATAACAGATTGGAACACAAGAAACTGAAGAAGTGAACATGCACTTAGTCCCTCTGGCAAAGGAAAAAACAAACTAAAAAACATTATGATCTTTTTGGCATTTAAAAAATATCCTTTCCTCCTTTATACGTTGCAACATATAAACCCCAAAATCAATAATGCAGAGCCACTGTTAAAAAAGTACTACAAGATGCTCCAGTGAAAATATCTCTTAACTGGCTCCAGAGGGGCAGAGTCATCCCTAGTCCTATTCAGCTGGAGCAATTCTGACCAAGAGGTGATGTTTCATATATGGTAGTGAAGCAAAGCCAGAAAAAAAAGGAGAGGAAAGGGGATTTCAAGGTTGAAATGTCTGTATAGCAGACTCCTTCAAGGCAGGCATAAAACAGTCAGTCAGAAACTTTTGCATGACTTGTAATTTTGACAGAGTAGAACTGATTTCAATACTGGACTAAAGATTTGCCCCTGCAAATAATTATTGTATATGATCCCACTGTTGGGGAATTTATTTCTTTAATGATAGATTGTGGGATAATCCTGTATATTTGAGGACCATTCTGCGCAGTCTGACCCTGGGAGAAGTAGGACCATTACCACTGTCTATGATAAGGGATTCCCACGAGTTACATTTTCATGAGTATTGACTTAGGTGATTTGGGGGAACCCATTTCACCTCCTTGATGACGACGATGATTCCTCCGTCACCTTTTCTCCCTATTCTGTCTTCCACTAACTCTTTGTGCCCCGGAACTTTTTTTGCTGATGACTGAATAGCATAAAGACAAGGTGCATGTGTAAATCTTATTGCTACTAGTAAATACTAGAAATATGAAAGTCTGGGGAAAAAGGCAAACAACCCCACACACTCCTTTAGCTAATTTAGCTGTAGCTTAGGTAATTTGGACAATACAAGACTGTTTTTTCTGCGTGGAAGTAAATGCAGGACTGGGTTGTACAGTCTGAATCTTTAAATGTGAAAATTATGTCCACTGAATCTGTGATTTGAAAATGTGTCAGCAGAAAGCAGAGAACGATATGGATGTGTTCTGAGGGTTACTGCCTTAGGGTCAATTGAAACAAGCAGATCTATGGGGCATAACAGTGGAAGGAGCAATCAATTGCAGGTGTAAATATGCCCGGGGCTTGTCTAACTTCCATTAAAATAAAAAGTTTGATAGTGCTAATCATTTCAGTCCCTTTACATTTTAAACAGTTGCTGGCATTGCCTAAGCATTTTAACTTTGTGCTGGCGGAATTGTGGGCTTGCTAGGAAGAGACATCAGGAAGGATGACAAAGGGTAGAAGGAAGCAGAAGTGCAAACCTGCATTTCCAGGAGAAGGGATCCAAATGAATATCCAGAGGTCAAAAACTGGAACAATTACAAGTCTCTGAGTCTGCACCAGTAACAAATAGCTGTCTCCCAGCATTTCAATTATTGTGAATGAAATTGTGAGGTGAGAGTGTGCCTGCCTGGGCTGAAAGGGTCAAAACCCCATCCGAGAACCCATGAGGCATATAAATGGGCTCTGGCAGATGGGCAAGGCTGGACTTAGTACTGCATTGTACCCCTTTCTCCCCAGCAGCCTGCCCCTTGTCTCTACCTCATGTTGCTGTAGAGGCCAAATGTCACAGCAGTGGACAGGTACGTGCCCGCACCTCAGAAGCCCCATTCATGCTGCTGTGCCTTACTGTCCTTCATGCCTTCACCCATGGCTTAAGCTAATGGGGTGTCTGTGGTGTCCCGGGGGTAGAGGACTGCGAGGTAAAGGCAGAGCGGTTTGCTAGGGACAGAAGTAAATTCTTGAACTGCTACAGCAAAATCTGTCAGAGGTTGGTTTTGGAAGTCCTTATTTTCACTGACTTGCTTCCTTAAAGGGTAAGTTGCTCTAAGGCTACTAGTAGTCAATTTTCCTATTTTTTTTGTGTTAATCTGATTGTGCTCAATTTTTGTATGTGAGTTCTTGCTGGGTTGCTTTGCTGCTTGTAGAAATAGATTATTCTGCAGTTCACAGGTGTATGTGGATTAGTAATACCTAATGGACTGAAGTTTAATTGGAGAAAGAGATATGTGCATGCAGGAGAGAAGCCTCAAGGAAGACCATTTTTCAGTGTCTTTAAGAGAGATCAGGGACCATGATAACTTGTCAGAGTAAGTTTTCAACTCTAAAAATCTACATTCAAATTTTGGCTAAGGTGTTGTGTGAATGTCAGTTTTCCATGGCTTGAGCTGGCTTCCAATCGAGTTATTCAGAGACTTTCTGTAACACGCCGTATGCTTTGACTAGCTGAAAAGATTAGCCAGGGCTGCGGCAAGCAATTGATGTAGAATGGCAGAGGGTTGCCTCCTGCTATCCTTTATACTTCCCAGAGGAAAAATCCTATCTCTGCTGCTGTCACCAGTAACACTTCTTTTGATTTTAGTGAGAACGGATCTGATTTATATGGGCCTTGTGTATGGTCAGAGATGTGTCCAAATCAAGTCTCTGTAACTGATTTTCGGTCCGTCTGAATTACTTAGCTAATCGTGAACAATAACAAAAGAAAGAGAAAATGTCAAAGTTCAGATTTTTCCAGCTTGAGACTAGGGTGAGAACAAGGTGTGGATACAGGAGGAAAAACTGAAATGAAACAAGCTTTAGTTTTCTCAAGGCGGTAGCAGAAGAAGTTGCTTCTATGGGCAATGCTATGGAGTAGGCAGTACTGTTCTAGCAGAACTAAATCATCTCTTTGGTGAAGGTAGAACCTGGTGAGGGAGCAAATGAAAAAGAGCAGGCTACTCTTACGTACTCCAGCAGAGCCGAAACGTTTGTTCCCACTGCTCTTTGTCCATAGTAGGTTGAACACACAGGACCCACTGAGGATGCGGTATGAGCTCGATTTTGTTTGGTTTTCTTTTTGCTAGAGACCATAAGGAAACACAGCCATGGCAAGTCTTAAGCTACCATCTTTTTAAATGACAGCTGCAACATTTTCTTCTTCTGTGAATTTAGCTTCAAGGATCTTATTCACTCTCTTTCAGATCACATCTCATCCACTTCTGCTTTGTGTAATCAACCAATTAATAATGGCATGAGAAGCGGGCAGGGATAATTGGCATACACTTTGTAGAAGAATAATCTCGAATGTGATAATAAATTGTATAGACTGTAATTGTTTTCCTTGCCTCTCATTCTTTTGCACCATATTAGTCCTTGTAGTACCTCAGGGAAGAATATAAGCTAAGATGGCCATTCTGGCTCAGACCAAAGTTCTCATCTAGCCAAGTGTCTGTCTTTGACAGGGGCTATTAACAGACGTGGTTTTGGAACTCTGATAAGAAAAAGTAAAGGCAGAGCAATCCTTTTCCCAGTACTTCTTTCATACACAGCAGTTAGTGTTTTAGAAAATTCCTAAGCTAGAATTTGTATATATTGCTGTTCTCTGGGTTAGGTATTCTATATGCTCAGCTGGCACTGTTGCAAAATCCCACAATTACTACCTTCATGGATCCTCTGAGGTAGAAAAATGGTATATTATCTCCACATTATGGATTTTGAACTGAGGAGCAGAGAGACTTGAAATGCCACCATCTAAAAATAGATTAGAGCTGTTACAGTTCATTAGCACAATAAAAACTTTGGAACAAATGGATACCCAGCCTGTCCTTAAAAATCCAACCTCTCTATAAACTTCCTATTACAATACTACATGATGAGGCAAGGGTGACTGCAACCCTGAAATTTTATGACAGTTCTCTGTTGCTTCACTTTCCCAGTAAATGCCAGCAACACGATCCTATATAGTATGACTTCAATTACACAGAATTGCTTCCAGATGACTTTCAGACTCCAAGATCAGGTACCCCCAATTAAAGAAGGAAAGGTGTATGGATGTGTGGGATGTTAATCAGAAATTTGCAGATTGTTTAAAGGGATTTTCAGGTTGTTGAAAATGTCAATATCCTGTGACACTATGACATCATACTACTAAAATAAGTAACTTGTAGATGAGAAGGACTTTGGGGAATATATGCCAGGAGCTCTAAGCTGACAGTAGGCAATATGCAGGACGTCTCTTTTATCACTTAGACTACATTGCCTTGGCACAGTCCTTCTATTTTCTCTGTGAAAAGTTTTTAGTGCTCTATCCTGCTCTATCACTATTATTTTAGCATCTCAAAATCACTGATGTATACCACTTTGAAGATGTAACGAGGGCCTGAGCACTATTTTCTAAATGGACTGAAAGATATAAAGTCCACACTGGTGGGGTGGAGTCCACATTCAGGTGTGCGCTGCTGATACCACAATGTTTAACCTTCAAGTACTCAGCTTCAGGGTTAACACGTGCCCTTAGTGAGCTTGACTTTAAAGAGCAATGGGTGTCTTGTATCCTGCTCATTTCACAAGCTTACATCCCCATCTCTGCTTGAGCTTCATAGCTTGGGAACCTTACTCTCCAGGAAGATCTTCCAGCTGACCATACAGAACACAGCGAAGGTGATTCCCTTTCTTTTTAAGAGAACTTTGAGGGGAAGACAGTGAACAGGTCTATTATAATGCTCCCAAAATAAACTGGGATGAAAGGCCAAAGCAGAAATTTTCTTCACTGCTACAGACTCAGCAGTGATATTTTATCACTTACATGATGATTGAGAGACTAAGAACAAATGTGAGGCTGTAATTCTAAATTAAAGACATTTGTTAGGCATTTATCTTGCTTTATCTTTTTTCTTTTTTTTTTTAAATTAAATTAACATGCACTCGTCGTCAGAAGGTTACTGTACTCCAGAAAGGCATTTTGTACAATGAGTACTGAAATGCTCTGCTTCAACTTCAACAAAAAACATCAAAATACTTTTATAGCTATTGCTACATGATTGTTGTTCACAGCTCATATGTTTAGTTAACTGTGTGCCATCTGGTTTGGATACTTGGATATTATATTGCAATCGGGAATGGCTAATAAAGCTATGTGGTAGGTACCTGGAAGTTCTTACTAACGTAACTGGAAGAGTTAAAAGGTCTGTATTATTTTTTTCTTATTCTGTTCATCCAGAAAGCTGGTTACAATACTAGCAGTGTATTGATTGGATGCAACTGACATAAGTTTTAATGACCTTGATATAAAGAAAAACTTAAACAAACTTTATATTTTGAATAGGAGATGAAGATGCTTAGCAATACTTCTGGAATAACCCAAAGTTTCCTGAAAGAAGAAAATTGTTAAGAATCTGGTCTTTCTTTCCAGATCTGTGCATTCAGTTAGATGAATAAAATATGTAAGCATTTTTTCCTTTGGTGTAACTGTCTACTGATAGGGTTTTTCATATCCATTATTTTATATATGTGTCTCCTTAAAAAAATAAACAAACCCACAGTTGGGAAGAACATAAAGAAAAATAATCTCATTTATATTGCTGTAGACTACTTTTCTGCATTTGTGTTTAGAGACACTTTTGTGAAAGTAACCACAGACTTGTACATGACAAGCCAGCACAACCTGGATCCCAGCTTAATACAAAACCAAATTCATAGATTGTACTAATGTTGGTGCTTCTTGCTCTTTTCCCTGCCAACTAGTTTGCTTATATATTTTACATGAAAGGAAAGTCAAAGCTTATGGTGAGATTTAAATCCTGATATGCCTGATATCCTTGTCTGGGCACCTCTGGAAAGATAGTGTCAGGATAGGGGAAAAGACATAGCATCTCGTTATCTTTTAATTTGTATTAAAACCACCAGTAAATAGTTGGCCTTCCAACTTGTCTCTTGTTGCTTCTCCATGGCAGAGTCACACTATTAAATGTAAATTGCTCTTGGCGAGTTTTTCAAAGTAATTTGACAACATAGCTTGATTTTGCTCTAAGATAATCTAGAAAGTGTTCCCCAGTAGTGGGACAAAGGGAATGTGAAGAAACTACTGTACAGGATTCCTTTCAGTTTTTTCCTTTCTTATAATACCTATCATATCTTCCTTAACTATTGTAATCTTCCTAGGCTCAAACGCCCTACTTAGATGTATTCAGTGATTACATGAACCGTATGGATTTCATACATTAGATGAGACTTTGCTTAGAATACTAATGGTACGTGCTTTACAATAACGCGGTGAATCCCAATTTGGTTTTGATTGCAATAATCTGGATTCATATGTGCAAACCCTCGCTAATTTAGGTTGATTTTACCTTTATCGTTTTGCATATTACATGATCTAGAGCCACACAAACAAAAGCTTGTTTGGACTTACCGTGCTTTCCTTTTCAGAAAACAGAATTCTTTTTAATTAAAAACACTTTAAAAAAATCAGTATGTGTAATTGCTAACACCTGCTATGTGTTACTAACAGATGTTTCTTACTTACCTAAGGGAACTGTTATAATTACACTATAAGCTTATTGGAATGGCATTTAACCAAGATAGTTTAGGAACTTTAGGTGGTGACTTTGTGTTCTTTTAGTCATCTTCCCTATAAAAAACTTTTTAAAAAAAACAAAACCCAACCAACCCTCCCCACTCGCCTCGCCAGCTCATGTTCCCCAAACGCAGTTCACCACAATGAAGCTTTGGGTGTTCAGCCTCTCCTTGCTCCTCGGTCCACCCCCGAGCGTCAAGGAGAAGTTTGCATGTGTTGCTCCACACATAACACAGGAGCTTGGCTTGGCAAGGCCCAGGATGGGGCAGCTGTGTGAGGTCTTACAAGTCACGCTAATAGCAGGGTTCGAGGAATGCAGACTTGCTGTGGGATCTTGGGCAGCTCGCATCGTCTCCCTGCCTCTGTACTCTTCTCCGTGAACTACCAGCAACGTGGCCTGCTGGGAGGCCTAAATCAAAGGTATTTGCCCAGGGCTTTGAGATGTTCAGGTTAAAGCAGAGGTCAGTACGATGAGCCCTGAGGATCTTCCTGTCACTAAGACCTTGCAGTCCGGCGGCAGGCCGGCCTCGCGGGTGCTGCAGAGGTCTGCCGGCACGGCAGGTTGCAGGAGGTACGATGGATTCCTGCATCTTCAGACCCGACTGCAGAGCAAGACACTCCGCGTTCTCCCTCTGCATCTTCATTTATGAAACTAATCACACAATTACCTGCAGGCATGTGTTAAATATGACACCGGTCTCTGCAAAATAATGGGCCAATTGCAAACAATGAATAAAGAGAGGCAGCTCCATTTATAACTGCTGTTTCAACAGAGCTGTGTTGTAATCAAAGTGATCTGAGGGTGACTCATTAATTAATTGATGTTCTTTTTTATTATGTGCTATTGAGTTAATGAGTAATTTGTGCTAGATAACTCTCTGAACACACTGATTACATGAGATATTTTCTGGGGCTTTCACACCAATGACATGCTGAATAGGTGGAAGATGGTATTTGCTTATGTATACTCATTATTAGCAGGTTCAGGATGAATATAAATCAGCAGAAGGGCATTTTAAAAGGTATTAGATACACGCAACCCTTACTTTAAGGCTTCAAACAGATACTCTTCAGCCTTAAATAGTATTAAAATCACTTCCTTTATAATACTTCTATCGCCGACAATTGGCAGCTTCTAGCAACGGTGCCTACACAAAAGATTTTTACTGGGAGCATGTTTGTGCTAATGGCCTATTACCTCGCACATATTGTATTTTGGTTTCCTTTTGCAAGGTACTGAAGAGAACGGTAAACAGGTTTGGTCTGCATCATTGGACTGAAGTAGGAGAAATGTATTAAGTGAATATGTAATTGGCTTTTTTTTTTTCTAAAGTGGTATTTAAAAGAATAAAAACTGTTCTTATATACAGTACACACTTTACTTTCTCTAGTTTGAGTTGTTAAGCTTTTGCTTTATTGAAACCACAATATCTCCAATGCCATAGGAGTTTTTTATTCATTAAACAACAAATGGCTAAATTGATAATTTAGTCTGACAACAGCAGCACAGTAGAAGCTTTCAGAAGAATCAGCTAAATGTATAAAATTATACCCAGCAATCACTACAGACCTTCATTTTTGACAAGATTTGTTCTAGGTACAGATGACTGTAAACTACCTACTGCTGAGAAAATTATAAGAAGCTGCTGTATATTACGTTGAAAAAAGCCTTTAAAGTACTTTGTCTGTACAAGCGAAACCTTGCCACAGTCCCTGTTTGTTTGTTTCCTCTCCCCGCAGTCTTTCTTCTCACTGATCACTTTTCAATCTATTCTCCTCAAGTCATTTTATATGTAGGCAAGTAGGAACATTTGAGGGCTTGCTGGATGATTTTTCTTTATTTACATTACATGAGCATAAATTTGAGCATTTGGGGAGGGTAGGAAGAGGCAAGAAGGTGTGCTTAAAAAAAAAACCAAAACAAAAAACCAACCCAGAAAATATGTTACGCAAGATAAAAATACAATTATGAAACCGATCAACTTTTAGCCCTGGTCACTGCTCCTGCAGAATCCAGGCTGTCTTGATTCATCACCAGTCGTGGCAGATATCGGACACAGCAGGTTATGGTTGGCAGAGGAGCTTTCCACAGTTGAAAATCAAGATCTGGTAATTTGTACTTTTTCATGTGGCTTGAAAAACAGTAACTCAACAATAACAGATGTCTAAAATTATTATTATTATTTTTATCTGGCTAAACTTAGCTATTTGTACAGATAGAGATAAAACACCCTAAAGATAGGAGATAGAAGTGGAAGCGTTCCTGCCTGGCAAATGAGCGTACACTGAGCAACGGTCACTAGCAGAACATTTTGCTGTATGCAGACAGAGCGTGTTGACACGCACAGCGATGGAGAAGGAAACCTAAGGTAGGTAACTGAAAGCAACCCAAAGGAATGGTCTAGGCCTCTGTCAAAAAGATCAATAAGGCAGCCTGGCAGATAATCTCTCTTCAATATTGTGTTATGATATTATACTTTATTGGAGTTGTAAATGTTTCCATTAAATATTTCAACTCAGTTATTATTTTAACAGCCAGGCAAGACGGAAGTTTGACATACAGGAAAATGTGTAATCGATCTTTGACCTACCTCAAATCTAAGTTTATACTGCATCCTCTACATACAGATTTTAGATACGTATGTGAATAAGACAGAGCTTAAAATGCTCAGAGCAATGCCATACCATTGCAGCTCTTCAAACAAGCATATCAACGTTTCCTTATCCTCACATCAATTAAGGTTGATAGAATGGTGAGACTAGTTTTTTTTCTCCATAGCAGGGCCACCCTTCTCTTCCCCGTTTTGAGCATATGTCACAAGACACACACATGCACCTATGAGTAACATGGCGTGTAACAATAAGCCACTATTTTCCCATTCCGTTCTCTTCATGTACCCCACAGAGAGCTGAGCAGTGGCACTCTGTGGTAATGAGAGCGCGCTTTAGTTTTTACAGCACTATTAGTGTGTAGTTGCCTTCATCCCCAACAAGCCTTACACAGGCATAGTTGGTTTTGGTGCTCTTCTACCTCAGATCTGCGGTTACGTACTGCACTCTTCTCCCAGGATGTCCTAATGCTAATAGTAACATTTGCATGCGTAGCTCTTGGTTTTCTGAAGAGCCAAAAATGCTTTACAAAAGCAGCATATGCATTCGCCCCATTCGGCAGACAGGGGCAACTGAGGCACGGAGGAGTTGAGTAACTTGCCCAAGCTTACAGCAAGTCAGAGACAGAACCAAGGTCCCTTCTTTCCTGTTCCCCAGCCCTATTTCTGAACCAGGGACTTCTATCGAATCTGTTGTCTACTAGTGGAAAGCAGAAGAGCTATCTTTCTGGCTTCTAACTGAAAGACACAGCAGAGGCTGGAGGAGAAAATTGAAACTGGAATCAAAATAAGCTAACCTGATTCTTCCCTTTCTGGCCACCCTCACCTTCACGGAACAAACAACTTGTGTACAGCACTTGAAGTAATGCCTAATAATACCTCTGATATCAACTGCTTCGTTATCCCAAAGGCATTAAGGGACTGTGGAGGGGAGTGCAAGAGAGACTTGTGCTCAAAGTTAGGAAGGGAGATAGTGCACAAAATAGGGCTAAATTCCAATTGAAAATTTATGTGGAGCTATTTCTTCTAATTAGCAAGAACAGCCTTGCGTTCCTTGCTGGTCCTGTATCAGCCAAAGTAAAGTTTTGTGAGCCATGCTTATTTTTGAAAGGGTTCACAGCCAGAAACAAAACCACACTGTAACAATAGTCATTAGATCTAAATATCCATGTCTAAATCAAGCCACTGTGCAGTGCACTCCAAACCATACGCTAGAGGAACTACCCCACTGCATCACAAAGTTTCGTTCCCCATCCCCAGCAAAAACATGTTGAAACTGCGCAAGGGAACAGGAAGAGCAGGGAAGGACAGCACTCAACTTGAGCAGAGGTGGGGGTTCTTAATCCAAATAAAAACAAAAGCTCAGCTTCATAGCAACATAGGATATAGTGGGTTTCTATTCTTTCTTCCTTTTTTTCTTTTTTCTTTTTTTTAATTTTTTCTCATTGTTTTTTTAAATGCAGGCTGTTTTCCCGGTGAGCTAGATTACAGCAGCAAAGAGAAATGAATTAAATATGCATTTAACAACATTTTAAACATTCATCCTGCTTTCCTTTGCCAAACACCTGTAAGCTCTGTTAGGGGCATGAGCACTTAGGGACATCCTGCTGATGCAATAGCTTCATGGCTTTAAAAACAGAGGTCCACCTCTCCTAGAAACCGGACTGACTGCCAACAGTAGTTGTCAGCAGTGACTCCACCTCTGTCAAAAGGATTTTAGTTGCCAGTATTGATGGGACAAACCTGTAGGATGTTGTCATGGACAGCAAAGTACCTGCGTAGTCAAGTGTGGTAGCTCACACTTTCTGTGTTGGCATGTCAAAGGTTGTCCCATCTACATCAGCACTTAAATTACCTTCAGCATTCACGGAGGTGGGTAATTAGTAACCAGTCGCTCTCCTAGTGTCAGCCTGGGGTCATTTCCTTAATGTAAATAGACCCTCAGAGGGGGCTGTTTACAGTGCCTTCTAGTTTCACTTTTTTCCAGGGTTTGTTGAGGACACAGCCCCAGAAAACTTTAGGGTTAAGCCCTCATAAAAGAAAAAAAAAAAAGAAAGAAAGAAAAGAAAAAAAAAAGGAAAGGAAAGGGGAAGAGAGACTCCATAAATTTTGAGAATTTTTTAAAATGTATATGAACAGAAGTCCTCTCCCTTTCCTTTCCCCATGAATTAAAGTATTTCAGAAAAATAACATATATTTTTAATATATATATATAAAATAAGATACCCAGAGGCACTGGTTTGCGTTAGGGCTTAATTTCCAGCTAAATTAAAAATCAAATCCAGGCATTTTGAATGCCTAGGGGGCACAAAAGCAGCACCTAAAATCATTAACTTTTGCACCTTTTATAATATATCCCAAACCGGTCAGATTTGTTTTTCAAAATTTTGTAGTAAAATAAAAGTGCTCTTTGAGGAAAATCTATGCAATTAAGCAGCAGATGCTTAACCCCTGAAAAATAGAGGCTTATAACAGAAGTGCTGATAGACCCTTAACCATAGCATCATTAGCAGCAGGTGCTGCTAGAGTTATTAGTTTTCTAAATAGTTTTAATGTAAACAGTATTCTTAAGCTCTAAGTGTAGCATAATGGTTGGGATTTGCTCTTTAATTCTTTTTACTAGAAAGATACAGCTCATTTAAAATAGCTGGTAGATACAGAAAGCATAAATATACAGTAAGTTTAGACACTGATTGTACTAAATGCAACAATACAAAGAAGCAAACAGGAACACAAATGGTAACACAATAAAACTGTATTACATTTGTGCTTCAAATATTACAATACATTATATACAATAGTCCAAAATAAACATCTCATGCCAAATGACACAAAAAGAAACAAAAAAAACAAACAAATCAAAAACCCCAAGAGCAAGCAAAAAGAATCCAGCTGTATGTACAGTACCTTTTTAATTAACATTCAACTCTGAACTGGAGAAATTTTCACTACATACAGATGCAGTCCGCCTTTTATTTCACGCAACCATTCTGCCTCCCTATATCTATGCTATTCAGTAGGTTCCTGTGTCATTTCTTATATACATGTTGAGCAAAAAAGATAAAAGAACATAGTGCTTTGTATTCTTAATGATGTGGCATCAGATCAGCGAACCTGGGGTGCATAACCTTCTTTCATTAAACCCTCCTCATAGTCCGTCTGGCACAGAATCATGTTGTTCTTCAGGAAAAATTTGTCTCCAACGCAAAATCTGAAATTACAATAATAAAGAAAAAAAAAAAAAGGTTGTTTCAGGATCAATGATATGATACGATCTTACATGTAAGGCTTGTACAACAAGTGTTCGCAGTTTTGTTGCACTGACCGCACGTCTCGCACCTCTGCTGTCTGTCGCCGCGCACACAGACGTGCGTGCACGTATGTAAAAGCCCAGCAGAGGAATTGCTCTGGTATCAGAACGAACCCTGTGCTTTCAACAGAGTGTAGTGCATTCAAGCGCTTTTGCTTCCCCAGCCAAAAACTTCATTCAAAGCCCACCGAAGACTGTGGGAGCCTTGGATCAGGTCGCTAGCACACAGGAAAAACAGAATAAATATTCCAGGCTACTGCGTTGAGTGAAAAGTAAATGTCTTGCTTTCACGCAAATCAGGAGGAAAACAAAGTGACTGTATGCAGTAGGAAGCCCATCTGAGATACGTTATGTTTGTCTTGTGCAGGCGTACCGTTAAGAAATTCTCGTTATATTCCGGTTGGATATTTTTCTAGAATTGATTTAAACTGGAGGTTCTGAGAACCGTTTCTAGCACGCACAACTCTACCTGTATTGTGGTGCAAACTAGAGACACGAAGGCAGGTATGGAGAGAAGCCTTTTTCTTTTCTCCTGTAGGAGTCGATTATAGATGTAGTTATTCCGCTAACTAGTCTCTCTCGTGGTATCAGCATACCTACCTCGTTATACTATTACGTGCATCAGAACGATCTGATTGCTACAAAACACTACTGAGATATTTCATTTGATTTCCTCTGATGAGTAGGAAAACCACGTAACGTTAACGCTGCTGGCTGGCTCGCTTCAAACTTTGAGCAAAGTAGGATTTCCCAGCTCAGCGGTACTCTTGAATATAAGGCGGCTCTTCACTGACACCCCCCTCAGCCCGTCCCCCCCGCCCCTCCAAGCCAATCTTCTTGAAGATACTTAGGGAGAGAGTGAATAGGGCCAATGCATAGAAAGAGAGTTTCCCTAGTGACTGCCTTGGCAGGGTTACGTGCCTTTGTTTATAGTGAACTCTCCAGCTATAAAATATATTGGGAGGCACTGCTCACATTATTCCAATTAAAATGAAAGAAAGTAACCTAAATGAACCCCTTAACACTGATGTGAATAAATGAAACCAGTTTCTACCAGCTAATTATGGATCTCACTACATAAAGTATTGTTTAATGTGTAACGGATTATAATGTCCTTTTTTGTATAATTTCCAAATGGTGACATCCTGGACACAATTAGGGTCAGATATAAATGCCTGTGTTGTTTACGGTAGATTTAACAACAGAGTAGCTACGGGAATAGCTGTATATGTATTTAATTGTAACAATTTAACCTTCAAATAGTGGTGCCTGCTGTAGTTGACCCAGTAAAACTACGTAAATGACACAGGTTGACCCGCCTGACCTCTGATAGTGGTCTCTCTTTATCAGATAGTCAATTTCTAATGATGTTCAAGCAGAAATCTTGGTGAATTGTCACAGATTAAATTGTGTATTGAAAGCAGTCCTTTAATGTTTTGTGAAGTTGGAGGTTTAAATGAGTAGCAGTTGGACTGATTTACATTTGTGAAGATTGGAATGCTAGACAAACAGTGAACCCATTTATTTTCCAACTGGGTAGCTTTGGAAATTTATCCTTATGCTAGCTAAATAGATAGAGGGAAAATAGTGTAATAAAAAAGTGGATTGAAAAGAATTAGCTCTGCTCTTAAAGGAAAATTGGTTTGTTTATTTGTGGACTATTTTTTTTTCTGTAGGATTACTGCCTGCTGCTGATGATGATTGAAAATAGAGATTATAGAATGATCCTGAGATCTTTAAGTTATTTATGGTCAAGACTCTTTTACAGAATTTACAGGTTCCTGCTATCCTTCCCACCCCAATCCTGGCACACTAAGCGACTAATAACACAAAAGTGTTTTGAGTAGCTGTGTTGAAATGCAGAATTCTTGAAGGAAAGAAGTTCTCTGGCCGTTTCTCTAGTTTCCATCTTTTGTATTTTTGTGCATGGGCAACAATGCTGAGAAAAATCCTTTTGTGCATTTTACCAAATTAGGTAAAGGGGGCTTAACTAGTGCTAATATGTAAAAGTGACTTTCCAGACAAGTCACGTTTAAAAAAACCATAAAAAATTAGTCCTTCTTAGTTTCTCTTAAGTGAGTATATGGATTAATATAGACTAAAGCAGGGGAAGTTAGGTATTGTGACAAGTCAGGTGGTCCTTTACAGTTAGCCCAAAGGTTACTGATGTCCCCTGAGAGGGGGATGTCCTGCCAGCAGTTCCCACCACATCGAGCGTTATTGCGCAGCAGGGCGGCTCTCCCCGTGGGAGACACGACCACCTCTGCTCGCCCAGCAGAAAGCACTCGCTCTGAACAGTGAGTGTTACTCAGCAACATATTCCTTTGTCTTCCAGCGTGATACGGAGCTTAGCAGACTAATTTGTTTAAAATGTTTACTAAATGAAAAATACACTGCTGAAGTGCAGTTCACATGCATGGCAATACTTTCACACGTGACTTCTTGCAATATTGCTTGCATCAAAACCCTGGCTGAAGGACTTTGTTTCTCAGCCCTCAGAGAAGTGCCATGGTTTGAATTAAACTGCACCAGCTACAGGATGCCTTTCCCAATAAAATGTGTCAATGCGCTTTGCTTTTGCTATGTTAATATGTCGAGCCAGAAATGCTCTACCTATGTCTACATGGCATTTGACAGCTTTATGCATGAGTGGCCTTAAACATACACAGTTCCACAAATCATTTACCTTCCAAGTGTACAGCTGTCTTGTGGAGAGACTGCCAGTGGCTTGTCTAGACACGCTTGCCTGTCTGATAACCTGTGGGGTGGGGGTCTGTCTGCATGGTAAGACACCCTCTGGGTTCATCCGGGGCTCTGTTTGCATGCTGGGGGTGATCCTCTGCCTCGGGGAAACCTGTTCCTTGTGATACTTGTGGGCCAAATCCTGCAACCATTTTCATACTGCGCAAGTTCAGCGAACGAAACACTTTGGCAAAGACTGATGGTGAGGCTTGCATGTGCCCCTGGGTATTAAATGTGTGAATTACGCACTCATTGGGTGATAAAGAGGTAAGCGCCAGGTGAAAAACATATAAACAGTGGCTTGCTAACTCCCAAGTACAATGAGACAAGGCAAGCAGATGGATGAAGTATGACAAATTCTATCCATCCACACTTACAACATTATTTGACTTTCAAAAGCAGATTTAGCCTCCTCTGAAGTCAAAGAGCTAAATCTTGCAACTACTTCAGATTGGTTTTGCACATTCCAGGATTTAAACCTGGTTCAGCTGTAAAATGGACGGGTAAATTCAAGACTAGCCTTCCACCTCCAGTAAGTGTTGGTTTTTTTGTGGGTTTTTTGTGTTTTGTTGGTTTTTTTGTTTTTTTTTTTAATGGAATTGGCATAGGATGTAAATCAGGGCACAGTTTGGGCACGTATATCAAATGGAGTCAAGGAGCATATTGAGATGCCACTGGGTTAGAAGTATATAATGAGGCAAGACTATTACTCTTCTAGCAAGCAGATGGTAGTCTTCAGCTTTCCCTAAAACCCTCACCCAATTTATTTAATAGGCATGCAAGATGAACGAGAAAAAATCTACAATAGGCTGCATTAACATGCCAGATTGGACTCACCACCATAAATTGATAATACTACTTTTGACACGACTGTGACATCAGTAGAATGACCATTATAATTAACCTACGTCCTAGAACTCCTGTCATATTTTACAATGGCAAAAGGAAGGCCATTTATATTACAAAATGACCTCTGTTATCACCTTGTTTGGAAGGCGAAGGTGTGCCTGGACTAATCACAAGAAGTATAAAACTTCCATTTTGAGAAAGAGCTATTTCATCGTTCAGAACAGATATTTAAGAAGATCTCACTGCTGTCTGTCACTTTTTCTGACGTACAGGATGTGTGTCAAGGTACCAAAGGCTTCTTAAGAAAGAGAAAGAAATATTGCTGTGAACAAAGATGGCTGCGCGTGAAGTGCCTCCTCTGGTAATGTCAGATCTTTGTTGTGGTAGAAAGAAACAAAATCTGGAAGCATTTAATTGATTTCCTCTAGGATAAAGAAAGCTCAGACTTCCCACACCCACACCCTTCCCCTCTGCTTTGTGCACTCAGTGATGTAACTTGTCCTCTGCTTTTCCTCCTTTCCTCTTTTTTTCAAAGCTCCTTCGAGTTTCCAGTGTAACTCAAACTAACGTTAATCCACATGCAGCGCTGAGAGAGCAAAGGCACTCTTTTACGTCACAGTTCATCAGTCCACACCTACGGTTTACCAGTTCTAGGCTTCTGTCAAAAAGTCCATTTGTTGTCGAAGGCTGGAAAGTGAGAGCTGTGCCGAGCCTGGGTTTGTACATTTTTACTGGTACAATGTAATATATATACACACAGAATCCTAGTTCAACTTACAAAGACAAACCTCAACTTGATGTTCCTTCCATTTTTTATTTTTTTTTTAAAGCTGCTATGGAAAATGTATCAATATTAATTCTAAATTTAGAAACGCTCAATGAAACTAAGCAGTATTCAGGTCTTCAGAATTTATAAAATAACCACTCGTGCACAAATCTAACGTAGGTGTTTGAAATAAGGACGTCCCTGGCATTGCATTCCCTCCCCCTGGCTTGACAGAGAACAAAGGCAGCACTGTGTGGGCATTTTACAGTTTATACTGGAGGTAAGTGTTTATAACTACATCAGAACAGAGATTTGAACGCGTAACCGTTTTCAGTCCAGTTCCCATTAAAATAAAGGCTGTTTCGGATAGAAGGATGGAACAGTCTATTTAAACACCCCTCAGCAATAGCAGATGGGGGTTTTAAACCATACCCTCAGTTGACTTCAAACGGCAGAGAGAAAGTATCGCAAAAGTATGGAACAAGCTGCTAAAGCAGCGGACGGAATGAAAGGAAGGACTGGGAAACTCTGGAAAGTGGGAAAGCCGAAGGCAGACTGACATCACCACTGTAGTCAAAAGTATCAGGCAAAGATACAGCTGAGTCCGCTCTCAAGATTTTCCACTCCATTTTGCTAGTCACACACAAGCAACTTGACAAAGTGTGAAAGGCAGTTTCTGTTTACAAGTTTAGTTTTCCAGTGGTTTCCTTCTTTTTTTTCCTTTAAATTTTCTGCAGAAATTAACTATATTGAGGCTACTGCCAATGTGAGGCGAAGTGCTTCTGAGGAGAAGTTTAATGTGTTTACAGAGAAGAAAGGTGAGCACTCACACCATTAAGATGACTGTCACTAAGCTCTGTGGGTGTTCAGGAGATGGAAAAACTTCAAATTAGGAGGAAGCTGTACAGCGACATAAAAGATAAGGGGGATGCTGAAACCTTTAGGCTAGGAGCAGAGCTTAATATTCACAAAATCCCTTCAGCTTTAAGCATCGGTATCAAGAAAAAAAAATGGGGAAAATATGTCAAAAAACGGCTGGATGCAGCAACTAGATCCCAGAGCTGAATAGCTTTATGAAAGGCAAAATGAGACAGTGCCTATTTGACACCAGGGACTAGGCTTGGTGGCTCAGGAGATCTCTTTCAGTCCTGTCTATGTCTACAGTCCTATCTATAGTCTGTCTTCATAGAATACAGTATGTGAGCCCATGCGTTTTTGTTCTCACTCTGAAAATGTAGCCTTCAGGAGGCCCATAAAAGGGGACAGACACATTATGATTTAGTTCAGAGATGGAGTTTATGGCCCGAACAAAAGTCCCCTGAAATCAAGAGGGTCTAACTACCATCCACCCTGAGACTTGAGCTGGATGATGAGTTGTAGATACTCAAAAATAATAAAGCGAACAGTGAAGATGTACATAAAAGCAGAAAAATCATGAAATCTTTCACAAAAAGCACTAGGCAGAAACGGGCATGGATCAACTATTTAAAGCGTAGGAATATCAGGGTCATGACGTAACAAGCCCAAAGAATGGGCTGCCTCAAGGATCGGTGTGATGAGAGTTAATATAATTATTAGGTAACTTGGAAGGCAGAAGAGACTGGAAGGAGCAACCAGGCACAGAACATCAGAAGAACTTCAGTGTTAGCAAAAAAGAAGTAGTGCAAAGTGAAGAAACAATTTAGTCTAGTCATGAACATTGCATACATTCTGTTAGGAAAAAAACCTAAATGGTAGATGATAACTGAAAATCTGAAATATGGAACCAAACAGAGAGCATTATATGCTCTGTGGTAGTACTCCAGATATGTTGTGCTTTTATGGGTATAAAGAATGACCCAAAGGATTTAAAATTTAATGGGGGAAGAGAACGTGAAAGTGGGGAATAAGGTCAAACGTACAAGCCTTGCAGTAGCTGGTGAGCCTTGCTGCCTCTGTTGCTGTTTTTTTGATATCGTTGATGTGTTTGTAAATAAAAATATTCTCTTCAAGAATAAATTCCACATCAGGGATAGTGGCTGGAGTGAGCAAATCTGAAAAACCTCAATAACATTATTTTGCATACAAAGGGGCAGCATGGGATAAAGAAAGAAAATTAAACTGCTATCTTATAAACTCAACCTCACCCAGAATCTGCTGTATGGTTTTCATTAGCTTAACTAGAGGAAGAAAAAAGGATCCTGAGAAGGGCAACAGAAATTATTAATGGCACGGTGACTGACAAGATTATTCAGTTTAAAAGAAAAGAAAAAGGTTTCATAGTAGATACAAAACCCCTCCAAAACTGGTAGTGGGTCCGGTGTCTAGCATTTTTGTTTTTTATTGTTAGACGAATAATGAAAACCAAAAGATTTAAAGCTCTTTATTAATGAGAGAATGTAGTCAGTGGGATGCTTTCCCACAGGAACCACAGAAGACTACATCAGAGCATCCATGAAATAAGATTTATTATAAAAAACAACAAAATTAATTCTTCAGAGTGCCACTAGCCCCAGATTGTGAGAAAGAAAGGTACCCTACAGGCAGTCTGTTTTTTTAGGGTCTGAGAGAGCTATTGCAATATAATCAGGATTAGGACCACTTTTAAGAATTTCTGAAATTCTTTGAAACTTCTGGAACTGCTCTCTGTTTTGACTAGATGAACTAGACTGTATTTCGGGTAGATCAATTCTTTTGTTCCCAGATTAAGACTCTTGTAAAACTGTTTCAGTAACCCTTTGCCCAAACTACATGCAAAGCAAAAATCAAATAAAAGACTAGATTGAAGGCTCAGGAATTTCAAGGCTAAGAATTATTAAATATCCCAGGAAAGCTCCCAGAAACACCTTACAGCACTTTTCCAGGGGGATCAGTGGCCCTAGGCACAGTATGATGTGTATTAGCTGCAAAGTGAAATTGTACATTAGTTCACACCTGTAGTGGTAAAAGAGAAATATTAAAAATAACCACAGCGGCTTCGCTTTTTTGGGGAGAGAAGAAGAAAGTTCACTTCCTCAGATCCACGACTGCTAACTATGATGAAAATCTTTTGCACTCAGGGTAACAAACATTGTCTGCTTTGCTTGACTGATGAAGATTAGCTGACTTCTTACATTAAAGAAGTTTGTCTTGTATGGGCTGAAGTGACAAGACAATAACTAAGTGCTAATTGTGCATAACCAACACTAAAGATATGCAGCCCCATTATGGCATGTAATAAATGAAGCGAACAACAGAAATATATTAGGCGCTTTAATAATGATACTAGAACCGTGGTTTGAAAAAAACAGGGATGTGAAGGGTTTAAGAAACGAAACCTAGGAGTGTGCGTGTGTGTCTTTCTTAAGTGGGTACTACGGGAGGCTCTGCCTGCCTTACTCAGAATACAGCCTCTTAGTTCTGTGGCAAGACAAAATTGATATAGGACTTTAAACAGCATTAGAACCTATAATTACTTTGCATTATTATATAGTTTAAGCAGTGGTTATTACTTGCCTGGTATTTTAATTTCCCATGCAACATGATGAAAAAGGTCAATTTGGCTTTTTTTAAAGAGCGTAATTGTAGTGTGCTACACTTATTAGCAGCTGTACATTTTATGGTTCTTTAGGGATGTTTGATTTTTAAATGACTACAGTGTTACAAAATAATACACTGTAGGACAAGGTAAGTTAGCAAAGCTTATTTAGAGCTGTATCTAACTTTGTCATGTTAGACCATTCTCTTCCTAATTTTTTGTTACTTGCCTAGAAATGTACATCTTGTGTTTCTTCCCACCTGAAAATGAAGAAAATATGAAGACTATAAAACTCTAAATAGGATCATGTAATAACTGAAAAATAACTGAAAATAATAGCTACATTAAGGAGTGGACATAATTGGTTCTCTCATTGCCTAGACCTCATAGAAGTCACTGGCAAAGCTGCTAGCAGCTCTCGAGGAGTCAGAAATGGAACTCTCTGCAAAATCTCTGACAGGATTTGGCCACCACTCTGAATGTAGCTGCTATAAGATCGGCTGTTCGCCTCTGAAAAATTCAGTTGTTTCAATTTTACCATTTTCGACATATGTTCTGCAACTGTACAGAATGGGCAATGCTTCAGAACAAAGTGTCAGGTTTGGATCCTCGGGATTTTTGTAACCTACTGTTAGAATGTGGAAATAAAAACATGGCATATGAAGCCTAATGCTGCTACAGAGAAAATGGTGGGAACAACATCTTTTAAATTTAAATGATTACAGTTCTGGCAACAGAAAGAAACAACATGTACTTTAAAAGAAATATGTATGATAAAAATGGAGAATTAAAGTGAACTTAATGTAATAATGACAAATGGTACTGCTACGCGCTTCTGCAGAAAAGGATCTCAAAGTCATTCATAAATATTAATTAATTAAACTTGACAGACAGGTTTTTGAAGGAGAGGAAGTAACATTATTCTTTTGTTATTGATGCGGGATTTGAGGCGCAAAAAGTTTTCTGACCAAGGTCAGAATCAAGGTTCTGTATCAGTTCCAGGAAAAGTATCCAGGTCTTACTGTAAATTTTGGGTTTCCACTACTGGTAGATGGTTCCTCTTGACCTGAACATGTGTCCCCACCAGTGCCAAATTAGCACTTAATTTACGGAGCAGACCCAAGAAATTCTCTTACCTCTGATTACAAAGTTGACATGCAAAACAGTCCAGGTGATAAACATTGTCCTTTGCTCTCATCACCATCTCAAAAGCAGGTATGAGCTTACTGCAGGCAGCACAGTTTCCTGTAACGCCAAATAACCTGGAGAAACAAAAAGAAATATATTCCTGAAGATGCTTAACTGAAAAGCAAACTTTCTTTTTTAATCTTTTTTTCTTTTTTCTTCCACCCCTCAGGTGTTGCCTGGCCTTTAATTGACTTCCCAGCACACCTCCCTTTGGAAAGTCTGGTCTTTGGTGGTACAAGACTGCCCAATTTACAATACAAAGGCAAAGTCCTTTTTGCCGGAGAGAGAGCTTTATGAAGCAGTGCCAGACTAATATTGCACCTATTGTGATGTTTTGGTTTGTGTTTTTTTTTTCTGCAGGTTATACTGACCTTTCTTGATAAAAGAAACATCTTGTTAAACTAAACAAAGAAACCGTAAACACATTAGGGATGTTACATAACTGCGCAGACAGAGGTCAAGCTGTTTGCATACGCGGGAAGAGTCTTCTGCTTGGATCCTGCCGTACAGACGAGAGTCACATAACCTTGGCTTTTGGTGCTATTTATTATTAAAACACACTTTAGCTAGAAAAGAAATAACACTTGAAAAAGCCAATATTCTTCGCATTTTTGACATCTAGTGCTAAAAGCGTTACCACTATTATTAAAAGAACATTTTATGAACAAGTCATTTAAATCGTCAGAAAGCATTAGCGGTTCGTGCACCTTACAACCCTATACCATAGTTATTGCTATGATTATGTTATTCAGGTAGCACATTAAAGTAAATGAGGCTGTAAACTATATATAGTCACATCAGGAGTAGAAGTATAAAATACTGTAAGAACAATATGAAATGCTGGTTTTGCCAGACATCTACATACATTTTTTTTTAAATTCTCTTTGTTAAAGATTTTTCAATACTTTTCAAGTGGGTGTATTAAAAAAAACCCCACACATATGCATCCTTTTGTAACACAGAGGGATTATAATGAACAAGAAAAAATACGCCGGCTCTACATGGCAGCAATCTTTGAAACTAAGTTTATTTAAACTACTTAATAGTTGTGATGGATTATTAAAAGTAATGCTCTGCTTGTGTATAGCAGTTAATGCTGTTTTTAACTACGAGGCACACTAGATGAAAACGCCACATCTGCCAGTTTCCTTTTTTTCCTCAACATCAGGCTGACAGCAGAAAAATATAATGGCTCTCAAGGGAAACACCAAATTAAAAGCAGTTCTAAACTAATGAATTCAAAGGTGCTCTGTAGAAAATTCAGTTTGGTAACATAAAAATGAATGCAGTTTTTTAATCACATCCCTCCATTTTACTGAATTTCATGGGTTACCAACAAGCCTACTTAATTCTAAATCCTTTTACTTTCTGCTTCTACTTAAGGTGCGCTGCCTACATACTACGTGCCTGTTTATTTTTAAAGTTGCAACCTTTTTTCTCCTGTCTGAGATGCTGGTTATCGTGATCACTGGGAGAAGCGCTGGGACAAGGCCACCCTCATCAGCTCTTGTTAGAATGACTCAAGTCAACCTCCAGTTCTGTTAAGGCTGATTACTAAAATTATAGATTATTCAAACAAATTGTAACTCTTCACTTTGTAAAACACTCTGTTCCAGTTCTGTCTCCATCATGCATGAGTTTCACCGAGGTTATCTAAATCTCACTCAGACTTTCATTCCTCATCTCTAAGGACTCAAGACTTAGCTGCCTTCTGCAGTCGTCGGCTGGCTTTGCGTTCGAAAAGACTAAACCCACCTCCCAAACGCCCAGCTCTGTTTTCCTTCACATCTGTGCAGAAGATGATGGTAGTTTAGTTGTGCGAGGAAAGCAGATCAGCCTGCAAAAGGTACTGAGTACGGACTGTAGGTACATAGTACTGTTACTCTGTAGGGCTACAGTAAAAGGAAAGTCAGGCTTTAAGGCTCTACAACAGCAACATTTAAACACAAGCGTGAGAACAATCCCACCGCCTTCGAGCTCACTGTGGAGGGATCTGGCAGCACGTGGGTGCTTAAGTAGTTGAGGTGCAACAACGGAGTTCTCGAGAGGCAGCTCAGGCCCCTAGCCGGAGAGGGTGCTAGGGGCAGGCTGTGTCACCTTCCTCAGCCACATCCTCTCTGCAGGGGTGTGCCTGGGTGCCTGAGAAAGTGGAAATCCATTACAGCTAGAATCGCAGTCTGCGTGTTGCAGAGCAGTGAAACAATTTGGGACTGTCATTCAGCACTGCGAAGGATGGAGATTTACTGCGCCAGAGTCCACTATGTGCGGGTTTCCACAGTCCTGAAATAAGAGACCCCCACAGAAGCTGCTTCAGCTAAGCACCAGGTATATTAAAATTTTTCAATTACATAAAGGGAAGGAGACCTTCCTCGCTGTTAGTTCTTCCCCACCACACACAAAACAAACATGTGAGATTTATATTAGCTATTGTTAATTTTGGATAAAGCTGTTTATACGAAGAACATAGTTTTCTCCCATTAATAATAATAATAAAAACCCCACAATGCCATTTTGAAATTCTGGACATAGTTTCCCCCAATTTCAATTGCTCTCGCTCCCTGAGCATTTATCAGCTACCTGATTAGAATTTGTTTCCACACAAACCATTGATCATCAGCCTATTACTAGGCAAATGACAGTTAATTACCCACTACATTAACCACTGGGACCTGAGACCTGCTTCTGCTGCCATCAGTCAACATGATAAATGTGGCAAGTTCAGTAATGCATGGCCAGCCCTGAGCTGCCTGCTATAGTGTGAACAACCCTCAATCTCACTTCCAGGCCCAGGAAAATCTATGGCAATCTGCATAATTACAAGCTCTGGGTTAATAACAGACAAATGATTTGTTGCATCTAAACAAAGTCCTTGGAATGGGCCTGGTCTCCTGTGGCTGCCCGGGCTGCTGTTGTGCCACCGGTGTGCTTCCCGCTACAACGTGCACAAAACAGATCTCCGACGCTGTATCCTTCCAATTTGTTGCCCTCCAATTTATGGATTCTGCATATGTGATTTTTAATCATTAAAGAACTCTTGAAGCAATATTATCTTAATTATTCTCTGCTGTAACCAGGGAATTAGGCTTCAGATAAAATTTTCTTCTTCTGTGCACTTTCCCTGCCTCGCTGGAGGCTCCATCAGTTTTCATCTACACCTGGACTCTGAAATTCTAATGATGAATTATTGCCCCTTTCCCTAAGAGGGCGAACCTTACAAGGGAACATTTTACTGAACTGTCAGCTCACAGACTGAGTGCGGAGATGCGGAAATCTGATCTAATTTACTGCAAAACGATGCATTTGTTAGACTTTCTCCTCAGTTTTGTCCAAAGATCAAGAGATCAGTCAGGAGCCACCTTCATGTACTCCTTTGCACAGGAGTACGTGCACTTCGTTCTCCATATGCCATTTTGTTTTCCTCCCCTCTTCAAACCTGTTACACAAACAAGTTTCTAAAACATACGAATTTTACTACCGGAGAGAAGAAAGAGTTTCCTGGCAGGCTCTTAACTGGAGCTGATGCACTGAGCTGTGGTCTCTTGCTTTGACTGTTTTACCAAAACAGCAGCAAGGATTTCACGTCTACATAATGCTCACAGCTGCCTAGTATCATTCTGTGCTTTATTTACCATTTTCTCTGTGGAAAGAGAATGCTTAAACTCACTCCTTTCACATCTACTTACAGGTAGTTAGACTATGCCCTAGCTAGCTCAGCAGATTAGAAAACTGTTCCTTCCTGATTTCATGTAGGAAGAAAGGATGAGAAAATTTAAAAGTTCAAGGATACGTTTCAGAAACAACATCTGAAATTTTATATTAATACCATACAGATATTAGGACAATCAGCCAAAGCAAACGCTTTCATTCTTAATGGATTTGACTGGTACAGAACGTCCTGCACAGAGCTAAAACATGAAAGACGTGCAGAAGCCCTTCTACAAACAAACCCAAACCTGACATTTTCAGCAGCAAAAAGTGTGATTAAGCACCAGGCTATTGATTCTACTTTGGTAGGTTTACTAAACAGAAACCTGAAGGTTAAGTACTGAGAGATGAGAAAAGGGAACATGTTGGGAGGGGAAAGATGCGAAAAGGAGAGAAAAGGAAGAGCGGACAGCCACGCAAAAGTGCCGAGACATTGACTAAATTATGCCATACTTATGAGCCACCTGCTTTCTAGAGGGACCTAATTTAATCACATTAACACCACTTTCCGTCCACTCCCACAGATTTTGGGTGAGGCCCTGAGTAAGGAGCGGGGCCCCGCTTAGAAATGCCCCATTACACAACCGCACCATTAGGCAGAACCGTATACGTGCTGAGATGAAACTGATTTGGGCCATAATTCCCGGACAAATTATGTGGGACTTTCACAAGATTTGGGATGTAACGCTGTTGGTTATGGCTGTTCCCACAAGCTTCCTTCTTTTCACTGTTCTTGTTTGACAACTGTCCTCTGTAAGATCCACTGATTTGCTACTAACAGCACTCTTTTGTCTACTTTCATTTTATATTAAAATGTTTCAAGATTTGCATAAGACGTCTGGGTTTCCAGTTGGAGTACAAAATGTCTGTTTGCACAATGGAAAACGAAGGAGCAAAAACATCTTGAGATTCAGGAATGACAAAGCAGACATTAAATGGAATTTCTCCTGTGGCACAGTAATTACGGATAGTTTCACATGGTTTCAAATTATTTTTTCTCCTCATTCTCACTACTGGGTTAACTAGGTTCATCAGGGAAAAAATATATATGGGAGCTGAGTTCTAAACCTGCCTTCACCACTAACTGAGTGGGTGACCCTGGCAACTCACTTAATTTTGGTCTCAATTTATTCGTTACACGGAGGTGAGACCTAATCTTCACATTGTAATATCCCTGCTAGATACTGTTTCTATAAAAAATTGAAATGCTACTTTCAAACCTCTGCTCTTCACAGTGCAAGAGGGATCAAAATAATACACACACTGTTTTAAATGTAATCAGACATTTACTGAAATAGACAATCAGCTTTTTTCTCCTAGTAGGTTTGTGTATTATTCAGGATTTCAATTCAAGCTGTATGCACTGAAAGGCAGAATTTGGCCCTTAGCAAATATTTCAGACAGCATAAGATGCTATTTGGAGAAGCATAAAACCACATAAAAGAATCTAAAAGTTAATGAGAGAGAGAAAAAATTATCTAAGAATCTAGATTACAAAGCACATTGAAAAGCGTAGTTTTAGAGAACATGTAATTTTTACATGCTGAGTATTGTTTAGATGATTAGGTGGAGATTTCCTACATGGTTCTAAGTGAATTAGGGACACAAGGACTACTGGCTTTAGTCTATATTCTCCTACTTCCCACGGGATATTTTTGAAAATCTTCCCTGTCAAACTGTAGAGAAAAGGAGGCAGGTAAATTTGTCCCACATGCATTTTTATGAATGCCTGGAAAACAGATTTCACTCCCACCCATCCTCCATTCCCTGAAACAGCTTTCTAAATGCTCATTGAAAATGAAACATGCTTCCAGCCAAGGGGAGAGGAGAAGCTGTCCCACTTTGCCTACTGAAGTTACACCACGCAAGCACAGGAGAAACGAGAGCAGGGAGTCCCCATTCACCCTGCTCATCCACAGACCTCCTCACTGCACACACTGGCATCACGCAGAAGTCTTCTGGTGACTCTGCTTGTATTAACTCTGGCCTAGTAATCAGCAGGGACCACTAAAATGGAGGCTCCTTATGGACAGAAAGAACTGAATGCCTGAATGCAGGCGAAAATGGCCACTTGTGAAATGGTTCTGGATTCTCTCCTGTATCCGTGTTCCTGCTTATACATCCTTCTCTAAGTCCCTCGCTTTTAAAGTCTGTTCTTGACAAAACTGGGGTGTCAAAAGAGGAGAACGCAATGAAGTTGCAAATAAGGATGCTCAACAGATTGAAGCACTGAGCCTTCAACACTCCCCAGCTGCAGGTGAGGCAGCCAGACTTCCACGAGAGCTCAGCTCTCTGGGTGATGAATTTTTTTTGAAAACGTGAAATCACAGATGTCATAAATGGGAGCAGTTAGATAACATGGCTTACATGCCTATCCAAATTAGCTTAAAACCTTGTCCCCGGTTTCAGACGCTGAAAAAAAGATGAAGAAAAAGAAAAGACAAACAAAAGAGTCCAGTCAGTTCAAGTGTGTTAAGGAAGGCATTCAAACACAATTGCTGAAGTGTGCTTAAATGTCTGCTAAAATCAAAGGCTGATTCAGTGTTTGCCTTGTTTGGTAATGCTGTGAAAAGAGAGTTAGTTTTGCCAAACTAGAGCAGAGAAGCCTTTTCACCTCAGTACCCTTCGTCGTATTTTAAAAGCAAACTCAGACACTGAAGAATTAACTTGACATTGAAAGTATGCTGATATTCATAACACTGTTTGTAAGGGTACCCAGCGCGCGCTGGAAACGCAGCTCCCCGTTGCTGAGGGCCAGCTGCGGTACATCTCTACAGCCTTTGCTACTCAAAACTGAAGTTGGGAGCTGGATCGTGGGCAGAAGAAAACGCGACGGTAAAGCATGGCTAAGGCTGTAGTCTCACAGCACAGTGACATGCTACTTGTCCGAGTGTGTTTTGCTTGCATGTTCAGCTAACCTGGGTATGCGAGTAATCCCATCTGGCTTCGGCTGGGCTGCGTGTGGCGCTTAGCACTTGTGTATCTGCAGCATGATCGGCACGCTGAAAACAGGAGGTGCAAACCTCTCTCGGGTAAAACTCGATTTCTCACACCATTCCGCTGTATAGAACTACCACAGAAGGAAATAATTGTATGTCATCTGCAGTCCGATACTTAATGTGGAGGGGGGGGTGTGTGTATGTGTATCTTTTCACACCCGGGTTTTACATATTGTCCTCATCGCTGTGAATCGTAATTTAATGTAGCTGAGCCATTCCCCTCAGCGCACACTTCCAGTTTGTTCCATCTGTATAGAGCAAACCATTAGCCAAACTCTGTCCTGCACCTGCTGAAGTTCATGCAACCGAGTCCTTTTTTTTTTCTCTGCAGACTGCATGAAAGAATTCTTTATGTAAAGTTACCATGGATGAATTCCATTTCCAAACACCTCGAAACCAGACATTCAAAACAAAATATAGATCTACTTCTATATCCTTCCCTAATTAGGTTATTTGTGTTCTGTGAAACAATCTAAGCTTTCATTTCAAGTAAGTATTAGAGGCCTTAATTTTGACTCAAAAAATTTGAAGCATGACCAGACATAATTGATGTAATACCACTTTTCTAAATCTACAGTTTGAAAAAGCTCTGGGAGGTGGGAATTTTGTTGTTTGGTCAATGGACTGTTAACTCTGAAGCCTAAGTCAGACAACTTTAAAAACCCCTTATTCATCTTAGGAGCAAATATAGCTACATCGTTTATGTCACAGTCTGCTACCCTGTCCCTTCAGTCATGCAGTCAGATCATCAAACTCTCAGTTTAAAGCTAAAATGAAATTTTAAGGAGTATTCTGACCTAATTTACTATCTGCTTTTAATCAAGTTACAATTTTCTTTCATTTTAAATTTTCTTTAACCACTCTCATTGACTCAGATGAAAAGCAAGGATGATTGTGCACAGTGCACAATGATCTATGGCTGATATTACAGAAATAAATTCAAGTTAAAAATGACCTCCCAATGCACTCAGGGCTCTGCTTTGCACCACCACTCATGCATCATGACATCCTTAAACTTCTACCAGTAAAGTCAACATCAATATTACATCCATTTCTACAAAGCAACCATATAAACTTCATCTTTCTACACATGCTTTACTTTAAATCATGCATATAAATCCATCTACATGCACAGGCTGAATCTAAAAATTTGCAGATACTCAGCTGACTTATTTTCATTGTCAAACTCAAGCAACTTAAAAACAAATTTAATGCCCCAACTCAAATACGAATAAGAATGCAATATCCCAAGCTGGTTCCCAGTCTGGGAGTAGGTCTAACTGCACAGCATAGTGGTACAGTTCAGGGTCGGCTCAGTGCTGCGGCTGTGTCTGTGTAGCACTCCACCGGGGCTAATTAGGTTCATGTCCCAGCTAACTAACTGCTTGCATTGCCACTTAGATGTGTCTATTCTGCTTCCAGATCTGTAAGCTAGTTTAGGGCTTTATGCCATGCACTGCACAATATGGATATCACTCCAGGCTCTACCTGTACCTTTTGGTTGCGACAAAGCATTGCTGAGCTCCAGTTGTTACCTGCCCTCCCTTCTTAGCTGAAGGAATGATCTCAAAGACAGTTCGGTGATAACTTGACAAGATTGCTGGAAACGGGCTGGAGGTGAGGGACCCTCTGGGGTGACCTTCACTACGATGCCTACAGAAGAGTCAAGCTTGCCTGTCACATGGATGCTGCTCCATGCAGTAGCCACCCACCCTTGTGGTTACACTATGCAACTGATGTCAGGTGATGCAGATGACTTGCAGTCCCTTCTCGGAGGGAATCAGTGTCACCTGCAACATGGATGTGGGGAGTTTGTCACTTGCCCTACAACTGCACATAGCTCCACATTGCTTCAGAGGAAGTAGAACCCAACAGAGATGCTTCTAAACTGTATTTCAGATTCGTCCTACAAAGTGCCAAACGTAGGATAGGAGGGATCTAGGAAAAAAGGACCTAAATGAACAGAAAGCCCCCTGATGAGAAGTGGCTGAGCTCCTATCATTTCCCAACAACTCTATCATTTCTCCAATGACTAAGGAGAAAAGGTCTAAGTGGTGCATAAGAAGTTTGCCCCTGGAGATGGGGGAAGGGAAGGAAATTAAGGTACAAATATATAATTAGCTGCCTAATGTGAGGGACATAAAACATAGACATTTTTCATTTTGCCCCAGAGGTGACCGAGAATGTAGAACCTCTGGGTAAGAAATCAATGCACAGACTCTCAGGTAAATACATATTGAAATAGAAGTGGGGGGTAAGTTAATAGTTCTATGAGGTCATATAATAAAGTCTATAGTTCTTTCATCAGCGCTGTGAACAATGCAGTTACTGTGTTTCTCCCCTGGTGTAATAGCAAAGACGGTTGCTAGACTCTGAAAATAAATTATGCCATGCTTTATTAAATGGTAAACAGCTGTTCCAGCCACAATACAGCACATGCTAATTGAAGAATGCCTTAAGCAGTCCTATAATAAAAGGCTTTTAAGAGTTGGAGAGGAAAAAAAAGCCAGCATCATGACAGACTTACTATCATGGGTTCCCTTAGTTAAAATTCAACACATGGGTCATTCAAGGTGAGAAGTATATTCTGGGAGAAGATCTACAGTAATGAACATTTAAGAATCATTAGCAGGCTCTTTCATGCCATGATGCTGTAGGCAAAGACGTGCTTAGGTAGGAAGTACAGCCACAAGGTTCTCATCGTGCTTCCATGTCTTGTTTTGCTAGGAGATATGTGTCCAGGAATACAACAAACGTGCAGGGAGAATTGCTTTTTCCGAGGTGGTGATCCCCAGCCCAGAAATCTCACTGCTTGTGGGAATCACCCTGAAGATTTTGGCAGAGAATGAGACCTATGGTGCGAGCTGTAAAAGACCATACATATAACAGAAGATGCTATGCCGCAACATGAGCCCCAAACTGGCGAGGTTTCCAAGCAGGTGTATGGCTGTACCTCTGCAGAGCCCTGGCCCCTCGTGCCAGCCCGGGTCTGTCGAGCTGAGGAGGTGTGCTGTGCCCTGCGGCTATCAAAGGGGCTACTAGGAACGCTGAGGTACGGTCATTTTTTTTCACATTAAGAGGTTCATGATGCAAGTCGGTAAGGAACATAAGTCAATGTTTAAAGCAGGGAAAAGAAGTCTCCATCCCTTGTCTCTGTGCTACCTTGCTAAGTGGCCTTGTGCAAATATCCCCCCTTTGCACCTCAATTTTCCCATCTTTACTTTGTATTAAAAAGACAACAGGAAGCTTGGTGTGCAAAAGTCCCTTCAGAGCCCTGAATGATAGCTACTATGAAAAATATAAATGTATTTAGAGCAGCCACTCACTGACATAAGCCTTTGCCCAAGAATGACATTCAGATATATGGTACTCAGATTACCAGACACCTGCTTTCTGGAAAATTGCTCGCAGAGCTAAACCAGATGCATGTGCATGTGCATGCGTGTAAGCATGTCTGTAAAGTAAAAAAAAGCAAAACAGTTCCACAGAGGAGAATTAGAAGCAAGAGAGTCATGTTTTCCCCACTATACCACACAATAATTTCTTGTCCAGCATGTGGAATTTCTTCTTTCTGTAAACCACTGTAAGATGAGTGCTGCATGGTGAGCAAGAAGATTTTTTTTTAATGTTTGCAACAAGCAAAATGCTTAGAAATTAGGAAAAAGGTTGTGCGTCAATTCATTAGATGGCATGCAAATGCTTCATTCTGCTCATACAAATCGTATGATGTACCTGCAAATGCATGCAACAAAGCGATGGTTTAATGGAACTGCTCTTCCTATAGAAATGAAAACAGGTAAAGTTTTCCTTCGTTGGACTAAGTGAGCATTTCCTTTATAAATAAAAGCCGCAGTATCTAAGGTATTTCCTTTGTTGTGTCACCTTTAGGACTTACTATTTGAAGTATTCCATTGAAATGGCTATGCTCTGCGCAGTGTTCAGAATTTTAAGTAAAACCTTAAACAGTTACAAATCAAAGCATCAGGGTACTTTGAAGGAGCACATACACTATATACATCACATTCTGCATGCATATGCATTGCTGATATCTATATATCATCGACATGTTCACAAAAACATTACAGCTTTGGGAAAAAATATTTCAAGCAAAATATAAACATTAAAATGATGATTTAAAAATAATATAGTTTTCAAAACTCAGACTTCAGCATATTTAGGGCTGGTTCTATAAGTATGCTTTCAAAATATGTCAGCTTCTGAGAAAATCGCCATGACATTTTTCTGACATTAACTCAATACCCAATAAATATTGCATTAAAATAAGAAGATGCAATAATTAAATAATTACAAGTAATTGATTTTTCCTCTCATGTATTTATTAAATTCTTTAGGTTTTAAGGTACTGATATTTTCACACCTGCATCTGGTTTTATGGTTTCTTCCCCACTCCCTGTGATTTTTGTTCCTCTTCTAAAAAGAATGCTTGAGGAAATTCTGTGGCAATGTCTCACTCAAATTTATAATTAATGTAGCAGAAAATTATATTTCTAATTAAATAAAACTGAGCATGAATTGAGGCAAATGCTAGAAGCATTATAAACATTATAAAGTTAGGAGAGGAACAAAATCGCAAACAATGAGCAGGTAATGTAACTGCATATATTAGAAACATCTCAATTATTACATCCACAAAGGCAGAACCTAAAAAGCTGCATTTCATAAGAAGGTGTCATGTTGACATATATTGCTCATTAAAAAAGGTGCCGTTTGTATATGGGTTACTGTTCTTCATATGCATGAACACTGGTAACACATTGTGGGAAAGGAAAGCCCTTGAGATTTTGTGTAGTTTGAATATTTAATGTAACAATAGTTTGCTCCCTAATAAAGAAAGGGAAGAAATTTGGGAGACGAGGACATAAATTTGCCCATTTATTATTTTAGGCTGACTGCAGCTGCGTATCGGCACCCCCTGTACACCTCTCCAGATCTGCTGTTAAAATTAGTGACTGCTCACGGTGGCTGCTCTTTAACCAAAACCGCAGAGACTACAAACGAAAAGCTCCCCTCCCGTCCCCTTTTTAAGCAGAAAATGCCAGGCGGCGTATGTAATATTCGTATATAATATATATATGTGTGTACTAACCTACTAGTTATCTCCGCTTACACGCCGGCTGTCGGGAAACTGTCAGCTGTGAAGGCGATAAGGTGGGCAGTTTAAAGAAGATACCGAAGCCTTAAGCTTCTTAATGTGCCACAAATCAATCCCATGAAAGCAAACAACTTGAAAAAGGGTTATATGTATTTAGGAAATCTCTCAGCTCCCCCCTCGCCTTCGCCTTCGCCGGAGCTCACGCTAGAGTTTTCTCACCCTAATGACCCCTGAAGCGGCCCGGAGGGATTGTGAAACAAGGCCGTTACAGGAGGCAGCTTGCTAATTGAGAAGTTGATCGGGGGGAGAGGGATCCCGCTTTACCGCGTTAAGTGTCCAAATCAAGCATGACTAGATTGACGTTGCCAAATCGCTGTCTGGAGGCCACTCCACGCCAGGAGCAGCAGGGCTTTTCACACCTGATAGGCCCCCCGCTCTATCTACATCAAGTCGCATTAGGAAAGGGATGTATTACAGGAGCGGAGCCCGCGCCCCTTAAGAGCGCTGCCCGTGCCGGCTAATTGCTGCTCCCCAGCTTTCCTAAAAGTAGCAAACGTGCCCGGGTGCCGGAGGCACGCGTTGCCGGCTCCCGTTTCACGGCCCACCTTCCTCTCCCCGCCAAAAAAAAAATCAGACGGGCACTCTCTTGGTTCAAGGGGAGCAATTAGAAGAATTAATTCTTTGTTCTGTGCTGAACGATTATGCACAAACCTGGACTGGAATGGAGAATGTTTTTGGGGGCTACATGCCATTGTTCAAAGCCGTGCTAATGGCGAGAGCTGTGGCCATCCTGTAGGACCGGGAGAGCACAAGCCTCCGATGGAGAGCGAGAGGCACCCAGGCTCAAGGGGACTCAGAGCACAAAGGACCATAAAACAGTGAACTCCCAGACTTTTCAATCACGGAGGGATGCCTAACTGTCTGTTACACCCCTGAAAATCCCCTTCATCAGCAGTTTGATCAAGGTGACAGAGAGAGTCGGATTTAATCTCGTCTAGGATTAAAACTCAACAGTTCCCGCCCCACGGTCCTCAGCCTGTGTCTACTTTAAAAGAAGGCAGTTCTTATTTTCCTGTACCATCAGGAGATGCGGCCACAACGTGGTCAAGGTTGTCTTGTCAATTTATCTATTATTCATGTAGAGCAGGGGGCTTCCTGAACTGTACTGAGGTAAAATTTAAGCTGAGGAGGAAATACAGTAGGATAGGAGTAGTCAGCCTCTGAAATTCAGTGGAGACGGTCACAGACAAATACTTAGGGGGACATTTTAAAAGCTCAAGTAAATTTTTTATAAACAGCATACATTGTTATATGATGATATGAAAGCACGATCTATAGTAGGACTGTCAAATCCAGACTTTATTTCTCTTCATATACTACTTATTTAGATCTCAAAAAGGACTGCACACAGTCGGGGTGTAGCTTGGTAACATGATTTAGAGGAAAAAACATCGGAGAGAGAATGCAAGGCGTTATATGGAGAGTATTTCCATATTTACTTCAAAATTTCTCTGAAAACCTGAGCTAGCTTTTATTTTGCTGAAAGAAAGAAAACCCACACCAAACCCCACATTTGCCACTTATTTGCATAAGCTCCCTTTTTCCCTGAAACTTAGGGAACCTTCTATGAATAACATCTATCTATGGCTTTGATATGGCTTTTTTGATAAAAGTATGAAGAGAGAATAGTAGAGAAACAAAATCTCAAATGCATCAGTAAAAATTATTACATGAAAAATGGCGCCTAGCTGTAGGTCACGTATGCTGTATATATTGTATTACACACCAACTATCACATATTTTTAAACGGGGGTCCTCAAATTACATCTCTGTCATGACAACAGATAACTGCAGCGATCAGGAAGAAATCCTCCTCCACCCCCAATATCCCTCACCCCAGGAAATCTTGAAAAGCTCAGCAAAAGTTGGCTCGCTCTATTTTGCCACCCTCCCTCTGGAACTGGTTCCCCCGCACCCATTGCCCGATACCAGTTATGTCAGATTAAAACCATATGGGAAATACAGTGTTCCTAGGTATCACTCTGGAGAAGGGGAAATGGGAATTTTGTTTGGTTTCTACCACTGTTACGACTCTGAGCCACTGAAGATGAGCTGATACTACAGCTTATCCCTTGCCTGCCTGCTGCGGCGGTCAGCAGCAGACGGCGCGGCAGGCACTGCTGCAAGCACAAGCTTAAGCGATGGGGAGCGATAAGAGCGAGGAAAAGTGTGAATGAAACGATCCTGTTCCACCTAGGTGTGGGGAGCAGGTAAATTTATTCCGCTCTGGATTATTTCTGTGATATTCCAGGGCTGCTTTTGGGGTGATGCAAAGTAACAAGGCTGATGAGGTTAAGGAGGTGTGTTACTGCAATGGTTTGAGGGAGGAAGAAGAGGCATTTCTGAATCGGTCGCACTATTTAGTGTACTCTGTCCAGCACAGCAGCCTCTTTGCTCTCCCTGTTGCACTGCGTATATGTGGTTAGTACATATATATCCACATGTGTTTCTGGAAGAGAGTATACTCTGCCATGCAAGCAGCAGGGGGTTCATTTTTCAAAACTAAAGTGCTTCTCAAATATAAACAAACAAGTGAGCAATGTGGGAGAAGGCACCCTTGGGAGGAGAGACGTGGTTGGCTGTAGGCATTTTCATGCCCTTCCTTCAAAACTGAGGTCACCCTGAGTTTGTGAGTGCATCCTGCCCTCCCTGGGGAAACATTCGCTGCCGCAGGAACAGCAGAGCCCAGTCAGATCTGTCCCGGCACCTGTACTGGCTGCTGTTGCTCCAAAAGGTATCTGAAAAATATTTGACAGACACACACTCCCATAGATCCCCACACACGCAGAACTTTAAAGCAAGAGAAGTCTGGCAACACTGTGGGAATGTTCTCTATCTTCCTACACCTTTTGGTGGCCTTTGTATTTGCACAGGGAAGATTTTAGATGCCATCAAACCAAAAAGTACCTACTACTGCTCCATGCCATTGCTGGTGACTAGACTGAAGCACAGTTAAGCAGAAGATTGCATCTTCTATGTCCCTGCTCCAATATTGTAAACTACACGTTCCAAAATAAATCAACTAGGAAAATATGATCTAGTAAAAGTAACAGAGATGCCCACCTCAGCGTTTTCCATCTTGTTTCTACCAGCAAAACACAGGCCATTAGATAAAATGCTAACTTGGATTACAGACCTTTTGTTTCTTCCTACTTACAACTGCTCAACCCTTTGTCTCCCTGTGTTTCTACCTCATTCTGTTCATTTCCCCTCATTCTTATTGCTATTTCTTTTATTGTTACCTTTCTCTACTACCTCAGGCTTTTCCTTTTCTGCAAAGTCCATTCCTTGCTGTATATCCCTACTCTCTCTCACTTGATGTATTTTTGTGTAGATCCTAACCCAACTCACCCACCCCGGTTTCAAGTCTCATCTTCCACTGGAGTTCATTGTTTTCTAACTCTAGTTACACTTCAGAAATGAAACTTTCTGTAAACTGTGGTGAGGGTTTCCAATGCTTCCAGTCATCTAGTTACCATCATTTCTGAGGATTTAAAGAAATATTTGGCATGGACACCATGACAAATATAGGATATCTTCCATTGATACATGGTCTACCCTGCCTTTCCTATCACCAGTGAAGTTAGACGGGAAGGATTTTCCCACAAATGTAAATGCATCTCAGTCAAGCCTAAATGCCTCTATGATCCAGACAAGACAGCCACACCACTGGCAGGGTTATCACAGAGTCACACACATGTCCCTGGGCAGGGCTAACTGGGAAGAACATGAAACCTCTCATTAGCAACAGCAGTTGACAGCCAAGCTCACTCCCTCCATCTGCTACCTATAGCAAGGCAACAGAAAACGATGCTGCTATCACAGAAGCTTTTTGGTAGCTTAAGAGGCGAGTTTAAAGTCTCTGCTAAGGATGATGCAATGTTACATGAAGCAGTGGAAGAGTCTTTCCCTCTCTTTATAGCCAGGTACTGGTCATAAAGGCTGTAAGGGAGGGGATGATGACAGGACCCCTTAGAAAGGAGCCCACCAAAAGCTTACTCAGGAATGCAGTAAGAATAAATACAAGGAATTATTATGTTTACTGTTGTTAACTGGCTACCCTACTGGACCCAGTATACACGCAGACCCAGGCAATGTGCAATGAAGTAGAGAAAGCCTGACCTGCAGCAATGCTTACCCCTGCACAGGGTCAGTCATTGCTCATCTTCTGAATAAAAAATTGTCATGTAAGTTGACCTTAGGACTTTTGGGGTATTACTTTAGATTTTGAGAAACAGCCAGCCAAAATTCTCAGAGGTTTCCTATATCCAAATTCTTTGGAAATCTAGCCCTGAGCTCTTCAGCTTGATGTGGTTCATTTTAGTATGAGAGGATAACTTGAGTTGATTTTGATTAAAAAAAATGAAAATTATCCTCCTTACAGACACGCACGTAAGGGGGAAAAATAATAAGGCCAAAGCCCTTCATGCTACATTTTAATTGAAGCTGGAGAAGTATTAATCAGAGTGCAGGGAGACGTTTCAGAACAATCAGTTACAGCACCAGATACGAAGTACACCCAGGGACAGCTCTGCGCGGCAGGACAGACGGCGAGACATACAACCGAATGCCGTGGCAATAGCACGCACGAGTCCTGTCCAGCCGCTAGACCCAGCAGCCCATTTGCAGAGTACAGGTAGATGCTGTCTGTATGCAACCACCGCTCAGCAGGGATTTTGTTCACCTGCTGCCCCACAGAGGCAAAGGCCACTTTTTCTCTCTGGTTTTGCCCAAAATTTCCATTAAAGGATTTTCCCACTATTCGTTTACAAGTATTAAATTGACCTGAAGATATTGAGGAATTACTCCTACAGATAATGGCCCCAAATTCTGCAGCGTTTACCCCACATAACTGCTAGCAAGCCCACAGGGGTAAGAGGTGCTATTTCCAACTGAGCTGACCAAAAAACCTGCAAATTTAAAGAGAGTAATCCTTCTAAACCTCCTGTTTCTACAAATATGGGTTTTCCACTTATGGGAGAGTGTTTTATTATACTGATTCAATATATTCTTATTAGGAGTATTTTGCCAATATTGTCTGTCAATATTCCTAGACGTGCAAGTTTTCATAGTGTTGAATATTCCTTAGTTTTATGAGGAAAAGATTGCAGACTTGAGAGAGATGAATCATATCCGCATTGATTTCCTGAATTGGACCATGTGTTAACACACTGTAAGAGTCTGTCTAGAAAAAAAAAACAAAAATCCTCAAAAAACCAACTATGCAAAAACATAACAAATGTCTGATACCAGAGAGAAGCGCTTTTTCCTAACGAAAAAGCCTGCTTGTTAACTAGCCTTTACTTAGCATTTTTTATTTTTATTTAGAATGTTCCCACAGGCCTATTAAATTCCCCTACTCTTAAAAATAATTAAAGGGTATGTTAATTATCTAAGATATCTCAATTCATAGCTTATAAAATGTACGAAGAAAAATCCCCAACATAGTCTGGGGTAATAATATGCAGCATATTGCGGTTACAGACATTTCTGGTACATCATTGCTGCACAGTTCCATATCTTCCATATTTTCTATTTATTTACAAAACAGATGCTTCTTTTCAGCTTATTTTGATTACACATGGTTGTCCAACAAAGAAGGGTTTAATATGAGACCAAATAATATTTTAATTTATTTACATAATCATGCCATCTATGAGCAGACTTAAAATTCAAGAATCGGTGAATACTTCAGAAAGTACAGGACAGAAATTCATATTTACAGATGAATTCGTTTTAAGAGTGTAAATCGCTGTTTTATAATCACTGAATATTTGCAGACACCTCAACTAAAATGCTTCCTGGCACAGACATTGGTTAGAATTAAATATTGCACGCTATTCTTACAATGATGGTGGGTTTTTTTTTTCTACCAAGAACTAAGCTTATGCTAGGAAAACTACAGGTACCACTATCAAATCATCCTGATTAAAAAAATATATATTTTATGTTGGACAAAAGAATTAAATTTAATTTTTTGTGATTTCTCCTATTTAATCAACTAATTGTACATAGAACAGGAACTGGAATACATCTCTGACCTATCCTTGAAATTCATCATCTACCAAAAGCATTGGAAAAAGAAAGGGAAGAAGGAGAACCACAGACCAAGTTTATTGTTAGTGTACTTATTGCTTTTATAGAAGGTGATCTAAAACCCACAGATTTGAATAGCAGAAAAAATACCCAGTTTTATTCTTAGGGTGATTTTTTTTTCCCCCCCATGGCATCTGTAGCATCATTAAGTTTCAGTGAGAGAGTACAGCATTTGAAGTTAGTCAAAATTCAGGCTCCTTGTGCCCAACCCCTAGCCCTGAACTAATTCTTTTTGACAGGGTTAGGAAGAGGAGGAAAGCCGTTTTCCAGAAGAGATGCTGTGAAGCTGTGGCAGGAGTGACCACACGCAGAAGTGTTGCACGAGCCCCGTGCACTAATGAGAGTTGGTGGAAGCGTTTCCTGAGGAGTCACAGTTACGGCAGTGATGGAGACACACACCGGCCTCTGCGATATCACCTCCACACAAGTACTATCTGGTGTATAAAATAGATTCACAGTAAGAGCTCCCTGTTTTATGAGAGAAAAAGCTTGTATTGCTATATCGTATCACTACATCATAAGCATTTCTCCAATAAGTTGTATAAATTTTTAATCAAGCAAATACTCTTATTGAGCCCAGTAGGTTCACTTGTACTAGGAAGATTTGCAGGACTGGCACCAAATGAACAATAGTCATAATCCTCTTTCTCTCTTTTTTGTTTGCACATGCGTATGTAGAGGAAGAGTATATCTACATTATAAGAAAGAGAAAACATAAACCCACATATAAATAGTCTTTAAATATATATTTTTTTTGGTGAGTGCGCAACAGATGATCATCATCTTCCACCGGTTCTGTTCTCGTTATTATAACCATGGGTCTTCTCTAGTGACTTGTCTGGCATTACCCTATCATGCGACAGAAGCAGTCGTGTAGCTTTTTGCAATTCCTGCACTACCTCAGACACTACCATCATTTGCTGCGTCTCCTGTAGAGGCACAGTGAGGGTCTCACACAGGTCTCAGCAACGCGCCTGGCACTATTCAGGCACAGCACCATTGCTGAGAATTTGAAATTAAGGCACAGGACAATCATAGGTGAAAACAACAAACATAGGGAAAGGATGAGAACGTGATTTTAAAAAAAATTATTCTTCTGATTGGGGTGGTAAGCACCGTGCACAGCGCACCGGCCATTTAATCATATGTAAGATATCTAGGCTGTAGGGAGGTTTCTACAGCTATCTTCCATGGTGGTTCTTAACCAGCCTCTACATTTTTGCCCCTTCCAGCAGCTCCTCAGTCTCTGGAAGTTAAAGATGTTGAAATAGGTCAGGGATGTATGTTCACATGTTCTCCTCAGCTGCTGGTTTCAAGTGCATGTCCAATTTCACAGTGAATCCATTTACTATCTTTTTTTCCCCTCGATCCTTATTTGGGCCGTTTTCCAACGCTCTCCAGCAACCTTTCCCCATGGCAGAGTAGTTCAACAGCTGGCCAGATGTGAGACTTATAGAAAGTTTAATTGCTACTTTTAGGGAAGGGGCAGCTATTTTAAGTCAGACAGGCTGTCCTCCCAGCTCAAGGAAGAGGAGGTGGTCATCAGTCTCTCATCTGTTGTTTTAAACATGATTTAAGCCAAGAGCAAGTTCGTTCTGAAACTGGTCACTGGGGGAAAAAGAGAAGGCCAACCTAATGGGACGACATAATGTTCTTTATGTAATTTAGACGTTTTATCTGCATCACAAGAGTGTGCTTATTGTCAGCTGAGCTTGAAACATGTCCCATCTACATTTCAGAAGAATATTATGCTTGTTCAAGTCAATAGTTCTGCTTAACTTCTCCTTATTTGAGCTTTTGTATAAAACCACTGGTATTTTGTGAATATGCTCTAACGAGTACTTCATTTACACTGATCACTAATAAAAAGGAAACTCTTCATAAATGGAGACAAATCACTATTCATCCAAATGTGTTTATTTTCTTTAAAAAAAACCCCAACATGTTTTTGTAAAAATCTAAAAATTCACTGTTTGCACAGTGTGTGTGAGAAAGAGAACCAAAAAAACTACAGTTAAAATTATATTGTAATACTGAGTAACTATAATGCAGAATGGAACACCCACACGCATTGCAGAAATCAGAACCTGCAAGTAAAATTATCTACAAAACCAAAATTGGCTTTGTTGACTTTCATCGCCCTAATCTGTGAGAAATGTAAAAAGCAAACAAAGAGGAAAAGTATTAATAGCAAAAGGAAACCGGATTTGAGAGTTATGGTTGTAATAAACAAATCACTTGCAACAGAAATATGTCTTTACAGTGTGCAGTACAACTTAAATTTGGCACCACCTCTTTCAAACGCGGTTGAAATCTTGTGTAAAGCGACTATTTACGCTCAATAATAATTTATTAACTTGAAGGTTTAATAAGTATTTAAACCTGGATAGCACAAAAATACGAGTGACGCCCACCTATTGCCATCACTTAATACAATTATATATGTAGAACCATCTCCAGGTTCAGAAGTCTTCAAAGGACAACTTCTAGATGTGCCTTCAAGGGTACGTATGGGCTTGGAACAATTAATTCATACCAACAGTAAATGTTATATTATTGGCAATCTTCAGACTGTGACGGTATTATTGGAGAATTATCTCAGGGGTTTTTTTTGTTTTGTGATGCATATATTAGTCTTACCATCAGCATGGTAAAATGGTATTTTAGTAGACGAAATGAGGCTGCTATATGGAGAAAGGGGTATAAGTGAGGAACAACAAAAAATTAAACCTCTCATTACTTTGTCAGGAAAAAAAGTAACTTTCTTCCTGCACTATTATGATCATTTATTGTTTGTGATTTACTTGTACCTGATCATCAAACCTGGTTAATAAAAAACACAGTATTTTCCTAGGTGATATCAGAGATTTTTCCTCATGTTTTTCCATTTAAAATAAGAAGCATCTGAATAACTGTTCACTTTTAAAAAGCAACTTAACATACATGTTCAATTGCCCTTTCATGTAAACCCTTCAATTTATCTCATCCCTGTGGAAGATTTTGATTTGATGAGCAAAGAACTAGAATGATATTCTGCAGGAATAAGGAGCAGTCCCCCAAAAAGACCCTATTTCCTATTTTAAGTGTAAAAACAAGTGGCCACAACTTCAAGAGATTTTTTAAAAGTCTCCAAAGAAGGAGCTGGCCCTGGAGCACGCTGCCTATTAAATTTGAAAGCTCCGTGTGCATTAATAGCATGTACCCTATCCAAAAAACACAATTTGTATGGCCAGGATAGCTGTTCTGGTGCTGCCTTTACTAGACCGTCCGTGTAGTCCAACATCACCACACATAAGCCAAACCCAAACCCTGCCAGGGACCACTCTTTCAAGCTCCAAGAGCTCAGAGATGCACATTTGTACACTGAATCTATCGGCTACCAATATAAAACTGTTCATCTTCTGCATGAGCCAAGTATTTTCCATTTACCTTTTAGTGTCTGAGAAATTAAAGCTTCTTCAGCAAGGAGAAGAAGTTGTGATTTGGTAATTAGTTGCACAAGGGAGATACAAAAAAAATGGCTTGTCGGTGCCCTGTGGACTGATGTGCATCATGAATTAGCAATTTGCAATTAGAAATCTGCAATGAAGAAATGGGAAAGAGTAAATAAATTCTAGATCAAAATTAGTGACTAATAATTTGACCACTGTTAACTTAAAGCAAACATGCGATGATTTAACTGTATAAGGTTAGCCAGCCAAATATAATACAGAATCTGCTCACATCAGTAAACTGTTAATCTCAATATGCTTCGAAAACCAAAGAAAAATATGGAGGAATGCACAAACTGATTCAAATTAACCAGGTCTCACCATTCATTTTATGAAAAGCACTGGGTGTGCCTTGCATCCAAAAGCAACAATTTGTTATGCACTGTAGTGCTACAGCGCTCCACAGCATAAGTAACTGTTTAAAAATCCAAAGCATTTCTAAAACGCTTTACTTAAACATTTATGCAATAAAATCTTATTGAACTGTTGCTTTTATTAATTTTTTACACACTAGAGACCAAGGGATGTAAGTTTGATTTTTTTCTTTTCTCTTTTCTCCCTCCTCTTTTCTTTCTTTTTTTTTTTTAACTTTACCTACTACTAGCAAATAAACTATCTCTCTTTTTTAATAAAACGATGGCCTTGAGTTTTGGCCCCTTAATAGTAGCCTACATGGTCGACTACCCTTGGTGTTAAATTTTCTTAAATTGTATTTCTGTCAGTATATCATTTTTTTAAGCAATGGACCCTATAATAGCAAGCTCTGTTCTGTCAGGAGTACATTTTAACAGCATGACACAAGTATTTTTCACTACAGGAGACAAACAATGATATGTATTACATGCAGTAAACATTGCCTTCGGTACATAGGGTTCTCTTAGCATTCATCTGTCTAAAATTTCATTGTGTCCTGCACGGGGAAAAAAACCCTGCCTCTCATTAACTATTGCCGAGGGCTGTAGGTTTGTAAAGTGCCAACAATGCATTGTGACATTTCTCACAAAACAAGGGCTTGATTGAATATTACAAGAATGGTAGAAACCCAGCAAGGTGGATTAGGGGATATTTTAATAGTAAAAACAAAATAACAAGCCTTTCAGTGGGCTGCTTAACTAACAATCTTGTAACAATTTTTTTTTTTCCTTAAAACAAGCCCACTCTCCCCAAGACATGCAGGAACAAGAACTTTACAAAATAAAGATGTTTTGCACTTAAAATAATAGGGTCCTGGCAAGAGGAGAAGAAAAATGGCAATTTTTCTGTGTGAAAAACACCGAACTCTGCAATTTTACAGCATGAGGCCTGCAATGGCAGCAGTTCCAAAATTCACAGTACATTTACATAGGTGCTGCAGTTCAATAGTTAATCAGACTATTACACTCCTAGTTACTCGGAAAAACAAGTTTTCAGGTGCCTACGTACATGAACCACCCTTTAGCTGCGAGGGACCACCTCTGAGAATCTCTCTTCTGTGCCATCTTTGCCATACATTACGTGGGTGTATACAACCTCACGCGAGCCATCTGCAGCAGAGTCAACATCTCTTTTTGTGAATCGGTAGGTTGGGAGTGAATTTATAAACAGTTCAATACTGGCACAATTCCCCTCCGATTTCAAAAATCAGCAGGAACACGGAGCACTTTCAGAAACCTCATTGGCTTTGCTGAACTTGAACGTGACTTTCAATCAGCACCCTAAACTACAAGCACCATAACTGGGTAATGTGCAGAGAACTATTCATGAGAATAGAATCAATCAAAGTATACAAAATTACTCAGATGCAAAACCAATGCATTATTTACTTGTTAATTGTTCCTTTAAGGAAATATGATCTAGTAGACATGGTGGTGTTAGGTTGACGGTTGGACTTGATGATCTTGGAGGTCCTTTCAACCTTAGTGATTCTGTGATTCTATGATTCTTTTTCCTCCTTTGGGATAGAATCATCATGGTCAGAAAAGAAAACAAGCAGGATTGACTTAATTTTTTTAGAGAGTTTGGGTAAATTCGCTGCTCCACAAAAAGATCTTCTGTGGTAGGCAAATCTCTCCCAAGATCTTAGCTGTGTCTAGTATAAAAACCAGAACAGGACATTTTCTGAGTCTCAAGGGAACAGACACTTTGGGCAGCAATACAGAAATAATGCAGTCCGAGATCCAAACGTAAGGCAAAACTTCGTCCCTCAAAACAAGAAAACGTTTTTGAGCTTCTGAGATCATTGGAAAAGGATTATCACAAACACTGATTTAAAGTAAGCTGAAAATATCTTGGTTAGATCTTCTAGGTCCAAAGCAAAGAGGACTGCGGCACAAGGTAAGGCAGCAGTCCGTATACAGAGGATAAGGTTAAAGCAAATGATGGAGCTGAGGAGGGGCAGAGAGAAAAACGGAAGCAAATATCTTTTTAAAAAGTGACAAGACTTCTTAAAAGGCCGTTACAGAAATTACGAGGGATTTCTACTTCCTGGGAATACTTTAAATTAAAGCGCTGGCATACAAAACGTCCAGCGGATCGATCAGGAGAAGCAGATACACAACTCTTTATCCTAGGCACATAGTCCATTTTGCATCTGATAACTGTTGGCTGTTGTCAGGGCTGTATAATGGGTGGGGGTTTTTAAAGGAAGAGAAATTTACAGCTGTTTCACAGAGACAGAGAAGAGATCATTTGCTCTACATAGCCTTCAAAAAGAAATATAGAGAGTAGCTGGCATCGGTAAATGCTGAGTTTCCTTGCCAAAGCCTGTAGCCTTATGAGATTCTCTATGCATCTCCTCAGCAGAGCTGAAGAAGGTTTGGCTGGAACAAAATTGCTTCTCACCAGCAACATCTGCTACAAGATCTGGAGATCTCTGTCATAACAAAGCCTGTTTGCAGATTCCTGCCCTCCTGTAGGTGCCGAGTGCCAGATGAAGGGGCTGGAACCAGATAAATGGGCTCTGCAGGCCCTGCATCCAACCGAGAAGGAATTGCCGTGTGAATGGGGGGAACGCAATCATAAACTGCCTTCCAAGGGCCCATCCTACAAACTCTGCTTTGGCAGAACCAAAGGAGGGTTCACAGCAGATGTTCTGGATAGACCTGTCAACATTATGCTGAGCTCCTTTGGCAGCTGAAGCAGCGCTGGGCTGTAAGGGTACAAAAATAACTTCAAGACTCTTAGGTTGAAATTTTGGCCCTGGGTGGGATCATAATTGCTGGCCTTTTAACTGTTTCCTGAATAGTCTGACTGGCCTCCAGTAGGACTCCCTCCTCTCTGGGGAGGTTCCCACCAGGGCTTCCCTCACCCTAAAAGGAGCCATATAACTGGAAAACCTAGGCAGGGAATGAATGTAAAGGACATGGAGCAGAACAGTACAGGGCTGCAGGAGGCCACCAGAAAAAAGCACCGCAAAGGCCAAAGGAGAATCTGGTACGCTGTCACATCAACCAAGATTGCTCAGAAAGCTACTACCCGGAGTATTGCAGGTGCAGAGCTTGTCTTTACCATCTGACACATTTGCATTCCTTCATTTCTGAAGAATGCAATGTCGGGGCATCAGTAACAACTCTGTCTTTAAGACAGCTGACCTATAAGGGCTGCCAGGTAGTTCGGTTGCTTGCTTTCTTGAGACTACAGAAAAAGCGAGGAAGTCCACAGTGGTCACAGGGACGGTAACTGCTACGTAACTGTAAAACAAGATGCTCACCCGTCTGTCCGGAGTCTTGGGTATTCATTCATTCCGACTCCACTCACAGACACAGAAGGCCAGTCTAACTGCAGCATTCATAGGTGACATTGCTAGAAAAGGTGACGTTGCTAGAAAAGGTTTTCCCTCCAGCCACTGGTTTTCACTATAGCAATTTAAGACTCATACATTTGCTACAAAACCTCTAAAGAGATACAAAATACTTATAAAACTAGATTTAAATCACCTGACCTTTAGTATACCATCCCAGAAACTTCGCAACTGCTGGAAAAGGTGTTGACTAATCCTAAATAAATGCACGTGAGGGTAAAAATAGACAAACTTCAGACACCGCTCACAGCTCTGTATCAGCGCAATAGCCTAATATAAAACAAAGTCCTCGGCTAGTGCTACTGCAAGACTCATGGAGTAAAGGCAAAGCAGGGGACTTGCTCACCTTCCTTGTGCATGAAGCTAATAGCAATGGGAGAACAAGGAGGGAAAGAAAAAACTATGCTGGATCTTGCCATAGTCATTACTGTGTTTCCTCCAGCATCCTCAGACACATTACTCCTTTTCTCTAACAGCTGACACTGTACCTGCCCACTGCAAATTTTGGGGGAAGCCTTAATAAAGGTCTGACATCTATTGCTAAAACTCACAAACTAAAAATTCTGTGCTTTGGTGCAAGCAGCGACTCAGCTTGTGTGACTTTTTGGAATCACTGCGGCAAGTCGTGAATGATGTATGAAATGAAAAATCCCTGCTCACTGCACACAATTCAGATAGTAAAATCTCCCTGGAGCATTAAAAAAAGCACTTAAATGTGTCATTTTATTTTTGTCATGTGCCCAGAAGACTCCTTCATCTCTCCCCAACAACATGTAGATCCCTCAGCTATCACCAGAGTACGAGAAAGCACACTCGGAGCTAAAGTAGATCAGTTTAGTTCACACAGTGTTTCCAGGAAAAAATACAGGAACCTGGAGCAAACCAGACAGAATTATATTGGAGACATCTTCAGGCCTCTCTCCAAACACACTTTTTTTGGTCATTTTTTAAAGTAATATCTAATCTCATCAGCCTGACTCTTTAACTTGATTGACCTTTGGAGATTGCATTAAGGAAGCAACAACAGCATGCTTAATATAGTTAGGACCATGAGAAGAAACATTTGATATAAATATCATGTGTGCGACTAGACGTTATTTATGTTGGGACAAATATAGCAACATGCTTTGACTTCAATTCCTTATTCTTCCTTGCCTCTTTACCGGAACTTTTTTCCCCAGCCTGCCTTTTGGTGTTAACCTTTTAAATCTGGCAGACCCTAACATCTGCAGCTGTAACACAGCCATCTTCTGACTTGCTGGACGTGCTGCTTCTGTCTGTTTTCTAATGACTGCCTGTTAATATTTTTAATATCCTTATTATGGAGGAGCTCATAGAATGTAATAGGACTTTTTTAATCTCTCTTTTTTTGGGGGGGGGGCGGGGAGGGGAGCTGGCAACAGTGATGCTGAACGCAGAGAAAGGTTGGGCTACTCCCAACAGGGATTTCTTCCTCACCAAAACTCCTGCATGCGATGAGCAGCCTCTGTTCACACACCCCTACATCCAGAATGACAGAGGATCTCCAGAATTAATCTTGCAACAAAAACACTCAGTTTGGAGCACACGAACTGTCACTCTTTCCCAACCACTAAGAAGTGAGGAGTTGTCCAGTTTGACGGTGCTCCCTTTGAGCACAAGGAAGGTGGAAAACTGACAGCAAGACTATGGAAGAGTGATCTGCCCAGATGCAGCTGTCTTGGTGACTGCGTTGAGTTCTAGGAACAGAAAGCAGGGGTCCCATCTAACGACAACTGATGTTTTCTTCTCTTGACAAGTTTTCTTAAATTTGCAATTTAATAATTTTTCCTCACCAAACACTACTGATGAGGAAGGACAGTTGCCTACACCGGCGTCACGGTTCTGTCATCTTTGGCATTCTGAAATTTCAGGGAAAGCAGAGAAAAAGGTGCAGCTGTTAACCCTTTTGCTTCTCTACCTTCTTCACATAAAAACTAGAGCTACACCTATTTCTGCCCCTCGTACACAGCAGAAGTAAAATGGGACTAAAGTGTTCACCAGACACATTGCCCCTGAAGCAGGGGCAGACCCGAAAACTTCACAGTGCATCCTCCACCCACCAGCAGCGCCTGCAACAAGCCACGCTGCCGGGAGGTTGAATTAGCAGTAACTGCTGTATGTTGGGTTGTTTAGTTGTTGGGGTTTTTTTTCCTGTGACGAACCAAAAGGCAGACAGCAAATACACTGGCAATATCTAGTTTATTACTCCTATCAGGAAGATGCCACCTCTGGATGTCACCACCCAATCTGGAAAGCAAGGCACTGCTGGAAGCTAACATAGCACATAGGCTGTGGAACTGCTTTTCAATGCCCTTTCTCAACAGACTAGCACACTGGGTCTGGGTTAGATTTGGTTCCACAAGAGGTAAGCTAGGGCTTAAGGATTCAAAGCAGCAGTGCTTAAAAGCATGCATAAAACAGTTCTTCAGAGTCTGGGAGGCAAGAGGCTTGGTTCTCGAGTGCATTGCAGGGATAATGGTTTCTAGGCGTACACTGACAAAAATCACATCTTTCTACTTCAGCAAGATGTTCTGGGAAACTCAACATGCTTGCAATAATTTCCTAAATTTTTTTCCCTCCCCATCTCAATTTTCTTTCCTTTTCCTTGTGGGTAGAAAGGGAATACTTGTCCCTATACCAGCTTTTTGATACTCTGCTAAAAGCAACACTATACTATTTATATAATATTGACAGTATTGCACAAATAAGCCAAACATGAGGCACGTAGGAGGTGGTGGCAAGAACTAACTTTTCCAAAAAGTACACCTTCAAACCAGAAGGATCAGCTTATGAGGAAAAAGAGCTGAACTTCAGAAGAAAATTATTTGTGGTGGATAAAACTAAAGCATCAGGTTAAAAAAAAATTATAGAGTGATTGTACATTTGCTAAAATAACCTTACACAAACATTTATACACACACACTTATAATAGATAAAAATTACTTTTTCAACAGGCCATGAGGAAAACTGTTTATCTGCCAATGTAGTAAGACTATGTGATTAGTAGTAAAATTACTTAGAATAGTTGGTTCCAGAATTATTTGTTCAGACACAGTACATTCCTATCAAGACTGATAATCTGACAAATTACAGTAAATTCTGCAAACATATACGAGGGGGGTCTCGTAGCAGAGAAGGTATATTTGTATAAGGAGCAAAAAGAATTGGATGAAAGCAGTCACCTGCTTACCATAGCAGGGAGAAAGCAGTACTTGTGGTCACCTTCAAACTATTCCGTGGCCAAATTGTTAAAGAACTTGCATTCGGCACTACCACTAACCCTACGCATTTCAGATGTGCTCTCACAAACTACCACTAACCCTACGCATTTCAGACGTGCTCTCATAAAGCATATATGTATATTTTACCCATAATTGCCAGATGAGAACCAACTTAAAAGACACAAGACATCGGGAGAAGCAGTAAGACCCTGTTATGGCTATTACAGGAAAACGCTCAGGCTGTGCTGCACCTGGAGACAGAGAGTAATTGGCACCCTGACAGGGACACGTCAGGGACTGTAATGAAAGGCGTCAGAAAAGCGCAGAAGACACCCATCCTTGTATGTGCGCTCACGAAGAAGTTGTTTCTCTTTGTGTTGCTCCCTGACTCCTTTTACCAGAGGTTCACTCCACATTATGACTGAATTAGGTAAGGAGGTGCTGCGGGAAGCGCTCTTGGCTAACTTCAGACTACAGCCAGGCTCATTAAAACCAGCACATTTGCTCCGATGTTTGCGGCATTTCCTCTAGGTTTTAAGATTGTTTTAGTAAGTGAAATTCTGAGCAGAAAGAATATATTTTAATTGACTTTTTAGTGCTCCCTGTTGTAAGTATTCAATGTCATGCTGGATTTTTGGGTTGGTGCTTTGTGTTTCGTTTTTTTTTTTAATACTATACAGAGCATAAAAATGCATGAATTTAATATATTAATAAAAATGAACACATCCTTCTAGAAGCCCGAAGCTGCTAAGTACCCAGGACAGGTTCATTAGTGCAATTTTGGAGCACGAAGAGAAAATTAATTGAGAACCCAAGATTCACAAACATCAACACAAATTCCCAGTGCTTTTTAATAAAGTTTTGTTCCATCTCCCACCGCTCGCTGTCTGCCAGGAAAACTGTGGAGAGCAGAGCCCATCAGCTGCCAACGGGTTGTAGACACAAGCCTAGAGTTAGACCCTTAAATCATCCACCAGCAGTTTGATTTGAAGGTGGTGGCACGTAGGATTAGCATACAAATAACCATCCTTTCCATCAGAGAGAAACAGGGCAAGGTTGTTACAGGTGTCAAAAGTTTGATTGACATCCTAGACGTGGCAGCTAGGTGCCTGGCCACGAGCAGAGTTGTGGGTTTGGGCTTTTCCTGGCCAGGGAGGGCTGTCGTGCTGTGCGTAGGGGTAATGGCTGTACAGTCTGCAGCACACTAAAAACAAGGACACAGCAAGAGAGGATAGGTTTGCAGGCAAAGCCATTTCAATTTTAAATATTTAGCTTTAACTAAGGCATGTTTCTAAATTAATAGGCCCTATAGCTTTCAATAGGATTATTCAGGGTACACATCAAGTCAAGCATGTACTATACATTTGTAGGATTATAGTTAATGTTATTTTAGTATAAAGTGTTCTTAAATGTATCAGATTACAAATTAAATAAGGAAGCCAACAAAAACTAGTGCAGAACAGCTCCTTGTTGAGACTGCCCTCCCTCCTTCTTGACACTTTGTATAAAACACATTAAGCTTATAAATATTTCTTTGAAAAGTTTGGGGATTTCTTTATAAACCCCAGTCTCGAATTCTAAAAACTTCTGAATTCAGTGTAAAATTTGTTTAGCACAACTTACGAAGTGGAGAAATGCAATTTGTTTCTTGACAGGAAGATAAATTTTAAGTTTTCTACTATCTAAATCAAACAAAAAAAACCCTCTTTTTTTTTAACACAGATTTTAAGAGTAGTAGCTCTGAAGGTAACAGTCCTGTCTTCAGAAAAAAAACCCAAGATTTATGTAGAAGCAACCATAGTGACAGAAGATGAGAACTAAGACAATTCACAGTGATTACAACTGTTATTACCATCTCTGATCTGTGGCCTGTAAGTCACTTAAGCTATCACTACATAAAAATCCCTCCTAAAAAATTATCTAAAAGACAAAGCCGAATGCAGTGATTGCTACTGGAATTATTTTTAGAAGTTGATCAGCAATAATAAATTCCTCTGTTCCTCAGAGCAGATGTATTTAAAGGAGGGTTAATTATTGCATCTGTATTTTCATCAACTTTTCTCTAAAACATGTTTCTCCTTAAGTTGAGTCACCGTCCCTGTGGGTGTTTAAGGAAAGGCTAGACGTGGTACTGAAGGACATGATTTAGTGGGTAATGGGTGGTGGGGGGACGGTTGGACTGGATGATCCTTGAGGTCTCTTCCAACTTTAATGATTCTATGATTCTATTCTATGATTAAGGTATCTGCAAAGAAATAAAAATATAAAATAAAAAATAACATTTATTTTGTCCCATGATGGAACAATAATACTGTTCAATGCAAAGTTATAATAGAATGAATACTATTCACTAATCTAGAACGCGAGACTCTGCATATGCTGCTATTTATGGCTTGGAAGCTTGTCTTGAACAAAAATTGGATTTGATTCACGTTTTGGTATCAAGACAGAAAAGTGGTAACTCCTGTACATAAAGCTCAAAGGTTCAAGCTTTGTTCAAAACTAAGCTGTGATATGAAAGCAGCAACACAAGAGCAAGGAGACATTTGTTGCCTGATGTACTATAGTGTCTTCCTAATTAGTCAAATATATCGTCACTTACGGCATATCCAAATGTATAACTTGACTTATTCTCACTTATTCACTTACTCTCACCTCCCCCAAAAGTAGAAGAAAGATACAATAAAATCCCTCATGTTCTCTGCTTTCATCCTCCTCAAAAATAATTTTATCATTGCACATTGTGCAATTCTCACTTTCATCCACTACATGCCAACGTAAGACATTATCATTTTTGCAAAAGAAAAAATTAAGAGCTTAAATTCCAGTACTGCAGAAAGTCGCTTCACTCAAGACCTGCAGGAGAATTTCCCCAGGAACATCTTTCCAGGGCTGAACATGCTCTTCTCACATAAAAGTGGCGATTTTCTGCTAGTGAAAAGTTCCCTTGTGCTGTGTTTTGTTATAAACTAAATAAACAGGGTTCACTCTAATCCCAAAGGAAAATATTTTGCAGATAATAATTGGGGCCATTTTGCTCTTTGAAAAATGGGTGCTAAATACAGCTGCTGCTGGTAGCTGCAGTTCTGATGGGAGGCTGGGAGAAGGACGGAATATTGCACAGGCTACAACGGCATCTTAGCACATGCTTAAATTAAGCCTGCAACTAACCTTACCAATCGGGCTATCGAGATGCTTAATTGTTAGCATACATTTAAAGTTTGTCTGAATTGGTTTTAGAGAAGACAGGACCATGATCATATTGCAAGTACTTGTATAGCCTGGGGAGCAGAATTCCACCATGCTTTCTGCATAAGTATATCTGTATCATACTGAGCAGATGTGCAGAGAGAACACAAGCACGTAGAGCTTGCAAGGTACCTTAGCTGTATATTGTTTCATTTTGATACACGGCTGGCTAATGACCAAATTTGGCTGAACTATTTATCCTGTTTGAGCAATTTATATTTTCAGTAGTTTGTGGTCAAGATCTGACACTACTTTTGTGAATTTTTGACCCAGGGTATGTCTCAAGGGGTTGGTTTTTGTTTTGTTTGTGTAGGTTTGTTGTTTTTTTGTTGTTGTTAATTTGTTGTTTCAATACCTTTCTAAATATGAGAAAGAAGCAGAAAGAGCAGTTCCAAATTTTAGTTGTTTCTAGCCCATCACAGACTTTTGGTTGGTTGGGTTTGGGTTTTTTTTGCCCGATCAAGTACAGCTACCTCTTCCATCCATCCTTGTTCAGGAGTTGATAATTTGATACATTCATACATATGGCTGAAAAAGCAGCACATTCTAGAGATGACTTAAACAGCCTCTTCTCTTTTTAAAAATATTAATCTACTGATATCCATAGCCATTTTAAAAAGTACCAGCCACACACAATGCGACTCAAGTGTCCAAAGGCTGATAGATCCAGAGTATCCAAGAAGCAGCCTCAGGAAGGTGTAAAACATCAGTACCAGAATTAAGTTACAGGGAAGTAAGTGTAAAACACGTAAAGTTTTTTGACAATGTAGACTCATTGCTTCAGATATTTGTGTCTGAAAAACTTCAAAATTTCAGGAATATTTAGACCAGGGTAAAAAAGGTCATCCATTATTACACTAAAGAATCCATTGGGAAGTTAGCCATCAAAACCCCTATGCATTCAGTAAGGTATACGCAAAATATGGGTTCTTAAGGACAGTGATAGTTAAGACTAATTTCATTTAGAAATCATTTGATTATTGCATATTTTGGTTTCCAAACCCACCATGAATATATTTAACTTTAGTGAGAAATTAAAAAAGAAAGCAATTCCTGAAGTCAGGAGAGCTGAAGTGTGTAACAATGCTATCCATTTTGATTGTTACATATTATTCAAGCATTCACATCGAGAAGGAATGTCATCTGTTACCTGGAAGGTTTGAATAATATAGCAAACACAATGTAACAAAATTCAGTAAGTTTTTAGTTGGGTTTTTTTTTAATGTTTGGTTGGGTTTTTGTTTGGGTGGTTTGGTTTGGGTTTGGTTTTTTTTAAATTACATAGTAGAGACTTGGTTTTCAGTTTTGGGTAAAATATCCACAGAAAAAAAATTTAAAGTTTCAAATAAGTTACATAATTTGGATTTTTTTCTTTCCTTTTTTTTTTTTAAATTGTATTTCTTTTAAGTAACAGATACGTAGCAGAATTCGGAACTTCTTAAATGTATCTCTGTGCTAGGCAATAAGAGCTAAATATTCTTCCACTACACAGATGCATTGGTTCACATATGCTTCAGGCCAAAAATACAGAAAGTTTCCCATTAAACTTTGGATGTCAAATTACATGTCATCATATAGTTGATAATATTTACTCCTTAAGTAAATCATTTTAATATCGGTACTATTGTAAACATGTTTCATAAAACCACTAGTGAAAGTCGCTTGTGAAAAAAAATTCAGCAAGGAAGAAATCAAGAAAGTTGAATTTCTTTTAAAGGAGGTTACAGAAAATACCAAGCAGACCTATAGAATTGTTGTTCTTTCACCAAGAACATTAACCCATCCTCTGGCACTGCAGGCTTACCTAGGCTGCCCCAAAATCACAGCTTTTATTAAGCTTTAGTGATCTACTATGTATTGACAAAATCTTTGTATTAAAATAATTTTCCATCAAAATATACCGTACTGGTGTAAGGTAATGAAGAGCTGTAGGACAGGCTTTAAGAGGCACAGTACTTTCATCTGAAAAGTCTCCTGAAATTCTTTGAACGTTTCCAGGGGATTAATGAGGTATTTTGACAACACGCGAGAAGCGTCTGGTTTTCAAGAAGCTTTATAAGAAGGAACATTCACATTCTTGAAAATTAAACTGTGTATTTTAAGCCACTAAAAATAACACAATTATTAAAAATTTGGCAGCTCTGAAGAAAAAAACCAGCAGATATGGGGAAACACATGGAACTACTGAAGAGCGTCAAACTTGAGTACACACATTTCACAGCATTTCAACATGACTTAAACACCATTTTTAACAGCTTAATTGAATGTTTCTTATTAAAACCTATCACAGATGAACTAAAATAAGAACAAGCTAAACTAGCCAGAGTGTAACTAAATCAAAAGCATTATTCTTTGCAAGTTGGGTGAATTAATTGCGTGTAGGTGCGTTACTCTCCTTGTAGTACACCCTTATCCCTTTAAGAACTGTTAAGATGTTTTGAGGGTTTGAAAACCATCGGTAATTAGTGAGGGAGAGAGTATTATTGCTTTTTTTTTTTTCCTTTTTTTTAAGACCTGCTAAATGATATAATTCATGTAACTTGAGAACATTCGTCTCACATACACAGCAAAAACAGTACAAGCAGACCGCTACACCTACCATTATTATATATATGTTAAAATATTTTAGAACGTATTCCTGCAAACTAGTCCTCCCTTGAATACTTCATTGCATTGCAACAAGGACATTAGTGTATAAATAAAAGTTGAGTTCTACAAAGCTTTAGTAAGAAAGCAGAGCTCTCTTAAGCCTGACTTCTGTAAACACCTCAATATTCCTGAAAACTCACCGTGCTTAAATCTTTAAAGATCTACCTTTATATAATCAAGCTGGGCAAGAAGCATACTGAGAAGTCATTCTGAAAACATCTTATAACCCACGACCTGTGAAAATATTCATATAGAGTATTTACACATGAATTTGAGAGAGAAGATATCCACGACACCAGAAGGAACTAGGGTCTGCTAATCAGTACCAGGCCACAAGACATTTTAAGTCTAAGTACTCCTATACAATGATTTTTTAAAATAATAATTGCCTTTAGAGTGAGACCAGTTTCTACAGGAAAAGGCTGCTTCCTAAACTCTCCTCTCTTCAGTCTGCACCCTTTCACAGGATAAATATTTTACAGGGGCAGCATCTTTACAACGCTCATGGTTGAACACTTTACTTCCTGTAGTCACATCTCATTATTTACAAGATCTCATCCAATATACGTATTTTAAAATCTTGGCTTATCTCAGGTCTTCAGATCAGCAAGCGGGGAATAAAAAACCCCAAACCCTAACACTATCTGTCCCTTTCTTCAGGAATAGTGACCTACAAATCTTCATGGCTATTCAGTGGTACTTTTAAAATCTGTAGTACATTTATGAGCGAAATCAGTATCCGGTTTGGGTGGCGGGGAGTAGACTTTTGAGTCACCCCCCCCCGACAAGTTTCTAGATGTCTTTCAGGGCAAAAATTCCACCCCAATATATTAGTTTTGTTAATCCTTTTCCTGTGTTCTGTTTGCCTGGCTAGGGAAATTATGCAAAAAGTAATAAAAGTTGTAATTCAATTTCCACGTTAAGAGATGGATTTGAAAAAAAAATAAATCAGAAACTATATTCTTTGTGTTTACTAAGAGATACACACTCCAACATTTAGTGTCATGGAGCTGGAGTTAAAACCAGAAACGGTGAAGATAATTTAGCTGCATGAATGCCTGCTCTTCAGTAAAATGCTGCCAAAATTAAATAGGAATGAAACAGCACTTTGTAGTCATTGGTAGCTCAGCAGGGTTTGCGTAGTTAAAACCTAAGTGAAAAGGGTGATTGACCTACATTGCTACTAGCTTAGCACAGCTGTACTTTCATATTTTCGCTGCATCCGAGGAAGCTCATTATTTAATACAACTGAGTTACATGTAATTGTCGCTCTTTCATTTTACACTTTTAGGGGCCAGATATTAATCTCAAATGTGCAGCAGGCATTACTGTGCATCTGGAAATATCCACGGCTGCTCATTTGCACGCAAGGCCAAGAGTCGGGATTGCACGCAGTTGCACCTGAAATTAGGAGGCTGCTCAGGGGTAAGAGGACCTCACAAATATGCAGAAATCAAATGAGCAGATGGAACAGAAAGAAAATCCCAAAGGCAAACGCTCTGCTGTTTCCCTATTGTTTTGAGCAGAAGCAGCCCAGAACGCACAACTAAAGCACATTTCACACAACTCATACCTGCGGTTTAAATAAGTAATAACATTCCAGTTAACAACCAGTTTGACATGTTAACAGCCCAAGGGCTGTTAACGTAACGACTGGTCATTAATGGCAGTAATGACAGATTTCAAAGGGAAAATTGTGCTTGTAAATGGACACGCTGCCAGTCAGAAGAGAGGACAGAGCAGGATAGGCTGTTGCATTAAGATGTCACCATACAGCTCTGGAGTAAAAAAGGAAAAAAAAAAACTTCTTGCATATTTCACTTACTGTAAATGGACTTGAAATATTGGCGTAAACCTAAGTTCCTTAAATTAAGTCTTCACTTTCTAACCCAAGAGTGTATAAGCAGGAGACAGAAGCCTGCAGGGGAATTATACTCTGCATATCATTTTCACCGAGTATGTTATTTCTAACATTGAGTCCTTTCTTTACTCAAGTCAGTTCTCATCCTCGTTAACAAAACAGTTCATTCCTGCTGCAGCCACCCTAATACCCTTGGTGTCGTACGCCACATCTGAAACCACTGGAGTGACTTGCACAAATTAGATTACAGGGTAAACCCTCTCACACCCAAAGCATCTTCTAAGCTCATTACCTCATTCAAGATTTCTTCCATCCCCTCAACCCCTTCACAAACCCAGAGAAAGATATTTTAATATAGTAAAATTAACTAATTTTACAAAAGGAGAGAGCTAAAGCAAAGCAAGTTTTGAAGTCCTGAAGATACAGAGTATTTATATAAAGCTCACCAACATGGGTACCTCAGGGCTCAAAAGCAGAGCAAGAGGGTGGATTGGGACCGAGGGATTGTTTAGGTTTTTGGCTAGCATCTCTAAATGAGAGATACTGGAACTATTTTTGCAAATAGCCAAAGACACAGTCACACAGTTTGCAAATTTAACCATGAATGTTAAGCACCCAAACTGGCTACATTATTGCTTATAGCATCTGTAGAATGGCTGTCTTATTGAAAGACATAATGAACACAGAGAGACAAGTTAATAAGCAATTTTACTCTTTATAGTATTGTGCAAGCCACATATCCTCTAGAGGGCACCACATAAATTAATAGGAAGCTAGAACAGTTTCATATGTAGCAAAGACTCCCTTTATGGTTAAAAAGAAAAAAAGAAAAAAAAAAAAGGACAGTTTGAAACTGTAATCGAACCCTAATCTGATCATTAGTACAAAGTAATTTGTTCTTTAAATTCATATCAAGTGGGTTGCTAAATATGAAAGCTTATTTGACTACAAAGCTAGAGAACATTTAACTAGTTTCTACATTAGCATTAAAAAGATCACTTTTATAGGTTCACTGCATAACTAAGTAGATAAGACGCAATGAGGCAAATGACTATCTGCAATTACCTTAAGTGCATCAGTTTGAAGTTTAGTGTAAATACCAAGTTTAAATCTATGCACTCACAAGAATCACTGAAAAAAGGCTCATGACAAAATAGCTTCATTAAGATTTGATAAACTCGGAGACAAAAATCAGAAACAAGATCTTAAGGCTGATTGTAGGATTTCTCATGCATGCTGGTTTCACTGGTGCAAAAGCAAATATTGTGTATGAACAAGTAACTGAAACACCAGTCTTGAATGTAGTCATGACAGATTAAAAAAAAATAGTCTCCTTTCTCTGAATCACATAGTATGAATTTTAACAATCTGTTAGCAAAATATTTACTCCTGTTAGACCTTCAAAGACCAGAGAGCACCAGTGTGTTTGTATATCTGTGCTGGGGAGGTGCTTTGCTCGTATCTTTTCTACTAGATCACTTTTGGGGTTGATTTTAAACATTTGATTTTAAAACACTGGATCTGCTGCACTAGCGCTTGGGAGATACAGTAAGTTCAAAAAGTCTCCAGTACATTTGGAGCTCGGATCAAACAGCCACAGCAGAGATTTCTCACTCCTGCAGATGTTTGTAAAGAGATTCTTAAAATGGGTTTTAAAAGTTGAGATAAGTGTTACTGTCCCCCCCCCAGAAGCTGTTCCAACCCCTCTGTACAGACACATGCATTAAGATCGCAAGTGACCTGGGTTCACATACAACAATTCCCTTCTATTCAAACAGTCCCCTGCCAGTTTTTAAAAGTGAGGTTTTGTTACCTACTTTGGCAGCTTTGACACAATGGCTTTGAGACGCAGACTCTATACTAAAATCCCAACACCCTATCTCGCATTCAGTTCAGAGTTTTAATGGGTAGAAGAGCACTTTTACCTCTAAGCAGTCCGAGCCCACGCCTGAAGAACCTCATCGGCTTTACAACGCCAGCTCAACAAATGCACAACACTTTCGCGGAGGTTTTTGTTCTACCCTAGAAAACCAGGCTGTAATGTGGAGAGCCAAAGTACCAATAGTTCTTAACACTTTAATCTTGATTCCTGCTCCAACCTGCCCATGCTCTACAACTTAGGAACTGATCAGTGTGTGGGAACCTTCTATTTGGTACCTGTGCTTAAACTGAACCTGCAAGGTTAACGCATTCAAAGAGAATTTTAATTTTTCCCCAATGTATTACTGACTTGAGTGTCCCTTTAAAACGAAAAGGCTTCACTACAGGGGCAGGGGAAATATTCCCAGAAGCTCAGGTTAGCCTGGAGCCGCTAGTCTCATTAGGCCCCCTCTACAGGGAACGAGGAAAGGTGCTCCTATAGGAAATAGGTGCTCTGAATCACCCCAGAGGAGTCTTTTCTCTCTATTTACTATGGAGAGCCTAGGGAGGCTAAACTTCCCGACTAAACTTTGCTGCTGCAAAGCAGCCCTATTTACTTACATACCATCTGCAGATAAATTAGCCTGGTGCTGCCCATCAGTACTTTGCTATGAGCTGTACCTCAGGTACTTTAGAGAACACAGGTCCACAAGCAAACAGGAAGACAGAAAATCAGGTGATGATTTGCTGTCTCTGAGAAGTGGCAACAGGTTACCAAGTGTCCCACCCTGGCCACTGAGTTACATCAGGACCAGAGTGGATTTGAGCCTGCTAGCGACACGGTTATTGAGCGCAGGGAGACGGTCACCTTGTTCCAGCTTCTAACAGCTACATGGCAACATACATAAAAGCTTCCAGTGCCACAAATGAAATCCTTTGGCAAACTTAAAGGACAAATGTGGGTAAGCCAAAATGAGTGAAGCACTCCACAGAGTCCAAACCCTGCACTAGAGCTGGTGAGAATCACGTGAATGGTTTCAGGCTGCTACACCTGGCCACCACCGTGCTGCTAGAAGGAGGAGGAGACCACCAGCTCCCTGGGAGCACGGTGCTGTGGGAAACACAGGGGGTTTACTCTATTCTCTTCCTCCTCTGACCGTAGGACCCCAGTATTAGCATCAGAAAACTGGCAGCCACCTGCACGACCTGGTTACGTGTGTGTTTTGATTCAGATTTTAGTTTTATCTCCATACTGTGGTATTTGTTTTCCCATTCTCCACACACACTCAGCCTTGCAGCCCTCAAGCGCAGCTTATGCAATAGTGACTACACAGAAAGGGCTGAACAGATTTAGCAAGTTTGTCAGTGAATGCAAGAAGGACGTGGCCTACCTCAGATAGTCTCTGCGACAAAGGATAAGGTTGGCTTTGGTGTACAAGGTAGAGCCCACCTCCCCCAGGCGACAGTCACAGCAGGCACATTTCAGGCAGTCTTCATGCCAATATTTGTCCAGGGCCTTTAGAAGATACCGGTCTTTAATCTTACGGTTGCAGCCAGCACAACCTTTCGGCTTGGTGTCTGGCTGGACTGAGAGCATTTGTATACCTGAAACACAACAAGACAAGAGTGAAAACAGATATTCTCTTGAGCACAAGTCTCACCTTTTTTCCTTCTACCTCGCTGCTCCCTCCCCCTCAACAGCTCACTAAAAAAAGCAGTCATGTAGATAGGATGAAATAACGTAGATAGTCCGCAGCAAGCTGAAAACAATGTGAAGATAAATTTGAGAGCAGGAACTTCCACCGCTCTAAGTTCCGCAGCTTCTCTTGAACACCTCGTTTACCTGATCTCTTTGCTGAAAAGAAATAGGATTAAAAAATGAAAATGAAAAATTAAATATCTTCACTTGCAAAGTCACCCACTTTCACCCAAAGTATCCAATACTTAGCAAACAAAAATTTAAATAAACAGCACATCTGTGATAGCAAGCATAGCTAAATCTACCTATTTGGACCTTTTTGCACTATCTTTAGAAAATATAAAGCACTCCAAATTCTAAAGAAAGTAAAGACTGAAGCTATTAGAGGCACAGGACCAGAGGTTCAGGGATCTTTAACATACACATTTTGGTGCTGGTGGGGGGATGTTTTGTTTTTTAAGATTTCAGTTCTCGTTAGACACATGAATGAAGCAATCGGAGACCTCAGTACCAGCATCTCTAGTTACAAGCTGCAGTGTAACGACCTTCTGAAAAATTTGATTTTAAATAATTTGCACAAGGTCAGACAGTTGCTAGTTTGTCAAGGAAAAAAAAAAAAAAAAACCACAAACCATAAAAAACCCTCTGCCCCACTTTCCAATGCCAATTTTAGCCAACAGCTAGCTCGGGAGAATGAGTACAGTAGTGTCCGTTAAGTACATATACCTTTTGATGTAATAGCAGAGAGCATTTAAATAACAATTCAAACGCCTGAACCACTGTTTAAGGGAGGGAACTGGTAAAAGTGGAACACAGTTGAGCGATGGTACACAGAGCACCGCAGCCAGCTTCCAGAGATCCATAAAAAAATCGATTGCCCTCAGTTTTACAGTAAATGGGGAGAGAAGGTCACTGCCCCAAAGTGCTTACAGACCGGTCTCTCTTGGTTAATCGCATGCACTGCCATCCCATTACACTCAGACGAATTCTCTGAAAGTCATTTCTTAGAATAAGCAAAATCGTAGCCCTGCGGATGCTTTGTTGGACATCAAACAGGCACCACGGAGAAAAAGGGAACTGACACGCAGTTTGATTATTAGGTTCTCTCACTGTTTTAAAGCCAGAGATGTAACTTTTAAAAAAAAAAAAAGCTACTCATTAGAGTGCTTCTGAATATTACAACGAGAATTTGTCAAGCCTGGGGAACAAATGCTGTTGTCAACAGCAAAACCTACCCCAAAATTCAGGGTATGGCACCCTGTTATTATGCAGAGACTGGGAAAGGTCAAATAGAGCCTCGTAACAAAGAAAAAGAAATTCAAGAGCTCCTCATCAAGAATGCTCTACTACCTACTGTTAAGAATGCTTGACAGTCCCAGCTTCTATCAGATGATCTCGGTTGATGCTGTAACACACCACTACAGGCAGGCTCAGGGAGCTGGAACGCGAACAGGTAGGGATTTGGGGTTTTTGTTTGTTTTGGTTCTTTTTTTAAAGATCTCATAAGGAAAACACAAAAGTTAGTATAATCCTTAAAGTAACGGTACAATGTGCCTTTATGGGTATTACTGCTACAAAGACAAGAGGCTAAATGCTACGGCGGCTGAGACGTCCCAGTGATCTGTATGCCTATGTGCATGTGGAACACATTGAATTTATCTGGACTGTAGAGTCAAGTGACTTTACAGGGTTACCAAGCTGAACTCACAAGTTTCATCGGCGAGGCTGATCACTGAATCAGAAACAGCAATTCTTATTGTGACATATAAGGATAACAGCCATGTTCTACTCTGCAGTACGCTCTGTTCCGCACTTTGGAGCAATATATTTATCTGTTAAATTAGCCATCCAGTTATATGCAGACAGTTGTTCTAGCGGGCACCCCAAAGCACCACGGCCGTCCTGCTGCACAACATCTGCAGCTCGTAACAAAAAGTGTAAGGTCCGTATTTTTCTATCAATAAGTATAAAAAAAAATGGCGCTGCCTTCCCATTACTCCCCAATCAATGCTGCTCTCATAGCTCCTACACCACTTACAGACTCGTAAGATCTGTTTCTCATTAACGAGCGGGGAGGATGACATTGGGATCCAGCAACCTGCACAGGGCTCCACAGTAAGTCTGTGGCAGATCTGGGAACGAACACGCACATCTCGTCTTGAGCAAGCACCGTGAGACAAAGGCAGAGCCTTTACAGTATTTTCAATTGCCAGATTACTCCCCTGAATCCAGGGTACATACGTGAAACAGCAAAATAACATGGCTACAAATAAATGACTAAAAGCAGTGAAAATATCAGAGATTTCTGGTAAAGAACATATACCAAACTGTAAAGGGAAGTCGTGCTGGAACTCTAATACCTCCACTCGGTTGAAAAGCCTCGATCTGTAAACTTGCGTATCACAGTAGAGTCTAAATATCCACTAAGTGCCAACAACAGGCTTATCCCCAGCCCCCGTCTTCGGCCACATTGAGGACAAATACATAAAATCTGCCACAATTTGTATCAACTTCTTCGAACTCGGTAAAAAAGTTCAGAAGCGTGAAGCTGTTCTAGGACTTTAATCTTTAGCTTGAGGGAAACCAGGATAAAATAGGAGCTAACACAGTTAAAGGCTTTAAAGAAAAAAATCTTAATGTAAAAATTTTGTCGCCTGATAAGGAAGCGGGTTAGAGAGCGGAGGCTGACAGTCTCTGATCCAGGCTGATCTACTGTCCTGCGCTGTCTGAAGGGAACAAGCCGTTACAGAAACAAGGCTAAACAAGTGAATACCTGAGCAAACTGCAATAATCAAGCCTCGTAATTCCTGAGGTATACGCTGCGAACATGAGGTTATTTTATTACAAATAAAACCGCAGCTTGCACGATCTCGCATGTACCCATGCACAGTTTTTGAGACGTTTGCTACCTAGGAGAGTAGACAGAGCACTGTCATTTATGTCAGTTAGCCCAAACCCTCCTTGCAGAGACACGGGAAAAGGGGCAGACCTCCCATGGAAAAAGCGTTAGCAACCCTGCACATCTCTTTTCCTGAGGCTGAGAGAGTAGGTGCTGCTGACATCCCACTGGCAGCATCTTCAGATTACGGATTCAATCTGCAGCAGCTTTTGGAGGGAAGGAATGCTTTTCTCCTCAGATAGATCTGATCTTTTTGCACTTTGTTTGAGATGAAGCTGCTTCTATTTTAAGGAAACTTAAAAAAAATAATCCCCAAATTACTACTTCATTATAAAAAAAGTTACTGTTTTTTGACATGTAGAAAGGTTCTAAACAAAACAAATCAAAAAACAGTGCTCTAATAAGTGTTCTATGTACCTCAGAATTCTTTGCATGTGTCCTTTTCCTCAGATACTCTGGATCGAATCACTTGATTTTGAAAACAGAACCTTTGATTAGTTTTTTTTCTGTATAGTATGAGTGAGCCACCTTAATGCAGAACACCTCGCAGACCACCTCGCTTCCCTTTAACGTTCCTAGTTGATCTCCAATGCAGTTATACTTTCCAGATACGCGCTCGTGTATTTTTAGCGCTCTCTTAATTTGGCAATAAGAATACCTGCAGCTTTCTGTCAGCCAGCTTTTCACAGGCTGTGGTTTAAGTACCCATTTATTCCTTAGGACATGGGAAAGACCCTTTCAAAGGCTGACAGCACCCACAAAACCATCTAAACTGCTCGCGACGCTGAAATATCAGGTAGCAGCGCACAGCACTGCTGCCTGGCTGTCCTACTCTCCTCCTCCCCCGGGGAAGGTAGAGGTTAGGGAGCGCTTCCAAAAAACCATACAATTCCATAAGTGCTACACCTAGGCTGTGAAAAAAAAAGAAGTAATCAAACCTTGCTTTTCCCTTCAGTTCTGCAGAGTCCTACCCATGCTCTGCATCACAGAGCAGATCCGTTCTCAGAACTGAGAGATTTCAGTTCCCAGTCTGTCACTGTCAAACAAACCCTTTTTATTTCACCCCAAGATGCTTTCAAGGGCTTTCTCTATCCTTCCCTCAATTCCCTCCCTCCTTCTACCCCCAGTCCCTAAGATACTGCACGTAAACTGCAGAGCTGTGTCAAGAATAAGACTTCTTCATCACCATCCACCACCACCTTTAGGATTTTTTTGAAGGGAAAACTTCATAACCTGATTTACAGGTTTTTGGGTTTCCTTTGATCTACTAAAATAACTTTGATGCAACTGATTCCCATCCCTAGTTATTGTTATTATTGTGTGATGAAACACTGTCAACCAATTTGTAACTACGAATTTCGGGATAAAGAGGAAAGGTTGCTGGAAAAAGCTAAATTAGGCTCCTGGAGGAAGGCAGAGAAACAAAAATCTGTTTCATTCCAATCACCACCCTTCTCAGAAGTCAAAGGGAATTAAAATTTGACATAATGAACTATTTTTTAGTGATGTAGTAGCATTCGTAAGCAGGATCAGTCCCTGACGGTGCTGAGTGCAGCACAAGACCCTCAGAACTCAGCGTTACAGACAGTCTTCGAAAAGCACAGTAAGGGAGGAAGAGTTGGATATTATTATGCACTGGATGACTTAAAAAAAAAAAAAAGAAAAAAAAACAAAAAAAACTTTTAAAAACCACTCTGCCCCTCTCCTTTGCAAAGGTACGCACATAGTTCTACCAAGGACAGTGGTACAAACAGCAAGAAAGGGAAAACTTGCCTCTATTTATGAAAAAAATATCAGTTTGGAGTAAATTAGGTATCAGTGCACTGGTCTTTAACAGACAGCAAACTGACAGACAATACGCAGTCAACAAGAGAGTTAGAGATCTAGTGAAAGATAAATATAATACTTTTCTGATGCTTTCCCACTTTGTAGCTTCATCCTAAAGGCATTCAGAGCTCAAATTATGCAGGACAACACACACACAGACTTGGGAAAAAAGAAAGTTAAGGTTTCAGAAGCTAAGCAACATTTCAGAACTCGCATGTAGCACATCAGGAGTCGTAACTAGTTTTAGATTGGCATGTAAATTGTTCTGTGGAAAATTCTTATTGCCTCCGAGACCCCGCTATTCTGAGTTATTTGACAGTTTAAGGGAAATCATAATTAAAAAAAAAGAGACATAAATAATAGCCTGTGCAGTGTGGTGCACAGAAATAAGTAGAACCATTTCATTTAAACTCTGGTGAGCTTTTAATTGCCTGGATTGCATTGTGAACCAGCCTAACGGTTGATTGCCTCCATTATGCTCCCTTGTTCTGTGCCATTCATCCGCACAGTCTCAGCTTCTGTAGTTAACACAACAAAGTAACCGCAACTCCATAACACTCAGGTTGGGTGTTTGGGTATTTTTTTTTTCTTTTTTAATAAAAGTAAGGATTTTCGTACTCTGAATATAGTCTCTTCAGTATACTTTTGAGTTAATTTTCCATGGTATATAGCTAAACTTCACCTCCTGCCCCTTCTGCTACAGAGGAATCTGATTTTCTTTATTTTTTTAATAGAGGAGGTGGGTTGGAAAGTGAGGGGGAAAAAAAGAGAAACAGTAGGTTAGGTAAAAACTAAAAATGGGAATTCAGTCCCACAGCTGGGAGCAGTGATACAGATTAAAAGAATTTGGCCAACATGGCTAGTCGACTGCCAAGAGACACCAAACAAAAGATTTCTCTTCTTCTTTCCCCTTCTCTTTTTGAAAGCTAGATTGGGCCTAAAAGCTTGTTTCTCTCTGTTCACTGGCCCAGAGCATCCCTGCAGGCTGTAGCCCCCTAAGGGACAACACAGCAAATAGATGTACCCAGATCTCAGGGACGGGAGCTGCTTAGCTATGTTCCTACCCCTGTCGTGTCCCCCCCACCTCTCTCCC
>VWZZ01008359.1:1160267-1202767 GCA_013399095.1 Psophia crepitans | reverse complement strand
CACCGAAGAGCGTTATCGGAAGTAGAGCAAGATTGTTCAGGAGTTGAAGACTTAACATAAAAATAAGTCTGTTCAACCAGCACATTTTGAAACCAAGGTATGATGTGTGTGTTTTAGTGATACTTTTTCTAGAAACATCAAGTTTAGGACATTTACTTAAATTATACTGTAAATTTATCTAAGAAAGAGTAATGTAAATCTTATAACTTTTTCAGTGACCTTCCATTAGCAGTTTCAAGTATTTTTCTAGCACAGAAGAGAGAACCTGCTGGAAATTCAGGTGTTGTGTCCAAAACTCAATTAAGAAGGCCCTAACAAAAGTGAGAAACATTAGGATTTTTTTTATTTTTAATTTAATAATCTTTGATCTTGCAACCAGAACTTAATGAATAGGTGCACATTGTTCCGCTGAAATCTCTTCTCTTTGCTCTTATGCAATAAACACTAATTTTAGCGCTACCTTACAGGATGTTTGGCAAATACATTACAACCCTTTTAAAACTTGGATGAAGGGAACAGCTCACTGAAAACACTGGGACTTTGGGCAATGGACTGAACTACATGTTGGATCAGGGCTGTGTAGGAATTGCGCGAAGTGAAAGCACTCTCACAAACAGAGAATTTAAAAAACCCTCCAATTTTGGCTCATTATATAGAATATATCACAAACATGGCCCTCAAATATAGGAATATTAGAGAAATTAATTTCTTTGCCAATTTTTTTTTTTAACAGTGCAGCTGATAGAGATTTTATTCAGCTCCTAAAAGGTTAAAATTTAGGTGGGAAAAAGAAGAAGAGAAAAGATAAAAGCCCATCTGGTCTTAAAAAAAAAGTGTACCAATTTTTAACCCCGATTTGAAAACTGCCAAGTTATAATAAACACCTGAAAACCTGGATTTATAATGGAAACTGCAAGTGACCCCTCCTTGCAATGGAGCCTGGACAATAACAATTTACAGAGCAGCTGAAAGTCATTCATAACCAAAGGAATAAACTGACTCTAAAGAAGGAGAAGCACCAGGGTTGGTGAGAACGCAGTTCAAAGACTAACATAGCAACCAGCAAGATTTTCATAGGAAAAAAATTAAAATGTTGCCAGATTTCCAAATAGCTTTTTCAGACATATTGCAATCTCCTGCCACTCCCCCCTTCCCTCCCTTTGTGGATATCATAATAGAGGCAGCTTGTTCTTTCTAAGGCTAAATTCCACAAACTGCAGTTTCAGTCTCAACAAAGTAATCAGTGTAATGGTACAAGGGCCGCACCTACGCAGCCCCGCCAGTCTAGAGACCCGCATCAAGTTTCTCTTCTACAATTTCTTATAGCCTTCGTCATGCCGTGCATTCTCTGCACATACTCTTTGAAAAACAAAAGGGCATCAATAAATAAAAAGTGGATCACTTATGTTCGAACTCCCCCAGTCAAGTCCTAAACAGGAGACACTGTGTAAGGAGAAAAAGGCATGTAGCAGGAAACTTAAAATGCAGTGTGGCTCATTGTCTCTACAGACACAATTCGGGATAAAGTTTGCCAAAGTACTTCAGAGGTTTAGGAATTAATCCTATTTTCAAAGGTCAGTTAAGAAATTATGGGTCTGTCCATCCACTTTCAATGAGATTTAGGCTTCGGAGGTCAACAAATATACACAGAGAATGTAGACTTTAGAAGCTTCCTAAGTGTCTATGAGATCTCGGTCTAGTTTGTCCCTTACTTCCAAAGTTTGGCTTACTATTACAGACCATTTTCAACTTGCATTTCTTTTAAATGCTGAAGTAATGGGTATGTAGTAATGGGTATGTACCTTAGGTATCTGTTCTGTCTCTAACTACCTCTCACCTTCAGCACTCTCCCCCTCAACAAACATTACGAAATTCTGCCTTAATTTTGCTTCTCTGAGTCTTTCTGAACCCTACCAGCAAGTGGAGCCCTCAGCTCTGAGTTAAACAGGCAACAAGACCATGTCCTTCAGTAAACACAGACCATCTTCTGCACAGGATCAAGACTAGGTTCTGCAGGTTTCACAGGTTCCTTACCTGAGGAAAGTTAGCAACTAACACCCAGTCTCAGAGTTTCACTAGAGTTTAAAGGTTGGTGCACACTAGCCACCAGCTGGCACATAGGTACCAAAATTAGGAGCCTGACAGGCAGAAAGGGGAATTAAGGAACTACTTCATGCCTAAGATACTGCAGTTTGGGTCCTACATCCCTCTGTGGGAGGCTGACCAGAGAGTCCCTGTAGGATGTGGCAGGACCACTGAAACCTCACACCTCCACTTGCATCCTCTGCAGAAAGGAAACAGTGTGGGATTACTTAACCATAAGGACAAATGGGGGCCGAAGATGAGGATTATACTTGGAAATTGCTTTTATGAAATATCCTGCAAGGGGACTGACTTGGCACCATCTTTAGGGATATAATGCCACCTACTGAATAGCCACTAGTGTTGCCTGGAGCTCCCAAGACTTTTCCCAGGGGATTCATCCTTACATACTGATCCAAACCTGACCCTGCCTAACATATGAAGTAGGAGAAGATCAGAGTCCTAGAAAGTGGGATGGCTATAGGCTATTTGCCAATAATTAGCTATACTTATTGATTCCTTTCTGAAAACTACCATTTTTATGGGCACCTGGTACCTTAGTAGAGAAATAGCTATGCCTGATTTTCATCTTATTGTAGGGAGGAACTCTATGACAACAGTTTTGAGAAGTATTCTACCCATCACAACACATGATTTCTCCCATGGACTCAAATAGTTCATGAATAGTCAAGAACACAATTCTCCAGTAAGAGAACATGAGAAGTAGAAGAGTGAAGAACTCAGAGTTAGAAAATCCCAAGGTAACAGTTAAGAACAAATGGGATTTATAGAAGATTAATCTATACCCTTGGAGAAGTGTGCTGTAGCATAGTTTTGAAGAACACACACTGTTAACGCAACCATGGAACAAGGTGTCAACTTGCATCTAAACTTCCAATTTCTCCAATTTTAGACATTACATAAGATAGCACCTTCAAACTTCACAATTAGTATCAAACCATGTTTGTTTGTTTGCCACCCCACCCCCCCCCGGGTGTGCTTACCTAAGCATGCAAGTCATTCACAAAGAAAGATTAATTCAGCAGTTCAAAATCTATGTGAGAAAGAAGGATTCATCCTTTCTCAGAAAGGGAATGCTAAAACACTAACACCACAACTTTCAACAAGGGCCTGTCCTCTTTAGCTACCTACCAGCTCACAATTCCCTTTGAATTGTGTGGTATCTCATGGCTCTTTATATGCTGAAAGCACAGTTCCCATTCATTTCAGGTGGGAGTATTTGGTACCTTTGCCAACCTGACCCCAGGTGCCTTGTGTTAGGAATTCACAAACAAAGAGCACACAGTTAGTAACTGTAAAAAGGGATAAAAGAGATAGAATCCTATTTATTTTTTCAAATACAAAAAAATGAATACTTTGACCAGGAGACTATCCTTGCTTTTCTTTCTGTGATATCTTGTGTTAATCGCTTTACATCTCTTGTAAAGCATGAGGTACAGATCCTGTAGATGCTAGCCTTTTCCACCATATAGCTCAATTTTTTTTTTTCCCAAGGTAGGTTTCTCTCACGCAGTGAATGAGGCAGGTGAGTGTGTTATTAAAAGCAGTATCGTGATTTGTATTCACAAGGGAAGTGAATTGATGTTGTGTGTAAATGCAATAATACTGGTATTTCCTGTATGGAATACCAGTGTACTTGGCTTTTCATCACAAGCATTTTTAATGTAACTCCTCAATTAAAAAAAAAAAAAAAATTAAAAAAGTATAAAATAGAGAATCACATGGACTTTAAGACTGCTTAAAGCAACCTCGAGTCTCTGGACCGTGGACCAGAGCAGTGTTAGTGCCTTTGGCAGGTGCAAAGCCAGCAACCTGATGCCCACTTTCCTGATAGGTTCACTTGTTGAAAACAATGTGGGACTCCTAAATTTTGTTTGTACCATTTTCTTCCTCACGTTTTCTCTTACATAGTCCTTTTCTGCTCCTCGCTGACTACTATGTTCTGCCTTAGCCCACCTACCTGTCTCTTGGTGCTGATTTGCTATTTCACTTTCATGTCCTGTAGCTCTTCTCTCCCTTTTATTTTATTTTCTCCCCCTGAAACGCTGAGCTAAGGAGCATAGCAGAGCTTTGAAACCCCTCCTCTAAGAGCTTCCGGGGTGCCTAGGTGGGGATAGGTGAGAAACACCAAGAGTTTGCTTTCGGGCCATGGGCATGGCCACAGGGCAGCCAAGGCAGACGAGAGGAGGAAGAACACGGGAAGGATTAGAGCATTTAAGTGGCAGCTGAATCTTGGGAAAATATAAAAGTTAAGCTCTGAAGTCTCTACTGATACATATGAACCAGAATCCCTGGGAGGCTCTTAACTTTGCCAAATTTGGGCAGCTTTTCACAGGGATATAAGAATTCATATCCCTAGCATGAGGGAGATTTTTTTACGTGACCTTTTATATCCCACTCAAAAGAAAGGAGACAGTAGAGATTCACAGTCAGGATTTTTTTTTTTTTTTAAACAATGGACAAAACAACATGTTTTTCTCCTAGTTCTTTGTTCTCAGAAATAGCTGAGCAGTTTTAACTGAAACTCTGAAAACAAAAGGGGAGGAAGGGAAGCCTGAGGCAGACTTCTGCTGTAGAAAATTTCAGTGCAGATTCTGAGACTCTGGCAAAACTAGAAACAACTGAAAACAGGACTTTATAATAGAGCACATTAGGTACCTTTAAATTATAGACATCCAGAAACTCGTGTGTAGAGCTGCAGCTGTTTCATTGTCTCCAGCCCTGAATTGGTGATCTCAGTAAGTGTCTCAACTTCTTAGGAGATCTACTGGGTTCATAGCTTTTTTTTGAAAGTGAGGCTGCTGACTAAGGCATTTAGGTGTGAATTGATGTGTCAATTCTAGCACACATGAAAAAAAAATAAAAATGGGGCTATACACATTTAAATAGGGACCCAAGGTGGGGAGCCACCACCACTACAGTCTGTAGCAACCATGTGTATATCTGCAGGACTTCACATCTGCTAATGTCCGCACCTTTGAGCGGCACGAGAGGGTTTTGTGTTTCATGCTTACCACCAGCGTCTATTTTTCTGGGCGCAAATTGTGGAGCATGCTCCTGTCACTGAATTTCAGAAGGTTTGTCTCCATTCAAACTTCCGAGATGTGCATGTCTGGGTCCCATGGCACGAGATATCTGAAAAACCTTCAGAAACCTGCGAGTTCACTGTCAGTCGCATGTAAAGTTTATGAAGCTACTCTGGAATTTTAAATGCCTTTTGCTCAGGAACAAATGGGACGGGTAAAAATGTGGAGTGATAATCAGAATAAGGTCACTGTATAAAGATTGGAACATGGAATTTTAAGGAGAGCCTTTACGTGTTTGTTTGAAGAAAGGCTTCATAGTAAGAGGTGGACAAAGTGTGGATTAAGGCCTATGTAAGGAAAAGGCTGTAATTCTAATATTAATTAGTTTCTGCATAATTAAATATTTCTCATTTTGAACAGTGGCTGTGAGGTCCCTCTGTCCTTGGCAAAGTTTGAAGTCTAATTTTATGGCTTTGACTCTTCTCTGGTGCACTGCAAGTATATATTAAGCAGTTTTTTTTTTTTTTTTTTTTTTTACTGTTTTTACTTTTCTCAATGTGAATGGTGCTCTGAAAGTGAGGCTAGTTATTTTGTTTATTGCAGGATGTTGGATGATGATTAGAGAAACAATTAATGTCTTTCATCACTGAAATATGAGAGTAAAGAGTTGAAAACACTAGGAAACGTCCACCTTTCTTAGACTTTGATGTTTGGCATCTTGGCAGTCTGATACCAGTAGGTTATTAACAAAATTGGATTATTTCCAGAAGTTTATGAAAGCTGATACATTTTCAATTGTCTAGATTTTCCTAGGCAACCTTAGATCAAGTTCTGACTGTGAAAGGTGGATTTTGTATTAGTCAACTATACCAGACCTAGAAATGAAATATGTGTAGCAATGTTAATGTGTTGAACCTGAGGTAGACTGACCTGTGATATAGTAATCTGAGTTTGCACCCACTTTTATTCAGTGTCATACACAAAATCAGCACGAGTGGCACAAACTCCAGTGACACCCGTCTCTTTCTCCCTATTTCATGTGATCTTAGTGAGTGGTTAAGACCAGCATGTGGAAGGCAGCAAAATAGCGAAGATTCAGCCCAGACAAGAGTGACAGTCGTGGAAGTAAGGCTGGGAGAAAGAAGCAGAAGATGTGTTGAGAAACCACTCAAAATCAAGGAGTTGTGCTCCTGTTAGTCTGGACCTCACAAAATACCTTGAGAGATGCTTGAAATATGCTTCTCACAGGAGGTGGATTTGAGCATTATACTGATTTTCTTGGATCCTAGGAACACTTAAAAAATCTGACCTGGTACCCATCTCTAGCTAAAAGGTTTTCTTCGGTCTTCCATAGCTAAAAGGTGGTAGCTGTCTAAGACTTGTGGTAGGCATCTACACCTTTTCCATTTTGAGACTTAGATGTATACCAAAAGTGTATGACCTACACCTTAAAATGATTCAAACACTGTTTCTAGTGCAGACTGTGACTGTCTGTCTGTAGGATGTTATAACATAGCTCTGCTCTTTGCAAGAGGCTTGCTGTTCAAAACTGAGCGAAAGTTACTGAATTTTTTTTCAGCTGGTCCTTTTAACAGGCTATTTTTTAGGTATCTGTGTATTGCTATAGATATCATCTGCAGAGATGCATAAATGATCGAGCTTTTCTCTTAACAGAAAGGAAATGGTGATAGGGGGTTTCCATGAAGATTCTTTGATTTCAGAATTTATTCTCCCTGAGGTCCAAAATAGCCCAAATTTAACTTTCAGAACATGCTGCAGAGCTATTTTTTGCTGAGCTTTTGCTGAGGGTTGAAGAGCATGAGGCAAGCTGGGAATTTTTTTTTGTGATTCTGGGTTGATTTGATTTATGTGGGCAGGGAGATATTTGGACTGAGCAAGTAATTTTGTTTGTTATGAATATTTTTAATTAGTTATAAGCCCTAAAAATTTTGGGATAAAGATATTTTGTTTATACTTGGGAAAAAAATGAATGAAAAAGATTATATATTTAAGCCTTTTTTGTAATGATTTACTCTTCCTTGTAATTGTGTGTAGTGAACAGATTATCTTTTATTTTATGATTCAGTTTTCCTTTAAGTGCTTTTTCCCCTTTGCTGGCACATCAGAGAGAATCTGTTGAATTTAATTGGGCTCTCTTTAGGCTCATGATCTCACTTGCCAGGTCAGTTTTATAAAATTCTCTTACCTTTTCGGAAAAATGAAATGATTTGTGGTTTTGGCTGAAATAGTTCCAATCAGCCCTGCCACACTCCAAGGGCTTCTCCTTGGCACAGCAGCCTTGTAGCTGTAAGAAACCCTTGGCAGGAAAGCTGAAAAGATGGATGCCCATACCCTGAGTGACGGATTTGGCACACCCTGTGGAATGCCAAATTCCCCAGAAATTTCAGATTCGTGAAATACAGAAGTAGTAGCTGCTTAGTGGAAAATGATCATAAAGTGATCACAGTTTTGACACTTTTTTTTTTCTTTTAAACAGGAAAATGCACAAATTAACAGACTATATGACGGATCTGATGCTGTCCATCCATCTCTGTTTGTCAAGGTGAGATTGTTCCCTACGAAGCATAATTCAGTGCTCTGTTTGGTTTAATGAATCAATGACACATCTATCACGAATAAGTCTTACTGTTTCTTCCCCTTCCTCCATACAGTCAGCTTCTTCACTTCTGCTCATCCCACTTAAACCATTTAAATCAAAACAAATACGAAAATATTTCCCTTTAATTAGTATTTGTATTTAGCTTGCTCTGCTTTCACCTTTCAGTTGTCATTAATGATAAAAACAGAATAAAAGTTAATGTTTGGGCTCATACTGCACTTGTGCAATAGCGAAGTTACTGGAAATGACTAACAGCACTCCGGTGAGGTGGGTGTACGTAGCATCCAGACTATAGGTGCTCATTTTTGTGTTTGTGTATGTGGGTGGGCTTTCTGGAAGGAACTAAGTGACTGAATGGACTAAAACTCCTAAATTGGGCTGGTTGTTTTTTTTTCAGTTTTCTCACATAGCTCTAATACAAGCTGAACCCAAACCTCAAATGTTGGCATCCTTAAGCACTGGTAGCAGGGTGAGAAATTCAGATTGCTGCTTTGTCGGTTGAACCATTATAGAAATTTAATGTATTTTAAAATTATATCTATATTTGATATGTGACCTTAAACATTTAGGGCTTCTTTTTTGATTCTACTTATTCTATTCCTGGATTAACTTTATTTCACCTGTGCAGACATCTGTGACTCAACTGTAAAAAGTCTCACAAATTGTCTGTGTGCAAAAAAATAGGCACAAGGCAGTTAAATCAAAGAGAACTAATTTGCGGAGAATCACATAGGGAAACTTATTCAGTAAGCTGGCAAGATGTTAGGAATAAACTTCCTGAGAATGGTTCTTCAGGCTCCGTCCTTCAGGGTGAAATCAACATGTTTTAGGAAGCAGTTTAAAGAGATACTGCTTTTTTTTTTAGTGATGTTGGTGGAGGAAGAGAATACGAGAGTAAATGTTAATTTACGGTATAAGCTTATTCAGAAAAGAGTCATCTGCAGTTCCATCATACTAAATTATATTATATGATCCTGGGGAAAGAGTCATATCCTTCGTCAGTTGCTGTAGATGTGTTGGGCATAAAGTTCGGGAGAGGCTTCAGTATCTAAAATGTTGCCTCATCCTTTTCAGCTCATTCAGATCAAAACTTGCTATTGGGTACGTGGTGACATCTTCTTCCTTGTGATTCCCTGAGAGTTTGGGAATTATGACTTCTTTTGCTGTGCCCTCACAAGCAGGTTGGGCCAGAGCTGAGACAAGCCATATTGCACAGAGCTCAAATATTTGAGTTTAATCTAGTAGAGGTTTATTTATATTTGTGGGGTTTTTTGGTTTGTGGTGGGTTTTTTCTTTTTTTCTCCCCCCCGGCCATTTCCTAAATGCCTCTGGATATAATCCTGAGGAGATCCTATTTTGGATTATTTAATTCTCATAAAACCCCACAAAAAATATTAACGTGTGAACAAATATGCCTTTACATTGAGTAGACACCTATAGAAAGAATATAAATATATGAATTCATGTATATCGTGTAAAACTTAATCTGAAATTAGGGCAGATTCTGCTAATGAGAGAAATCTTTCCCCTTCCATTGAGAATAGGAACCTGATCTGACACATTTTCTTTTTTAAAAACATCAGGTCCAATTTATTTCCTGTGGCAGAAGAGAAAGGGACTCCATCAAATCTATCAGAATGAACAATTTTTAAGAACACATTTAAGGAAATGGACTTCTGGATATTCTCTGAAAATGAAATAACGGGGGCAGAGAGAAAAAAAAGTGTGTGTGTGGTGATTCTAAAAGCATCTTATTATAGTTTTAATTTAGATGGGCTTTGGTGCTAATGATTCATTAGGTTATGCCCTTTAAATAGTCTTGTCTTGAAAATGCCAACATTTTGAAGCAGACTTGAATATATTTCTCAGACATCAGATCTTGCACTTGTTATTAAGATGGGCTTTTTTTTTTGTTAATTTAAGAACATCTTGTAAATTATATACATTGCAGAACTTTTGCAGTTTTGCGTTCTGCCTCTGGACTGTCTGAGGGAGGTAGTAGCACACTGAATTAATGTCTGTGTTTCATTACTTGGAGTAACGCTGTGGTGATGAGATATCTGCAAGGCTCGAAAAGATGAACACAAATTATCATTTGAAGTCCCAGCTACCTACAGAACACAGAGGAAAGCAAGAAAAGACTGATATATGCAGGACTTTGAGGGGTATAGTGTAGAGGCTGATTGGTTACTCCTCTTTCTTAAATTTCTGGCGTTTGCATGATAGTATAAGTTAACATTTTTCCTTGCTGCCTTAATGTCAAGTCTTGTGGTGGTGTAAGGAAGGCGGCTTAATGTGGCTTGCTCCCTTGCCTTAGCTTTCATGTAGATTTTATATTTATTGAAGATGTTTTTCAGTATCCCTGCAACCTGAGAGCGCTGTGGTCGCAGGACAGAACTGTCCTCCACAAACCCAGGGCAGCTGTGGAGGTGGGCAAGGGGCAGACAGGGCAAACCTCTCTGCACGTGATAGTTTAATGTTGAATCATTTGATTTTTGGGGTGACTTTCGAAGAGTTTAAAAGAGGTAAGGTCATTGGCATGGATCTGTGGGTGTTTGCAGAGAACTCTTTCAAAACCTGTGATGTGCTATGAGAGAAAACATACACTGGCAATCTGGAAATGTGACAAGTGGCTTGTAAAGAATGACATCATGACCTGATGGTGAAAGAGAAATCATAGGGTAGGGGAAAACAAATACCTCGTGTCTGATGCAGTAGAAAGGAAGAACCAGAGAGCACAGTGAGAGAAATTACATAGGCCCCTCCTAAAACAGTGGACTTTAGATAATGGACTTCACAGCAGTGTTTAGCATGAAAATAAGGGGAATAAGGTTGCATAAGGTCAAGGCCAGGGGAAAGGCAGTTGCCATAACTGTGAAGTAATTGGCATGAATGTACAGAAAAAGGGATCTCAGGACTTGGAAGGAGGTTAAACGTGAGGGTCTAGGGCTCTAAGTAGAAGCTGACAACCATGTTATTGACCAGACTGACAAGACCGTGATTGTGTTCCCAGTGACTGATTGCAAAGGGAGGTGCTGAGTCTGCATTGGTGGCAAGACATCCATGAGAAGGAAACTGGCTAAGATCCTAACTCAGACAGAGAGAAAGAATCTGGAAAACAGAACTGGTACGTTTGTGAACTGGTCTGGTGGCTACATTCGTTTAGAGAGAAGATTACTCAGAGGGAGAGCTTGCCTTCACTGGAATAAAACAAAAAAAATCTAGGTGAAGGGTCATGTGTACTGGATACCAGGTGGAAAAAGACCTGACATTGAAAATTCAATAAAGATTTGAATCTGGAAAATAGTCTAATAAGCTTAGAATGCTTGGTGAAAACACTTGCCATCATGGTGGTCATTTCTCTAAAGTCTTTAACAATGATTGTGGTTTAGTGATCTCTTAAACTGTTCTTCAGGAGTCTGGCTGCCCAGACCCCCTGTAAAACTGAAAGCTTAAATGGGATTGATAAAAAATGAGACAGAGTAGAAAGTACAAAAATAATTTCCCCTCCTGCCTCAATGAACAGAAGGGATTAAAGAGAAAAGGATGTTTTTATTTCAGGTGAAAAATACAAAAATGCAATTCAGTTGTGATGTTAAACATTAAGAGACTAGCTGAGATTATTAAAAACTAAATCAAACTATACATGCAAGATGAAATTAAAACTTGTCACCATAGAACTTCATCCAAAAGTCTTTTCCAGAAGGATATTATTGAGAGTCAGGGCTGATTTTGCTGCAATGAAGAAATGATTTAAATTTAACATTTTCTTCTGATTATTATTTGCACACACTCCAAATGTATTAATAGCTTCACATAGCTTTTATACATCTCTGTTTTAGCATATGGATAACCTGTGATCTGATAGCTGTGAGTTTGGTTTCGAGTTATTTCTATTTGGCATAGGAGCAAATGTTTTTTTTGGACAGATGATTGTAAGCTTTAGAATTAATTTTTCAGTCAAAATTTTCATGATTAAAAGTTCTGATTTTTCTCTGTGCTAATATTTTGGGAGCACTTATTCTTCAAATGTCTTGTTAAAGTCCTTGTAGAAAGAGTTTATAAGGACTGGCTTTGCTGTCAAAGACATGCTAAGGAAGTTCAAACAAAAGTTTCCAAATAGATTTATCCTTTACTTGTTCATCTTCTGCCCTTAGCATGACACTTATAAATCAGAAAGTACACATGAGTTAATATCTTTTAGTTCTCTCTTTGGTAAAATATTATATTAGGTTTGAATGCTAGCAACTGCTGTCTTTTCCTTTTAATCTCTTAATGAATATCATACAATCCCTTCACTTTTCCTTCTCCTTTACCACTTTCCTTCCTTTGTTCCTCCAACCCCCTATTCAGTCCTGTCCTTTCCAGTGCTACGTTAGCACTGAGTAAGAATAGATGCAATAATGCTGGTGAGGTGCCGGCCTTTTGACTTTCTTCTGCAAATAATTATTCTTCTATGAGCTTAAATATTCCCCATGTAATTCCATTTAAAGAGTAAATTTTGAAATTTTTGCAGTGCTTAGACTTGGAGAAACATACTTTGAGAGGATATTTAGGAGATTCAGTAGAAGATGGCCTTTTCAAAAGGTGGAGCAAAACTGGATATAGCTAAAGATCAAACACTATTCTGCTGATTCAAAAGTACGGTAACCTTTGAAAAAAACAGTCCACATTAAAAACATCATCTGTAGGTTCACACTGTGTTATGAGCAACCTAGTTTCATTAAAGCAACAAGGTTTTTTTATTGACAACAAGCTTTTTCTTATGACATTAGTAGACCTCCCACATGGACTCTCGTTTCATTGAAGATCTTGCTATGAAATACAGGTATCTAATGTAAAACAAGATGCCCCCAGGTATTCCTATGGGAATGGTGACTGACTACCATGGTGCTTTAGATACTTGGGGTTTTATTATACTAAACAGCTACAGTTACTTTACAGACCTTCAGAAAATACATGAAATGGCCTTTGCATTTATTTTACACTACTGGGAACTGCATGTTTGGAATGTTAGATATCATCATTGTATATACTGTAATTATCATGATTGTACAGTATAGAACTGTGAAGTAACTGAAAGTCAGAAACAAAGGAGTCTATTACCACACTCCTCCAAATTAACTGATAGATTTCAGAAACTTAATAATGGAAGGTTATTAGGGCCTCAGCTAGCTCTTATTTAAAGACTGGAGCCCCATAAGAGTGTGAGGGTACCAGTGTGATCATGGAGTTAGTGATCCAAGTTGTATGAGGGATCAGATCTTCTCATTAGAAAGTGAATCTTTTGTGGTCATTAAAGGGAGATCTTTTAAAAGCATAAAACATTGATCTTTGTCACTGATTTCAGTGTGAATGGAGTTAGACTGCTTTTGAAAATGGAATCCATATTTTAAAATGTATCAAACAGTCCAGAATTAGTGCCATTTCAGTAGCAGTGAACCCTTGGCTTTTACATTTCCATAGTGCTCCTGTCAAGTACAACATGCAATCGAGTCATTGCTGAACAGTGGTTCCTAACATATGGCCAGTCTCGGGAGGTAACTCAGACATTAGCAATTAGCATGTTTTGTCACAGTGTTATTTTCAGAGTGTACAGTTTAATTAAAATAGGTAGCAGTGAAACACTCGGCTGTTTAAACATCAGAAAGATACCTCAGGATTTAAACTGGTTGAAGTTTGTAATGGCATGCGTTTTGACAAGTTTAGCTAGGAACCATTTCAGAAGTGGTTAAGTTACTTAGAAACATAAGTCCCTGTGACTTTGAATTAATTAACTAGAGGGAATTTTAAAAGATGCCGAGCTACCAAAAGTATTATTGCATAACCCAGTAGTTGGGTATGTCACTAATCTATCATGTATATTTAACCTATAGCAAAATGAATTAATTATCTCATGATACTGCTAGGAGTTTATATTGCTTGCTTGATCATTGAGGAATTAATTAGTTCTGTGACTCAGCTACCTGATCTGGGAAACAGAGTCTGAGAAGTAGGGAACCTAAATCCATAGTTAGGTGGCCAAATAAGTGATCTGAGAATTTGCTATTGGTACGAACAGGAGCTGGACTTGGATAAACGTGAATGTCTCAATAAGTGTAAATTTTATGTCTGCACATAAAGTTCCACTTTATACATGATATATAGTCATAGATTTCTATGCATACGTCTGTATATCTACATACATGTAGACATTTATGAATATAATTAATGAAAATTCATACATAGAAAAAAGCATAGGAATTTTAATTTTACAGTGGTTTAAAGTCTTTTTTTTTCAGGGGTGGAGGGGAGGGAGTGTTGGGAAGAGTGTTCTCAGTGGACTAGGATTTCCGATATGAAATTTACCCGCAGTGTAAATAACTATTCCCAGCACAACATTAGACCTAGAATTTAATGTCATAACACAAGCGCTTCTCCCTTTTTTTTGTGTGTGTGGACATTTTATTTTCCCATACCCTGAACTTCTAAGGTTTGATTTTTTCAGAAAAGAAGAGCATCCCCAGCTCCAGATGAAATCAGTAGGAGTATGGGGGGTTAGCTTTTCTGAAAATTGGGCTCATTTTTGTTCGTAAAGTATTAGTTTCAAATAAATTTCTATACAGATATTTTTTAATAATTGGGGCAGATAAAATTAAGGCTTTTTAGAATGTCTCTCTTAGGCAGCTGTGAGAGTTTTAACAGAGGGAACAGAGTCTGCTTGATATCTTCCCAATTTGAATTGTCACATTCTTCCTCCCTATGTGTGATTATACAGCCATAAATTGAGTAAAAATTCCCATTTACCTAATTGGGCTATTGCGTGTCAAGCCTGTTTGCTGAAGATTGTAAAAGATGAGGGTAATATTTGCACTAAAAACCCCCTCTCTTGCCTTTCCCTGGCTTTTCCCTTCTGTATTTCACCAGCTTCATGAAAAAGGGCGGAAGATATGAGCATCCTTCCCATTTTTTTTACAAACAGTGACAGTATGACTGCATTTCCAGGAATGACTTTTGCAAGGCTGGCCCATGTCACATGCGACAGTCTATTGCTGGAACGAGAGTACGGGTGGGGTTAAGGAGACCTGGGGTTGCTTTTCGGGGGATGGGGAACTGCTGCTGCCTCATTTTCTCTGTCTGGGTGTCCCATTAAGGACAAAGGATGGATCAGCTTTCCCTGATGAGCTATTCTTGGTTATTTGCACATCTTAAGCTGGCCCAGCACGGCAGCATGAAGAGTAGTTACCAAAATTAATAAAGGTATGTCCTGGATGTCGCCTCACACATCCTTAGCTTTTGCTGCTTCCTTACGACTAACGGGACAAGTATTCTCAAACACAGCTCAGCTGTGTCCCCGCAGTAAGGTTGGAGCAAGTCTATATCTCAGGAAACATAAATCTGCACACATGTTTTGTTTTAATAGATGTACTTTTTAACCTGGAGATTTTATAGAATGCCATATCTGTATTTTCCTAGCATCCACATGACCTTTGAAATGAAAAGAGGTCTTTTAACTCCCAAGTTCGCAGCTGCTCTGATAGCTCCTTAGATAAAACAGTGATGACCATGTTGTAAATGCTGAGATAGTTGCTATAGGTAGGTAGATAGACTGAACTTTAAAAATTCATCTCCTACCTGTCATCATACCCTACACTGGTAAGAGAATGCAATATTTAATATCAGACTGTACTAGTTTTTTAAATTCCTCAACTCAACCTTTTTTGCTATTATATTGTAATATTTTAATTTGTTGAATATAAGTACCTTCATTTACATGTACCTCAGGAGAGCCTCATTTTTTCCTGAAAACTGAAAATGGAAGCTCCCACAGAAAGCTGCTCTGCAGTGTGACTCCTGTCCTTTGCTGCTCCACAGCAGCCTGGGTGTCCCCATGGGTTGGGAGAAGATGCCAGGGTGGTCCATGCTGTCAGGCACTGTGCTCATGTCACTGAACTCCAAGGTGAAGTGATGGGAGTGCAGTATGTGGTGGGAGGGTCACGCCAGGGACCTGTTGCCACATCTATGCAAGGGAAATGTGTGCAGGCAGTGTTGATAACTGTCGTTAAAACATACTGTAAAGTATAAGACAAAACATTTCTGCAGACAAGAGGAGTTGCAGATACTGTATTTGGGGCTAAAATGTTTGCTTACATGTCTTTGACATGTACATGTTGTGACATGTAAAATGCCTTGTCTCTTGGCTGCTGGTGATGACTGTCATCCAGCAGCTGAGGGCATCCACCATTTTTGTGTGTGTGTGTGTAGGGGATGCAGAAATTCCACAGTAGTTTCAGCCAACATCTTTTCTGTCTTAATCCCTTTCATTTACATATCCCATCTAGCATAGTCATCTTGTGCTGCTTCTGATCTCAAATCCACTAGCTCTATATATGGTTGCTTCCTAGAGAACTTGGCTTGCCCTTGGACATCTCCAAGGGCATTTTAGGGTAACCACATTCATACAGTGATTCAGAACAATGGCAATGTTTCTTTCCTACAGCTCCCTCATTACAGCGTTTGCTTAGGTTCGAAATCCCCCCCCCAGTTTCAAGCTAGGGAAAACACTGCTGTTGGAATATTACTTTTCGTATCACTGCAATGTAATTTTCAACATTTGACCACTGCTCCAGTCACCTCATGTAACCATGTTTTCATGAGGGGGAGACGAGAAGTTTAGAGATGATTTGTCCAACTTCGTGGCATAGCCCAGTGGCAGAGATGAAGGTAGGAGCCAGGTCTCTTGAGACCCGTTCGCATTTGTATTAGTGCTATAGACTTTAGTGCTGTAGTGCTATGGCTGGTACTTGTGGACAAAGCTAGTGCAATCATTGCTGTTGCTGGTATGATCCTACAAGTATTTCACTGGCCAGTGCAGAAAGTTATCACCTCATTGCCACGATACAGAATCGTGCTAGGAAATAAAGCGATGTCTAGCCAGCCAGGCGTTGCCTACTGTTTAACGCTACAGGTGCGGTGTGGCCACTGCACAAAAACAATAGTGAAACTGTTTACACTGAAAGGTGGCTAAACTAGATTATGTATTATTTATGGAATGTAAGGAGCATACCAGTATACCCTGAATAGCCCGAGTACTTTTGATCAGTGGAAAAGGATTGTTATCTAGCGGTGCAATACCTAAAATTGTACGTATTTACCTCAAAAGTGCCTGTGCATTTTATTAGTCTAAAAAGCTACCTACCATCAAAGAAAAATATCTACTGTTGGATTGGATACATGAAACACTTGGACTACTAAACACCTGTTAAAAACTTGGACTATTACTAATTTATTTTTATTTAATATTTTAACCCCATTTCAAATGCTGGAGGGGAACTGGTCTTTTTCCCCTTGTTTCAGGAGCATCCTGAATGTAAAGCAATGTTTATACTGCCAATTCGTGAAAGTGTTTGTCAAAATAATTTCTTATAACACTCTTAAGGAGGGAAAAAGATACATGAAAAATAACATCAAAGTGTTTTCAGATAGAATAAAAGTTTTATTTAAAATATATGCAAACAGTAAAGCTGGCAAGAATGGTTCAGCCTTCATGATTTGCTCTAACAGTGATCAGTGAAAGAAAAAGAGCATAGCTCTTAAAAATAATCCTTGGGTTTTTCATGCAGTTTAGAGGGCTTAAAATATATCTTCCATAAAGACTCCATGACAAATCTGATATTACTTGTACATAGAGATGATAAGTCAAAATCTGCTTATATTAAGGTGAAAACGTGGACACTGACTTCAGATTGGACTTTCTTAATGGTCTTTATTGGGACTTGAGTGAGTTGCTGTTCTAGCAGAGGCATTGTTGGTTCTTTTTAATGTGGGCCCTTTTCCTAGTGTCAGGAAAAGCTTTTCCAGTTAGAGGAGGACTTGAGTGTTCCAAAAATTGACTTTAATTAAAACATCTCATATAAACACCTTTTGAATTGATAACTGTTAGATTAAAATAATGAATCACTTCTTACCTTCTCTTATTTCACTGGAAAACATGCATAGAAATCTCAAGGTACATGTTTCAGTTCAGGTGGATTTCAAAGACCATTACTTCTTCATATTTGGGGACTGATGGCACACCGTAAAATATAGTTATTCCCTTGGTTTTCTTTGAGCCATGAGAACTTATGGCCCATTTTGCCTTAGAGCTGTGGTGCCAAACAGCCAAAGATGCAGAGCGACTGGAAAGGTGAGAAAGGCCATCAAGGAAACATTTTTTCCAGCAATGGGGCTTTGCGAAGGAAAGCTGATGGAAATGGGATGAGGACAGTAGGAGGGAGTCACTTCCAATTTGTTTTTCTAAGAGTCAACTTTGGCATCAGCTTGCTGAGAAGGCAAGTATTACTGTATGGCTTAATATGTATATGTCTGTACTGTAACAAAATTGTGGTGCTTGGCTTCCTTATGTTCCTCAATTGCAAGGATGTACAGCGTTTAGCATAGATGTATGATACTGGATGAAAAAAACTCAACCTCCCACTTTCCTGTGTACTTACATTTCTGTAAATATATAAAAATAAAATTTTTAAAAAATGTATTTTTACAGAGGAAAAACACAGGTACGGACAAAACCCAAGTAATTTCACAAAGCAACTAGCACGGATTTTAAAGGATAGTGCTATGCTCCCTGGCGGTTAGGGACATGTTCCTGCCAACACTTACTGTCCTGTATTTTATCATAAGTCATATCAAGGTGGGCTGTTTGGGTTTGGTGGGTTTTTTATTTTTTGTTTGCTTGAGTTTTGTTTGTTTTTAATTGGTACAAGCACAGTCTGAGCTACTTTATCTTGGAGAGAAGGAGAGAAGAGTATTCAGATGTGATGCTCTCAGTGCACATAATTTTTGATGTAGTTCACTTTATTTTATTTTGTTTTACTTACTTTTTTTGGGATGCATCCAGTCCTGGTAAGTTATTAAACAACAGCGTTATACCCGCAGCTTCTGAAGTCAGTAGCAAATCATCTAAGACAGGTGAATTAATATGACAAAATTTTGATGGATCGCAATGTAAATTAGATAGCAGGATCTTGCTGTAGACATTTAGCTCCTTGACACATTGCTTAACCCAGAAAAAGGATTCCTACCTCTCCTTCCTTCTCCCTTTTCCCGCTTTGTGAAACTGCAGTATAACGCACGTTGTCTGAGCCACCAGGTTGGAGTGGTCACTTTTAATTTGCTTTAAGGCTTAGCTTTCAAAGCCCAGCGATGTGTCAAAGGTAGAGGCACACTCTTGCCATAATGTACAGAGAGATTTTGTTGAGATCAGATGGGAATGGCAATAATAGCAAATAAAAATCTAAATTAAGGAAGAGAGAGTAAATAAATTTTTAATCATACAAAATTTAATACTTATGTTAAGGAAAAGAATATTAAAAGTCATTTTATAGAGAGTGAATTTATATTGAAGCTGATTTTAAAGTTGTGCAGCTTTGAGTGATATGATAATCATGTATTTTTCTCCCCCCACAGCTGTACTAGGGGATTGAAATTTATATACTCAATAACTAGAAAAGAATCATAAAGGATCAGGCTGGAGGAATCTGTCTCACTCCATTTTTTCCTGTCACTCCCATAGCGATTTTAATATTTTTCTTATATCTCTGCTTATTTTCAGTGCCAAACATTGTTTTCAAATACAGTTGGCTTGGAAATGAGTACTTGAAGCTGCAAGCTTGTCGGCAAACTACCATGATTTCCAGGTACTACAATGAAATCTTTAGCTATAAAAAATACAAAATAAAAATAGAATGGCAGAGTCTCCTGCCAGCTGTAAATGCAACTAAATAGTCTTCTTGTGTGCTTTAATATTTTTAAGTATTTTAAGCATTTGACTCTTGCTTTTTTTTTGTCTTGGTGCTAAGGGAAAATGGATTTGCAAAAGCTAACATAACAGCACATTTATTTCTTTCACCCTTTTCAGATAGGAATTAAAGACAGGATAGTCTGTTGAATAGACTGCCAGACTGAGAATCAGAAAATAAGTTTTATATTATCAATTCATTGAGAAAGTCTATTTGCTTTCCTATGCCTCAGTTTCCCATCTGTAAAATGAAGATAATGTAATTTATCATCCTGTGCAACGTGCTTTGCAGTCTAGAGCTGCAAGATAGAGTGAAGTATTATGATGAAATATTTTGGGTGAAATACTGATGAGTTTTAATGATTTAATTTCTTGCTTGTTAATTTTTTTCATACTTGACTTTTGATGTACAAGCTGCTCTCCAATCTTTTCTGCGAGCTGTGGCTGGAGATGGCTGATGTATTGAGCTCCATACGGGAAATGAGGTGGGTTTTATGTAAAAGCACTAAAACCAAATGGTTACAGAGTTTCAGCTGAAAGTGTCAGTGAACCATTTTCAGCCACCCACACCAAAGGCAGGAAGGTAAACAGAGAATATCGATGTCTTTTCAGAATTAGATTGGAATAAGTGGAGAGATGTTCTTTCCCATTGAAATATGAGATAACTGGGGAGAAAAGACAGATATAATGTCCCTTTCCAGTAGTAAATACCTCCTACCTTTTTTTTTTTTTTTTAAAATCTTGGATTTATGGGCACGTCCCCACTTTTTTCATGCCCTCCTGCTTGATGCGTTATGATGGCACACATTCAGGGTGGACATTTGCTTGAGTGGGAGAGGTTTTTACCTTTGACATGGTGATGGACATCTCTAGAGAGTCTGGAAGAGCAAAGGTCAAAAATAAAAAAGCTTCATGCTGTTGCTCGTTCACTATCCACATATAGTCTTCAAGAATTTTACCCCAATTCAGTTTCAGAGAGCTCACAATAATGACTATTTACCTGTTTCTTTATCTATCTCTCACCTTTGTTGTCTCACTGACACATCTAGAAGAAAATAGGGGTGAAAGTGAAACTATGGCAACCTAGGTGAGCTGATATAGATAGTCCATGGGTTATTGTTGGTTTGTGAAATGTTGTGGATGTTGTTTGATATCATAATTTCAGCAACTAATACATTGCCAGTGGATGGTTTTGTTGTTCTGAATTTTCTGAATGACTGTTCTCGCTGGACACCCTCCAGAGCCAAGGAGCCCTGGAGGATCCACCAGTTTGCACTTCTGCTCTGAACCAGTCTGTGGGTACTGGCTCTAGAGACTGTCTGTGCACCCAGATTGATGTGATGTGGACAATATCAATACGGTATCAATAATAATGATCTCTCTGTCCAGCATGTGCAATTCTAATAAAATTTATGTGTATTTTAGGTATAAAAATATATGCTAGAAAATACGTAAGTGAAAAATGGGTTTATAGTCAAAAGCCACCTACTTCATAAGAAGTTAGAGCTGAGATGAGGGAGTAAAAAAAAGTCAGAATGTTCTGTGCATGTCTAAATTCACAGAGGCTATGAGATCAATTACCTTAGCTTGAAGGACCCACAGATTTTCAAAAATAGGTGTGGGTCCCCCAATAGCTCTTTGTGAAGCAATGTATGATGTCTGCACCAGAGACATTTGTCAAGAGGGTTATCCTGTGCCATCTTTAAGGAGCTGAGTGAATTAAAACACAGGTATTGCAGCGTAGATTAAAGCCACCCGCAGAATAGATTAAAGCTGGCAGAAGATGACAGATTTGGAAGGACTGGATGCACTCCCTCTCCACCTCTGGGCTCTGAGATGTACCTGTTGCCATCAAGGCTTTGGTACTGCACCTTTTGCAGTAAAAGTAGATGGACCTCTACTTAAGTGGAAAGTCTTCCATAGTAACAAGTTGGCCACCCAGGCCTACCAGGTGGGCTAAGACGGAGGGCAGAGAGGGAAACAACTGAGGCTATTAATGAGGCTATCTGTATAAAGTATTCAAATTTCTTTACCAATTGGAGAGAGCAATGTCTGATCCAAAAGAATGAATGAATGAATTGAGCTTAAGGGGAAAGCATAATGCCTTCCATACATAATACTTTTAATAGAAGCAACAGGTTTTATACTTTGAAGACTTGCTTTCAGCAGTGCCTAAGGACAAGAGGCTTTAATCTTATTAGATGTGGACTTGTCTGTTCTGCCTGTTAAACAAGAAGCTTGAATATTTGGGGTTAAAAAACTGAAGAAATCTGAAAATCATAAATCCATTAAAGAGACTGAGAAATAATTTCCTAAAGACAGTCCTGTACTAGGTCAGTGGTTTCCACCTTTTGATGTCAAGTCACACACCCATTGCATCCTTCTCACCTTTTGACTTCTCCCTGAACATGTGCCATTGTATTACCTCTTGGCCATCGAACCAGTACCCAGGTGCCTCTGGGAATCATTGCCAGCTCTCTGGTGTTGCTGCTAACTCTTTCTTTCCCTTTTTCTTACTCCTGGGGTTAGGGTTACTTTCTCCTTGCTCCTCCAGTGTTTTATGGATCTTTTCTGAGGTGGTCCTACAAGCAGAGATCTGGCACAATTTATTGGCTTGTACTTTGAACCTGGATTGTGCCGGACCCTCTCTTGTTAGGAACTTGTATGCTAAAGCACTGTGGTATAAATGTACTGTTGAGATAGTATGTTTGAATGTATGAAACAACAGAAAAGTTGAAAACTTATGATACAAGGAGTAACAAAAGATTTATTATGTTACAGGCTTGTTTAAAAGCTGTAGGGTTCATAGTACAATTTATTGTGCTTTTCAGTATGTACAGTTTTTCTACATGCATTCAGTTTTGTTCTGCTGAAACACAATTTGTCTTCCCTGTGAGATGACTGCACGCTATTAATACTTACTCACCAGGATTTTCATAGGCTAACACTTAGATTTTAGCTCCATGTAACTTCTCTTTTGTAACATATTTCCCCCGCACCTTCCAAGCTCTGGCCTCTCCTTTAGGAAAGGATGATGCTGAGGTATGGGAAGAACAAGTATGTAGTAGTTAAGATATTTGTCTTTGAACCTGCTAACTGCTACAAAACCAAAACTAGCACTTTTAGAGGAGAGCTTCCTAACTGCTCTTAATCATTTCAGGACAACAGGAGGTAATGAGTAATTAAGCAGTAGTAGCAGGATGTAATCCATACCCCAAAGAGCTCGTAGGGTACAAAACTAGGAACTGTATTTTAGTATTGCCTTGCAGTCTCCCTTTTCACTGAGTTAGCACAAGCAGGGAGAAACCTGAGAGTGGTAACATTGCTGTGAGTTCTGTAAACAAGAAAACTTTTTTTTTCCCTCCTTCTTGAGAAAGAAGTGGTTCTCACACAGCTGCTTGTGCAGCAGATTGCAAAAACACTTCCTTTCACTGGGCATGAAGTATCCGCCCTCCACACTGAACTTCCTCTCAAGGTTACTCCTTGAATCAAGGACTCGTCTTGTCCTCAACAAAGACATAGTCATCACATGTTACTATATCATAAGTATAATGTTAGAAAAAAAAAGAAAGATTCTCGTTTAACAACAGGCAGAACGGACAAGTCCACATCTAACAAGATTAAAGCCTCCTATGCTGAGATACTCTTGAAAACAAGTCTTCAAAGACCTCTTCTTTTTTCTCCCCCAAGGGCATTGACTACTCCCAGTCAACTCCCTATCTGTCGGCAGTTTACTGTAGGGCTCCTCGTAAGAGTAAACCTGGGAAGAGCTTTTGGATGAGCAGAAGTGACTAAAGTTCGCTGGGAAATGCCTGTGTTTGTGCTGTGGTCTCTGCTGCCTCAGTCCCTCCAGGACAGGATGTGCAAAAAGCAGAGCCCAGAGGAAAAGCTAGAGCGAAGAGAACCAGGACACACCACCTCTGCACCATGCCGGGAGGTGGGGCTGGCTGCAGTAGCATGCCAGATTGACTTGGTGGGAAGCACTCTGGTAACTTTCAGCTTAGTATAAAAGGTTTCCACAGCTCTTTTATTGTGTTCTGAACTGGGATGAAGGAAAACTAACCCAGCTGAATTCCCAGAAAATGTTCAGTGACCACTTCAGCTAACTAACCCGGCAGTAAACCCTGTAGCACAAAGGCAAGAGAGAAGGAAAAAAGAAATGTCTGCAGGAAATGTCCCTGCAGGACATGGGATTGATACAAGAAGAGTGAGCAATACTGTGTCCAGTGAGATATAGGAGAAATATCTCCAGAGCCAGAAACGTGCTGAAATTATCTTTCGTGAAGTGAGCCATGGGCTATTTGATCACGAACACTTTAGTTTTATACCTCAGCTGGCACTTGTCAGTATTTGATCTAGACCCAGACAATTTTTTCAAGGGACAAGGTTCTCCTGGTGAATTCTCAGTACCTGGGATCTTTTCTCTGCAAGTCTCCTGCCCAGGTACTGACACAGCATTTTCCTTTATCAAATCAGAGCTAACACTTCCACAGTGAAAGAAATATAATTGCAGACCAGCTGAAAATTAATGTTATAGTCTTACAATCCATGTCACAATCCTGATGACATTTGTAGTACAATATTATAATGATGTGGAGGAAGGAATAATTTTAATGGTTGACCTTGGCATTCAAATAACATCTGATAGCTGCAGCTTTGCCGAGAAGATATGTATCAACGTTCAGCTTCCAGACGTGGATTTAGAATGCCCAAATTTAGAGCCTTCATAGAAAGTTTGGGTTAGTTCATTTGATGGGGAAAATACAGTTTCTAACATTAAGATATGCATTTCTGTTTCAAGTGCATTTTGCAATAAAAATGAAAGCTCCCAGCTTGAAAGAGGGAAGCTTCATACAGACTTCCACTCTCTCTCACGTTAAAATGAGAAAGGAGAAGGATTATGAACCCATACTGTTGAATTCAATAAACAGAACAAGGGAAGTCTGTCCTTGCAGAAAATAGAATTGTAAATCAATGAGAGAGTGATTAAGTGCAGAAGAAACAGAGTACTCAGTAGGGTTTGCACTAACCATGGAAGTTTAGTAGCACAGTCTCCCATCTCAAACACAACTGGGGTTTAGTTAAACAATATCCAGTGGCATAATGCCATGGATAAAAAATGGCAAGTCATGCTCAAAACAATCCCAGTGCAGCCAATTCCATTTTACAAAGGGAAAAGTCAAGGCACAGTAAAGGAGAAAATATTCTCAAGGAACTGCTTTGTCAAATAGGTCTTTTTTTCAACTTAGGCTGATCTCTGAATAGGCCAATGGTCCTTCTTAGTACAGTGAATGTTTTCAATGTCTGGTTGAGGTGTAGTCAAAGACCTTGGACAAAAACCAGGGATTCACAAAGACAACTCTGCATACACTAGTCTGTCTAAGGAAGACCTAGCAAGCGTACATCAAGATGGACTGAGATAACTGTCCATGCCAAGAACAAAATATTGCCCATTCTGAGCAGATTTTGGTAATTCCATACCATTTAGACATGTAGTTTCAGTAGGCAACTGTCTGAGGAAGGTTGATGACATGTTCTTTATATCTAATGCATGTTAAAGCCAACACATTTAGGAATTAGTTTACTCCTGTTTCCAGTGGACTGCCTTGTGGGCAGAACTAAACTGTAACTAAACCTTTTTGAAAATTCACCACGTCTGGAACAATGTCGTTGCTTCTTGTATACATATTCTCTGCAGCCAAAGAGGTGGCTTTACCAGGTGTCTGTCTCAGCTGGCATCTAAAAACTTCATATGGTTTTGCTTTGGTTTCCATTCTGGGTACATATCGTATTCTGAAAGGTCACTGTGAGGGAGAAAAATAATTTCAGGATGTGTAATTTGTGAATACATCTGAGAAGTAAAGAATGCCACTACAATTGAGACAGAAAATGAAGGGTAAAGCATTTATCATATGAAAGAAAATATTGTTCTTTACCCAGACATGATGTCATATTCTCTCATGATACAGGAAAGAGCTAGGGAAATGCAAAATATCTGTAACCATGAGGGCTTGAGAATTCCCTAAGGACAACTGTGAATAGATTTGTGTGATTAGTCATACTCCATGTTTGGTTCTGTTTCAGTTTTAGTCCAAGACTGAGGACAATAGATGAAAGGGAAGAAGCAGAGTGAGTGGAGAACACAGACAGCTGTCACAGAAAGAGCTTCAGCTGGGAGTGGGGAGCAGACGAAATGGCCCTAAGGATGGTGGTGGGAAGGGAGCACAACAGCATACCTCCAGCACTGCTACCTACCCTTTTGTGACATCTCCTAAATGGTTTTTGGGTTTTTCTGTCTGGTGGAGCGAAATCTGTCTAATGTTAACCAGGAAATTAAGGATATACCTTTTATCTGAGATTAAGCTACCGTTCCCATCATTACATACTCTTTCCCCTTTGAAACAGACCATATTAAGAATGCAAAGGAGCACAAATATAAAAGCAAAACATGGACAACGAGCACAGAAACATTTCAGGTACTTGTCTTACTCTTTTTCACTGGAAAGCATTGCTTATTCCTCAATAAATCTCCATTATTACTTTTTTTAAGCTTCATTGCTAACCAATGACAAAAAATTCGTCTTATATGTCCCACCATTACACATTCCATTGACATAGGGACCAAGTGGCATTATCTGGGAAGGAGAGCTCACCGTCTAGATGATTTCAGCCAATCGGAGATGATGATATTGTGTTACCAGTTTCATAATATAAATGAAAAAGATGGCCTTCATTTTGATGAAAGCTGTAAAGTAGCTATTGTGCTTGTTTTGTATTGCAAGGCCCAAATGTATTATTTATGCAATTTTCCTTTTGAAAGGAAAAACTGAAAGAGACTATTTCATTTTACAGCATTCAGTCAAAGCTATTGTCTCATGAATGTGAACATTCCTGCATTTTATCAGCTTCGAATGTAGAAGGCAACTCACAGATCACACATAGAAAGGATTTTTGAAAGTTTGAAAACTGCTTTTTAAAAAAGCTAGACCCTAATGACTCGAGATATTATTTGTGCATGTGTGTAGGCTGAATCAACACTTAGCCTATCAGAATGTACACAGAGTAGCGTCTTTTTCAAGGTCTTAAACAGCTTTGATTGAATCTTCGTGTACATTAAATTGATAATGCAAGCAGCCTGTAATACACAATATTCATAACAATAAAATATATCTTCATTTGTAAATATACACTTATATGTGAAGTCAGCATCTATCCAGGGATCTCTAAGCCACTTATCGACATGACAGCAGCCTCATGTTATTGTTCTAATATAACATATATTGCATCTATTTCAAAGATGGGGAAACTGAGGCGTGTAAACTTGAAGGGACTTGCTTGGGGTTGTACGGCAAAGTGCTGATATCATGGAACAGGTTCTTGGCACCAGCCCATTAAACAGTTGGTGACATGTGAATCTCTCCCTTGGACCTGGTGGTACTCCTGTCTATGGAGAAAACACTTATTGTAGAGAGATGTTGAGATTTTTGCCTGTCCTTGACACCAGTAGAAATTAGATGCTTGCCCTTGAACATCCATACAAAGAGGTTGGTTACTCTTTGGTAAAGGGCCACATTAAAGTTTAAATTGATATTCAACCTCTTCCTCTACCCAACCTAATTAAAGGCTCATAGGCTTAGGAACATCCTTTTCTTTTTTTTTTTTTTTTTTTTCTAAAAATAACCCCCCTTTTAGTGCAAAGCTTCTGAAACTCACCAGAAAAAAAATTGCCTGAATGTTGTCATTCACCTTTTGCTGGATGCAAGGTATTTCTCAATTCTCTTTTTTGTTTTCTGGGATAATGTGCAATTACATATATAATATTTATATATATTTAAATGCTTGTTTACCCATTACCCTATCTTGGAATAAAAAATTAGTGGAACCACTCATATCCCCAATTAAGTTACACAATTAACTTCTGCTAAGGGATCACTGAGGAAGTAGATGACATTCGTGAAAGTTAAATAGAAGTTATTAAATTAGAATAACAAAATAGAAATTGGATTTATATTCACCATTTCATACACCGATAGATATTTCTGAGCACTAGTATAAGAAATAAATTGTTTGTGTGGATGTTTCTGGGCAAAGTCCATGACCATAAGCAAAATCAAATGCATGGTAAAATTAATTTCAGCAGGATGTAGAAGTACTGAAGCTGCTGTTTAGAACAAAAGCGCCTATATCCATTCAGATTAGGAGACACTAGCAGTAGCAACATAGCAATCTTTGCCACATTTGCAGAGGCTGACTGTCCATTGTCGTCTTCTCTACAGTCCCTGCCATATTTAGCTTCCTGAGAGGGTAAGTAAATATGTTCTATTTCAAAAAACTTAGGGGCTGTACCCAGCAAAAACGTGATAACTTTCTCATACGGTTTGTATGTGCAATAACAAAAATCAAACAAAATAGGGTTACACTGAAATATGGGGCCAATTCTGTGCTGATCTGCTACAGACATGAAAATGAATACTTGTCATGTAATCAAAAGGAACAAATAACGAAGAAGAAAAACTCTGATTCCCTGATTGTAGTTGTGCTAACGTTAGACTATAGTTGTCTGTCAACTGTAAGTACTGGCACTTAATACTCACTTTTCTTAACTGCCTCAACTGGTATTTAAAGCTTGTTTTTTGGTGAGCCATGGGAATTCATTTGCTCATATATCCACAAAGTGAACACACAGTGAGTGATAATGCAGTGAATCTGATCTTTTTGGAAGTTCAGATAAATGCCCATCTGTGTTTTGTTTTTGTTTTTGTTTTTTCTTTTTTTTAATGGTTCACCTTAATTCATCTTTTAGTGACAGCATAAACAAATCTACTGTTTCCATTCCTGTGTCTTTAGCAATGATGAGAAATATAGGATGTAGGAACTGGAATTATCTTGATGGAACAGCCTTTCTTAAAATCTCAGTCTGGTTTAATCATAGTAGTTGTATTTATATCCCTCAAGTTACAGAAATCAAATGTTTTGCTTTTGTCAGAGGTACTTCTAGCATTTTCAGGGTTAGTGTGCCACTGAAATGATCGCAAGTCTTTTATTTTGGGTGGTGGATAAAAAGATACACTGAAAAATAAAACTGTTGGCATACAGTGTAAATTGCTGTGGACTAGCAATTTAGCAACAGATTTGGGCAACAGGTATTACTCTCTGGCCAACATTCCTGTCATTGTCTGAAGCAGATGGCTCCAATTTTATACCCAGTTCTTCAGTCTGTAAAACAGAGATTGTATATTTATTCATGAAAACAAAAAAGTTTTTCTGTGACTGGTCAGTGACATAGGCTTGGAAGAAAATATTCTTTTATTTGGAAAAAGAAGTCTCCATTATGCATTTGAATATGAAAGTTAGAACTGCCTAAAGAATGAGGACAGATTTGCTTCTTTCTATAGTACTTTTTCTTCATATAGAAAAGTGTAGCCAGAAACACTGAATTCTTCTTAATCAATCCTTCAATTGTTAATGATTTAGTTTAGGAAACAGATTAATTTAATACCTAATAGTGATTAGTAAGGGTTGTGATGCTGTACCTGCCCCATCTGGGTGCTATGCCTTTTACTAATACAGAAAAATGTCCCCTTTTCCTTCTACAATTTTTCCTTCTTCATGCATTTCTTACTAGTAGCTGAAATTTCTGATTTTGCCTTATTTTTCCCTGCACTTCTTTATCTATCTCCACCCCTCTAATAAAGAAATAATAGAATAAGACATCAAAAAAGCAGCATATTTTGTCTTCTGAGCAGTCTCAATCTGAAAACGTGATTGTCACACAGCCTGACAGAGATGCCTCGACTCCGGTGTGGATGGGAAGCTCTGCAGGGCCAGTGCTGAGGTGGGCGATGTGCAGCCCCTATGAAACCAAGCATTCAGGACAGGAATGGTACAGGGACCTTCAATATTTAGATCATAAAAACCCTTGAAAAAAAGACAAAGGAGCAGAAGAACCAGACAGATCTTGAAGCTCTGGTTTAAGCTGTGCTGCCCATCATAGTATGACAATCCCAAACATTAAGAAAAGATATGTAGAGCCCAGTCTTTCTGCCTCTGACAGGAAAGAAATTCCCTCCAGTGAAGCAAAATCCTGACAAAGAACTGTATAATAAATCCTAGATGGAATGACAGAGACATCTCCTCTTCTCGGGAAGTTAATATATATTACTTAAGACTTGACAACAGCTTAGCTACAGACATACTGTTGCTTCTCTGTTAGGGTAACTCGCACATCCCGGTGAGAAAGTTTACTTCCTTCACACCTGGTCTTGTGTGCTATTAAACAATCACAGCAGCTGCTGAATTATTTATCTTTTTCCAGCAGACAAAACTAGTATTCCACCCGACACCCTCCTTGTCCAAGAGGAAAAAAGCAGTTTGAGGGAGAGAATGCATTACAAAATCTGCAGTACAAAAGTTTACATCATTAAGCATTTAGGGTTTACATAGAGAGCAGCGGCATGCAACAGCAGGCACGTCCCTAAGTGATTTTTCTGCAATCAGAATTTCATTCATTACCCAATTTTCATGCAAGTCCCCTGTCATTTGAAATATGTTTCAAGGTAGGCTTCCCAAGGGCTTCCCCCCTCCCACAATAACTGATTTGCAGTGTCCGAAGACAGATCTAAATATCTTTGGCTGAAATTACTTAAGACCTGCAAAGCAGGATTCTCTGTCATCCTCATCACATCTCATACCTACAGAACAGATAACAAATTAATATCTGGTCTGCAAATATTTCACCAGTGTCTCCAGCTAAGTCACCTTGCATTATTTTATCTGGAGGCACCAACAGAAATAGAGGAGGGGGTGGATGGAAATGTATTTGCACTCTACAGGAGAACGAGGGTGTGGATGGCAGAGAGAGGGAAAGGGGAAATACAAGAAGGTTTCTCTCGGCATTACAGGAAAAGCAACAGAGCTAGTCCTGGCAAAGTTCTCTGCTCCGATTATGTATACACTTTTATTCAATCACTGTATCGCTCTGTGTCTGACACTTGGTCAATAGTGCAATCTACCACTGATCAGAACAAAACAGCCATCCTAGAACACCTTGGAATTTCATTAGTTTCTTTTCAATGTTGTCTTTATAACTGGGTGTTTACTTGGAAACACAAACTTACAGCATGGCTCCGTGCTTTTTCACATAAAAAGTCAGAGACTCTGAACAGTGAGGGAAACATTTTTCCCATCAGAAAAACTGCTCTTAAATGATTTCCCATTTTAGAATTAAAAAAATATTAATATAATCAAAGCCACGGATGGATTCCTCATCTTAGAATTTTATCTGCTCTTTCCAAGATTCAGAAATTTTGAAGTCTATATCTTGGTTATCACCTAAATGATCTCAAAGTCTAAATCCATTTTCAAAAGCTTCTAAAATATATATACATATGTATAGTTTTTACTCTGTGATTCCTGTAAGCATGTCAATTAACAGAATTTGCTTCTGCGAGTTGCTATGACAAGCTGGATATAATTTTGTTGGTCCTACCTTTAAGTATTTATGTTGCAATTTTGAGGTAAATAGAAGCAAAACTGGAGACAGACCACTGCTTAGTTTTATGTTAACTAGACACTCACTGAAGATGTTCATAACTGATCCTAACATAGGCACCTTTAAAATTTGCTCCTTGACTTATAGGGAACAGATGAGACTGCATTTTTACCTGTGTAAAAAATTTGGTGGCTGTTTTAATCTATTGACATTTCCTATAGAACTGTGATTACAGAGACAATGGTTGCATTACATAATGATGACAGTTGAAAAAAGCGTTGTCTATTCCCCGATAATTCAACCAGAATGTGCAATTAACTGTGCTTTTACTGTGCTTTTTAACCTGGGTTTGTTTTTTTTTTTTTAAATTTCTCTTTTTCTCCCATCTCTCCTACCCATCTGGCTGCTCTATCTTGGACTAACTCATTTTAATTTGGGTTTTTTTTTGGTATTGTTGCCTCCTTTTCCTGACACCCTTTTAGCTCTACCTCTGACCTTGGTTACGTCATGCTCACTGTAGGATGCATCAGAGTTCCTACTGACAGCCGCTGACTGGTAACTTTTTCCGAGATAAGGTGAAAACAGTGCGGTCTGCCTGGAGGCTGATCCAGGGCGAGTGAGTGGCCCTGCTTTGAAAGGTTGTCTGAAAGGGCATGTTTGTCCCCAACACTAAGATCGAATCTAAAGTAAACCTGATTTCTCTCTAGGCAAAGGCTACGGCAATCCTGCCAAGCCCTCTCTAGTCCAATGCATTAATGTCATCTATAAGCATCTTTCTTAAAGTGGGTCCATCTACCAAATCAGTCCTCCTCTACCTAGCTACCCACTAGGACAAAAGGAAGGAACACATCTGACTCAACTTATTCCCCAGGCTGAGCCAGAGAATTCGACTAAAAAATAACATAAAAGGATCATCGAGAAATGCCCCTGAGATAATCATCTCCTTCTGCTATCATCCTCAAAACCTTTTGTGACATGAAAGGATGTATTGTGTAACCTTTTCTCTTCATATCCTTCATTCTTTCTTTAATAGTATAATTTCCTCCTTAATTTTTGAAGCGTTGCTTCTCTCTAGCACTTTCACTGTTTTATTTATTTCCTGTTCAACAGCCTTTATTTCATGTTCGGCTTTTTCACTATTGTCTCAGAATTCCTACTCAGCCTCTGACATTTTCATACCTGCCATTTTCTTAGCTTCTCTCTTTGTCATGGCCTTACCTTTTATTTTCCTACAGTCATCTTCATGGTATGGAGGAGCTTTTATCTCTCCAGTTTTTGACTGTAGAATAGATCTTTTATGAAATCTTTTCTTGTTTCTTCCTCATTTGCTCCTTTAATCCATTTAGTCATTTTAGTTTCCTTCTGCATATATCTTTCCTCAGTAGCCTCCTTCTCTGGGTTCTTCTTTCAATACACATCTGCCTTTCCAGATCTGCCTTCAACATTTTGCACAGTTCTCTGCATTTCTCTCCTACTATTTCCAATAACATGAAGCTGCATATTGAAGTGCTGTTTAAGAAAAAGACTACTTAAAACATGAGTGTTGATATGGACATCTTAGTAGCTAACCTTCAAGTGTGATTGAGGTATATCATACAGTGGAAGCTGTAGCATGCTTCCTCATCGACAGATGAAGAAGAAAGTCCAAGCATCAAAATGAAAAGAGATAGGGAGAAAGGGCAGTGACCTTTAAAATCCATTGTGGATAGGTCAAGTCAATTTTTTCTTTGTTTGTTTGTTTTGAGGCATGGTCTGTTACCATTGTCTTGTCGACAAAAATTGAAATTAAAATGCAAACTATAAGCAGGCATCCAATTAATGCTGAGATCAGTCTAGCCTCATTTCTTAGGTGAGCTCTTCTAGCACAAGTGTGCTGGAAGAGGCTTTATGCAAGGTTAGGTGGTTGGTCTTCAAGACAGCTGTTATGTTATGCCCGTCAGCTGTAGTGCACTTCCCAGTTTGCTCCTTATGTTGTTTACAAAATGCAGCGACAGTACATCTTTTGTCCTTGCCAGCAGATGCAGCTGTTAAAGCAGGATTTTCTTTTCTTTTTTTTTTTTTCTTTTTTTTTTTGGATGTGAATTCAATAACTGTGATATGGCCTTGATGTGCAAACCTCCCCGTGCCCCCCTCCCCCCGCCAGCTATGTAAAAATAAGAAGGAAACTAACCTTGTACCCTTTCCCAAGTATGAAGAGATAGCATTTTCCTACTATGTAATGTCTCCATGTAGTTTTTTTACCATTCTGTAGCATTTAAAGGCCTAAGATTTATAACGAATGACCTCTGATTTGAGCCTGTTTCTAACCTTCGTCTTGTGGAAGAAAGAATTTTCATAATTTGGCATCCGCTTGCATCCTGTTTCTTTAGCAAAGTCAGAGTCATAGAATCATAGAATCATAGAATACCAGGTTGGAAGGGACCTCAAGGATCATCTGATCCAACCTTTCCTTGGCAAAAGCTCTGTCTAGACAAAAGCACTGTCTAGACAAGATAGTCCAGCACCCCATTCAGCTGAATCTTAAAAGTGTCCAATGTTGAGGAATCCATCACTTTCCTGGGGAGATTATTCCAATTGCTGATTGTTCTTACTGTGAAAAATTTTCCTCTTGTGTCCAGTTGGAATCTTCCTTCTAGTAACTTGAACCCATTACCCCTCTTCTCCATGTGACTCCCTGTAAAAAGGGAGTCTCCACCTTCTTTGTAGCCACCCTTTAAGTACTAGAATATGGTGGTGAGGTCACTGCTCAGCCTTCTTTTCTCAAGGTTGAGCAAGACAGGTTCTCGCAGCCTTTCCTCATATGGCAGGCTTCCCAGTCCTTTGATCATCTTCGTGGCCCTTCTTTGGATCCTTTCTAGCCTGTCCACATCTTTTTTGTAAGCTTACCTACTGGATTGCATTTATTTAATTTTAATTTTAATTTTAATTTTAGTTTTTATTTTTATTTTTATTTTTTGCTTAATTTTCTTTCCAGAAGAAATATGAATTGCAGATGTCTGTAGGAGGAAACTACCGCAGTTTGAAAACTGATAGGACCTTTTTCTCATTCTGATACAACTGTGATATAATACTGTTTCTGTGTGTGAAATATTCTGAGAAATGACTTCCATGTGTTTTCAATAGATTTATTACTTTGGTGGCATTTGGTCCCGGCAGTGTTTTCAGAAAGAAAAAATAAAAACAAAAAAAAGTGTAAATATTAGCCTTTGTGGAAGTTTATAGACCAAAGTAAATGCTGGTGTTCTAAAAAAAAAAAAAAAGAAAAAGGGTTTGATCTTTAAAGATAAGACAGGCAAGGCAGTTCACCTATAGCTCTTTCAACAGTGGATTGTGATGAAATGATCCATAGCAATGAACTTATAGTGTCAAGTTATTCTTTATGAGCAATTCTGCATTTTGTAATTTGCTTGGTCTGTTTGACTACAGAAGGATTATGAAGATGTATCTAATTGCTGATAACTTTATTTTCTAAGGAGTGGAGCTGGATATGACTAGATTATCACTTGATTTCTCTGTGTTGTCAGTCTTTATCAAAGCTTGTGAAGATAAATTAATGTTTTTGAAATGCTATAATATTAAAGGAGTGCCACACAGTGAAAGACTAATATTTCAGCCACCCCCCAAAAAACTATCTGAATATCCTGACAAGAAAAAAAAGACAACCAACCTTCTTAAACACTTCTTCTGCTTTAGTCCTTGAATATTCTGCTTTATCCAAGAGATATAAAAATGTCAGTGAGGACAGTGACTCTATAACCATTTGCCCAATATTGAAGAGTATGAAATGTGTCACTAGTACAAGGTATATCTAGACAACGTGTGAGGGAAACCTTCACTAACAAATGCACCCCTTCAGTGTCTCCTTGTCTATCCAAATCTGAATGAGAAAGAGTGCATTAGAAATCCATGGTAAAAATATTCCATCATATACAACAGCTTATGTTGGACAAGTAGAAAAATATATTAAAATTCGACCCTGATCCTTGTTGAAAAGTTTAAAATTTGGCTGAGTTAACTTTCCTCTCCTCTCTCCCTTGTTCCAAGATGCTGTTATAAATTGAGATATATGAACGGAGGCATCAATTTGGTAGTTTCTTTTTTTTTTTCTTTCTTTCCCAGCTCATAGATATTAAATTTTGTATTGGGCATTCAAAGTTGTTTTCTGCCAGGAGGGTAGAGGCCTTCCCACCATACTGAGGTCAATTGGTTTAAAATGTGCTGGAGGTAGGAAATATATAATATTTTCCCCCACCTTTGCGGGGCTTTCAAACTATTTTACCTCCTTAGAGTCAAGAGCAGAAAGTCTGTAAAGAAATGAATTATTAATGTTTGATTTTTCTCAGCAATAGAATCTTTTTACCCAAGGAGTAGCATTTCTTCCATGCTTTTGGACGTTTTCTTCCTTATATCAAATTCTGACCCTTTGGTAAGGTGTCTTCTTTTGACTCACAGATTTGCTGACTTTCATAAACATACTGCCTTTACTTTTAATCAGTGCAAAAGTTCAGTTTGGGGAGCTTGGTGGTCAGGTTATAATCAGAACTACATCTAACAGAATGCTGGCAAAATAAAATAAACCTAAAAGTCCAGTATGCAGAAAAATGTGGCTTCCAGATGAATATGGATGGAACTGTATTTTTAAAAAGCCCCCATTTGCACAAATCTCCATGTGTCAAAGAACAGAGGGATGACGGAAGAGGTGGTAGCTCATTGCCAAGTGTTACATATGCTTTCTGCTTGTTCCAGAAAAGTTGTAGCAGCATTGTAGGATACTCTTTTTGACCTGGCTTGTTAGCTGGTGTTAAAATTCTGTGTAAAAATGCTGATGGTTTCCTATTGAGTCATTAGAGCACGTGAGACTAGTTACACTACCCTGGAGATGAAGAAGACAAGGGCACATCAGAAGAACCTTTCAAGTTGTCTGTGACAGGAAGAAACTCGGACTCTAATTTTGTTTTAGAATGTTAGTTTCTTCCATAATCTATATCCCCTCCAAGGCATGAATTCTGACCTTATTCAGACTATATGAGCTGTAGTTTCAAGCTGTATGGGAAAACAGCTTGGTTATAAATAGAAAATTAAACAGACTCCAATGCCACATATATCCCAACACCACAGTCATTTCCTTGGCATTGATAGTTTACAAGCATGTAAACAAGGTTTCCGCCAAAACTGCCACGTGAGATGAATGAAGATACAATTTAAACATTAGTCTAGAAGTTAGTCTGCCTGATCATGACCAATATGACTGTGAAGTCATGGTCATATAGTTATTTGTCTTCATATTCATGAATTGAAAAATCATACTTTGCATATCAAGTATCAAACCACAGAAAAAATGGCTAGTCCAATGATCCTTGAAAGATTTTGAGAGGACACAGTTTGAACCCAGGGTTCTCTAAATTAGAGTTCAAAGCAATCTTCTTGACACTTCTTTCCTTACTCAGTTAAGATGAGAGAAATGGGCTGAGATTTAACGTAAGAGAAACTGTAAAGCTGATGGATCAGTTCTGGTCCAGAGATACAGGCCAGTCTTTCCCAATCCCAGAGAGAGTGTGGTGAGGATCACTAGACAAGATAGAGTCTAAATATCCTTCCAAAAAGAGGTAATGAGTATCTTAGACCCTCTGGTTCAGAATTAGATTCAGTGATGAAAAATGACATAGCAGAAGATAAGATTCAGCTTAAGTGTTGCTGAATTCTTACGAAAAAGGTCCTGAGGATTGTAGGGGAGCATCATGCTGTCACTGCTACATGACCTGTACCAAGCTAGGCAAGCACAGTTTTCCAGGCAGAAGTCACCACAAAAGGAATTATCTCCTTTGAAAAATGACCTTTTTTGTTTGCCTCATGGAGGAGGGGGCTTTCTTGCCTATATCCCTGCTTGGATGTTTATGTCAATGCACATCTCTACCTCTGAACTCCAAACTAGTTATTTTTCTTTGCCAAGGGAGCTATGTGGGTTTTGTCTGGGATAGAGTTAATTTTCCTCACAGTAGCTAGTATTGGGCTATGGTTTGGGTTTGTGCTGGAAACAGTGTTGATAAGAGAGATGTGTTTTTACTGTTGAGCCGTGCTTGTACAGAGTCAAGGTGTTTTCTGCTTCTCACACCACCCCACTCATGAGTAGGCTGGAGGTGCACAGAAAGCTGGGAGGGGGACAGCTGACCCCAAGTGATCAAAGTATGATTCCATACCGTATGACGTCATGCTCAGCAATAAAAGCTGAGGGAAGAAGAAAGAAGCAGGGGAGATGTTTGGAGTGATGGCACTTGTCTTCGTAAATACCCATTATGCGTGACGGAGCCCTGCTTTCCTGGGGATGGCTGAACCCCTGCCTGCCCACAGGAAGTGGTGAATGAATTCCTTGTTTTGCTTTGCTTGCGTGCACGGCTTTTTTTTGCCTGTTAAACTGTTTACATCTCAACCCACAAGTTTTCTCACTTTTACCTTTCTGATTCTCTCCCCCATCCTGCCATGGGTGGAGTGAGCAAGCAGCTGTGTGGTGCTCAGCTGCTGGCTCGGGTTGGACCATGACAGAATCATACAGACATCCATATTTACCAGATATATGTCACATCAAACATGGTGTTTGCATTTACTGTTGCTGTTTTCCTTATCTCTGGTAGTTTCCAAGACTTTGTTAGGTATTTAAATACATGTAACCAAGATTTTTTTGCTGTATAGCCCTTCATAGTTACACATAATGGTATCAGTTGTGGCAATTAAATGTTTAAATAATGTGAATGTAAATATGTGTAAATTAGGTTGTCAGAACATGCTTTATCTTATGTCTGGTATTATCTGAACGTATCTGACCTAAAAACAAAGCCCAAGAGAAATTTCCTGGAAATCTCAACCACAGGGTGCTCATGTTTTCCACAATTCTGACAAACATTGAAATGTTGATTTGAGAAGGTTGGCTTCCAGAACAGATCAGTAATGCTTTACTAATAACTATATTTAGTGAAAGTACCAGCTTTGTCTTTCTTTGCTTCAGTCTCTCAGTAAAAGTAACTCACCCATTTCCTCCTGTACAGATGTTTTTATCCCAATTTAATATATGAGGTAGTGTTTTTAAACTATCAACATTTTAAGATGTATTAATTTCATTTTTATATTTCACACACATCTAGGTGAGAGTGTTATAGCCAACACTCATTACTGTATGTTTTACTCTTCAGCAAAATAAAAATAAGGAACAGCAGGAATACAGCCCAAGTAACTTGGCCTAATTGCATGATGAATCTTGCTGGTTATTTGGTTTCTGTTCTGATCCTGAGTACGTCAGTGAACATTGCTACATGGCTCACTCAAACTACTTTAAAGGCTATTACACTGTTTATTAAATACTAATTTTAAAAATGCTATAAAAATATTACTACTGTTGAATGGACCCAGTTCTCTACAGTGAAGAGACAAAGGAACTGTGGAGTCCAAATGTTACTCTCCTGTAAAATAATTTACAGCTTCTTTTGTTAGCACCATACACATCCCAGTTCTTTTTCAGAATTTGCTCCTCCACTCCTGCTCAGCCTGGGTGCTTGCTTTGCTCTGCTTTTCCTTGTGTGTTAGGGTACAGCTAGGGACAGCGATATGACATATTGCAGATAACATCCTAACATATTAAATAAGGATGTTCAAACATAGTGACAGATCCTGTTGTATGATGATACATCAGGGCAGCTCAAAGATAGGAATTTTAATATATTCTATTATAGAATCACTTAAGCTGACTAAGTGATAGCTGTGGAGGAATGGAATAGCTTGCAGCTTCTGGAAAGGGTTAAGAGACCTAGCAATGGGAAAGAAATACCTGGGTGCTGTAGGGAGACAGAGGTAGCAGTAATCAAAATTAACCTGTTAAAGAAAAAATCCTGTATCTCTTTGAGTAATTCTGAGAGATGACACAAGGAATGTAATTTTCTCTTTAGATGAAGGATGAGACATCCCCAGTGTATGTGACCTGCCAAGATAATCTTTCTGAACTGTCCCCAGCAACAACTTTCCCAGAGTTTCCCTGAGTATAGGGTATGAATACCTACTATTAGATCTGTTGTGATTTTACCCCAGCCAGCAGCTGAGCACCATGCAAACGCTCGCTCAGTTGCCTCATTGGAAAGGAGGAGAGAATCAGAAGAGTGAAAGTGAGAAAACTCGTGGGTTCAGGTACAGACAGTTTAATAAGTGAAGCAAAAGCCGCGTGCACAAGCAAAGCAAGACAAGGGATTCATTCCCCACTCCCCACGGCAGGCAGGGGTTCAGCCATCCCCAGGGCAGCAGGGCTCCGTCACGCGTGATGGTGACTTGGGAAGACAAACACCATCACTCCGAACGCTGCTGCCCCCCCTTCTTCTTTCCCCAAGCCCCTTATAAACCGAGCATGACGCCATATGGTATGGAATGTCCCTTTGGTCAGTTGGNCATGCTGGCTACTAGGAAGAGAATTAACTCTCTCTCGGCTGAAACCAGGACAGATCATAGAATCATAGAGTAGTTTGGGTTGGACGTGATCTTTAAAGGTTATCTAGGCCAATCTCCTGCTCATTGCAGGCACACCTTTAACTAGATCAAGTTGTTCAGAGCCCCATCCAACCTGACCTTGAATGTTTCCAGGAATGGGACATCTACCACCTCTCTGGCAAACCTGTTCCAGTGTTTCACCACCCTCATCATAAAAATTTATTCCTTATATCTAGTCTAAATCTACCCTGTTTTAGTTTAAAACCATTACCCATTGTCCTATCACAACAGGCCCTACTAAAAAGTGTGTTCCCATCTTTCTTAAAAGCCCCCTTTAAGTATTGAAAGGCCAGAGCTTTCTTTTCTCCAGGCTAAACAACCCCAACTCTCTCACCCTTTCCTCACAGGGAGAGGTGTTCCATCTCTCTGATCATCTTCATGACCTTCCTCTGGACCCATTCCAGCAGGTCCATGCTTTTACTCTGTTGAGGACTCCAGAGCTAGACACGGTATTTCAAGTGGGATCTCACCAGAGTGGGGTAGAGGGGCAGAATCACCTCCCTTGACCTGTTGGCCACAATAGACACTCTGATGGTGTCAGTCTGCCTCATTTTTCTTAAACCTCTGAATCCCATCTTTGCCACATGATGAAGGAGCAGACCTATCTCCGGATGATGGAAAAGGGAAGGAAGAGAGTGCCAGGAGTGCTTGGCTTATTGACCTGCAGCCTGCTCTTTGCCTGGATCTGATGACAGTATTAGAGAGTGATGGGGAATTGCAAACTGGAGGCTGGATAAATCACCCTGGTGGTCTTATGTGTTGTTCACCCTCCCTCACTCCCCACTCAGGATCCCTCAGATCTGAAGAAGGAGCTGGGATGGGAAGCATTCACAATGCATTTATTGCACTCATCCAAACGTATGTGATGTGCCTGTAGAGAAACATGTGGTGCTCTTTTGCTGTGCCATGCCCAGCAAGGATAGTTAGGCACCACTGCACTAAATGAAGAATATGTTGTAGGATTCACACCCCTACAAAAGCTGGGCTTGACTGAGAGACCTAGTAGGTCCATCTCACATCTATTTTTCATTAGATAATCATCATTAAGAACATTATTAACTGTATTAAAATGTTTTCTTTCTTCAGCTGCAAATTATTTTTCCATGTTAAGTTAAATTTTATCCACAGAGAAAGCTTCCACCATGAATTTGGCTTCAAGAGTAAGAAAATATCTTTCAGAATTAATCGTTACAGTACAACTGAAGACTTTAAACATATGAAGGGCATGACCTTTCATATTAGGAAAAGCCTTTAAAGACCAAGGCCTCACTTAAACCAGATTGCTGGAAAAATTGGCAGAATGTGACTTCTGAAATGTGAGTAGGAGCTGTCATGGCCACAACACCCCTACTGCAATTGCTGCTATAAATCCTCTTGGGTAACATCTAGTTTCTACATCTGTCTCACAAGAAAGGTGTTGAAGTCCCTCTGGAGAAGCCTGGAGGTACTTCTGCTTGGACAGATCTCCTGAAGGCAGCTTGCAACACCTGGGCTACCCGGGCCACCCCTCTTCATACAAAGACAGTGGTTTAGGACCTGCTCTTTTGGTGAGCTGAATTCAGGACACCTTCATGTCTGTTTTCCTGTACAGCACAACCACATAATGTCAGCCCCTGACCTTTGCACAGAGCTTCATGGAGTGGGTCTACAACATATGCCTATGGACTCCTGCCACTTAGGCTACTTAAAGTACTTAACAGTACACTACTCATGACATTTACTGCAGCATCCATTTTCTGAAGTCAGTCTGAACAGTCAGACTTATATAATTTTTCAGAAGCGATCTGAGACAACTAGATTTACAAGACACTTTGGTTAGCATATTTTAATGATGAAAGGTATTTACTTCCAGGAGTTTTGAACAGAAAAATAATATTATATTTGAATTATGGAATCAGTTTATAAAGGAAGAGCCAGTTTCATCATTGGGGACACATAACTTAGTTCAGAGATATTACATCAGTGTTGAATTTGGCTCTAAGTAGTAAAAGCACCACACTAACTGTATTTATATTTGGCTTTCATGTATACTTAAGTCTGGCAAGCGTATCTCGTGGGCACCTGTTTGACGCAGAGATTTATGGAGAATGCCAACATTTGGTCTTGATATTTAAAAACAATTTGTTAATTGTCAAGAAAAGTAAACTGTTAACATCTTTATTTACTGATGAGACAACACGTCAGAACTGGAACTCATTCAAAATGGACAGCCATTTATTAGTCCCTAAAGCACTGAAGTTTTTAAACTGCAGGCTTTTTTTATCCCCCCTAAGTTTCGATTTTGATTATAAACAATCCTTAAGTAGACGTTTCATTTTACCAAAGGGCTAGATAGTTCAGTTTCTATTAAATGTCATACATAGAGAGAGATTTTGGACCCCAAGAAATGCTAAATAAACTCACTCTGGTTTACCCTTCCCTTCTATTCACTTCCTTTTCTTTTCTTCCAGGTCATGTCTTAGTGCATCTAAAAGCTATGACTTTCAAGGTGCAGACTTCACGTTTTTGGTAGTATCTATGCATTGAGGCATTGGAATGATTTAAAAACCTAAAATTACAAAATCAGCCCCATGTGCCAGGCAGAGGTGTGGTAGGAGACAGACAGAAGGATTATCAGCAAATAACGTGGTGAAGATGGACTAAACAAAGGGAAGAGCAGTCAGTCACAGCCGTACAAACAACGTAGCGCCAGGCGCTTCCAAGTAAATCAGTGTTTCAGCCCATGTGTGAGTGCAGCTTTGAATCGGTTCCCTCGAGTACTTGATAACAAGCTGCCTGGAGGTCAGCGTGGTGTTGGCGAGCTTTTGGATAAGTAACTCCATGCTGCTGTAGCTACATGGCTATCTGTTTTCAAATTCGGGAGTTTTAATGTAGATCAATCTGTATATACAAGCTGCAACCACACCACTGAACGCAGCGTCGTCAGTCAGTCGCTGTGGTCCTGTTTCACAGAAAGGTCAC
>VWZZ01008359.1:1125267-1155267 GCA_013399095.1 Psophia crepitans | reverse complement strand
TATGGAAAATCCTAAGTTGTGTCTCTAACACTTATTTTTACCAGTCTTGGGTGAACTGGTTTATTGCTAGACATGTCTTTTTTTTTTCTTTTCTTTAAGTCCAAGAAAAGTAGAATGGCATTGAGTAGTCACCAAAAAATTGTTGAATTTTTGCTATCAACTCTGTCAGCTCGGAGCATATAGCCAGGCTTGATGGCTGCCGATGAAAGCAGGACAGTGGCTATTGTCCCAGCAATGTGCGCAGTGCTGTGGAGGGGTCCTGTGCAGAGAGGTAAAACAAGAGGGAAGGAGAAAGCATCAGAAGAAACCTGTGTAAAGTGGCAATACCATTCCATGAGACACTAGCCGGAGGTGAAGGTGAGAGGAAATACTGCAGATGTTTTGAATGCGGGCAGCTTGAATGCAGGGAGAATGAGCCAAATAGTAGTTAGCTACTATTCAACTGCAGAAGGATTTAGCAGGCAAACCTGTGAGAAGACAGACGTATTTGAATACCAGCTAAGAAAATAGTTTGCACCCCAGTTTTATTTAGACAGCTGTACTATAAGACACACAATGGTTTAAAAATTAACTGTGCTGCAGTGTGTATGTGTGGGTGGGTATAAATGGCAATAAAACACAGGAGTGTGCCTTTCATACCTGTGTCTCTCAGATCTGATGCAGATGTATAACTAATATTTACATTCTGCAAATGTCTGTGTAGGAAGAAAATGTAGCTGGTTAAGAGGCCATAAGCAGTTTTAAAATGCTTTCTTGCAGATCTGTATGAACTCCGTGTTTTTGAATGCTGAGTAAGAACATTTCCTCTACGAACGTGATTGAGGTGGCCATTAAACTTAAAGTTCAGGGTTTAAATACAGGACCTCTGTATAATGTTTTCTGAAAAATGGATGCTCTCTTGAAAAGTGTTAGTTTGAAATACAGGAAAGATAATGACCCGTGCATATACATGTTGGATAAGTGACTGGGGTTTATAGGCTGTGTATATGAGGCCCTTCCTGTCAAATGCTGCTAAAGGTGCAGTAATTTCAATTTACTTGTTAAAGGACAAAATACTAAACATTGGCTGTTTTACAGTGTCTCCAAGAGATGCATCTGTGTCTTATCCTTGTATTCTGTGTATACTGTGGATATAAATGGCTGGAGTAGAGTTTCAGGCTGGGCTAAGTGTGAGGAGAGGTGCCCGAGGCATTTCTGTTTCCAGTGTTCGGTAGTGGAAGTAGCTTTTGTCCCTGGTAGAGGCTCTCATGCGAGCCTGACCACCTGAAGATGCCTGGGTTATCGCTCACCCCCCCATACTTGGGACTAGAAGGAGCAGCAGCCCTCACACTTGCCCTGCTGTGTTCCACGGGAGCTGGGACACGTGGCTCACGCAGGCAACTGGGAAGCTGGGCTGACACAGAGCACAGCATCGTGGGCGTGTGTGTGGTGCAAGAGTGTGACAAGATGAGGTCCCGTTTTGGGGTGGAGGCTTTGCATCTGTGCACCATGAAGTACATGGGAAGAAAACAAGGGCAAAAGAAGGGATGGGTGGGAGGAAGGATGGAGGGTTGCCTGGTGGGCAGCTTCGTCGTAGTAAAAGGGCATGGGTCTAGTTTGGGCAGGTGGGGTATGTGCAATATGTGGCATGAATCGAGGGGAGAATTTAGAGGTATGGTAGATGTGGAAATTAGTGAGGTTCCTCCAGCTGGATGGATTGTTGGGGGAAGAACAGGAGAAGAATTTGCATTTTAAGTGAACGATCTTTACAGATGAAGAGAAAACCTTTGAGTTTTAATTAAAGAAGATGGAGCAAGAGGAACAGTGCTATCTCTGTGAATAGTGGAAAGGAGGCAAAAGCAGGTGCTTGGCCAGTGTTGCCAGGCTGGGCACTGAAGATGTTTCATTTGGGAGCTCCCAGTCTTGTATTTTGAATGCATTTTCTGACAGATGGTCTGAAGATGAGTTGTCTGAATGGAGAATACAGTGAAAACAAGGTATTTTCTCCCTCAGACCTGTACCAGGAAAACTAGAGATGTTGATTGATGAACAAACTTGATTTTCAGAAGGTGTGTGACTGAAAGACCTTTTGAAAAGCATAGTGTTTTACAGAACATGCCTTCACAGTAAGCAATCACGCACTGCTTGGGCTCCCAAGGAACTGATTAAGGCCATGGCTGCAAGTTTAAACTCTTTGATGAAAGCTACTGCCTGCTGGATAGGTTGATAAAGTACACAGCTTAAACAAACCTTATTATGAAGATGAGATGCCATTATGTCAGTTATTGTGGCCCAAGACTTGATGTTTCAGACTGTAACCTGAAGATAAATATCTTAAAGAATGATATGACAGTCATCTACAATAAATGCAAGTTGTAACCAGATGTGAGGTAGATGTTATACTTGCAGGGTCAAAAAACCCCCTAAAACTAGTAACATAGGATTTACACTAGCTTTTGTGGTATTTGGGGCTACTGCTTCAAGACACAAGACATCAATTTTAAGGATATTTTTTCTAAATTAAGTCTCATTTTACACCCTGGTAAGAATTTGCTTTCTCCTTCTATTTTTGTTGCTGTGTGGGCAAATGTAGAAGAAATCCACTTTTTTTGTTTTGTTTAATTGAATTGGTTTCCTAAATGCCTGATTTTACCATGTCCAAAGTGGTTTTATCTATGTTTTGAACAACACTTAAAAGATGGTAAGAACATTATATCCCTTTAACACTCTGTTATCTACGTTACAGAACTTCTCTAAAATTGGTGTGATAATGTGACTCTCTCATAGAGCATTCACTTTCCAGAGACCTTAACCAAAGACACATAAAGTCATGGTCATTCAGTTAGGGAAGGACCTCAGGAGTTCAATGTCCTGCTCCAAGCAAGGTCAACACTGAGTTCACTCCGACTGCTGCACTGGGCTTTGCCCAGCTGGGTGAGGTTGAAAACCAAGGTTGAAATATGAAAGCAATAGGGCCTGAAGAAGACAGGAAGTCATTAGTACTGGTAATTAAGGACAAAAATATTTTACATTTTAGTGACTTGGCATGTTTAAGCTTAGCACAGGCTCGTTCTTTTATCTCATGATGCTGTGCTAAAATCATCTTGGCAAAGCAGGTGGCTAAGAAGGGTGTCAGCAAAGAAGCAGCTGCAGTCTCATCATTTAGTCTCAGAAGTGCCTTCCACTTCCTTATTAAAGGGGCATATAGGGCAACGATATTACCCTGGAAGGACTCTCCGCCTCATTTGCTAGGGCCATAGCTTGCCTTTGGAGCTTGTACTGAAACTGCCCCCTCCCCAACACCCACACGCACTGGCTTTTCTCTTTCTACGGCACAGTGTTTCATGTGTTGCCCCATTAAAACACTTTCCTTTGTTAGGGAGTTCTCATTCCTCTTTAATTATGTCCTCCAGAGTGGCATTCAAGGATAGGTTATTTTCCTTCTTTGTAGAGGATGTGGAATAATTTTCCCAAGGCAGTTTTAACTTCCCCTTTCCTTTAGTAATCCTAGTGGTTTAAATTACTCCTTTAATCACCATCTCAAAGTAATCACCATCCAATAACCTGTCCTAAGATTCTGACTCAGGAGTCCAAAACTTCCCCTTTCCTGTGGCTGAGAAATGACCGTTTTGTGGTTTGTTTTTAAAATATTTTATTAATTTTGTTACTTTTTTTTTTCTGTCTCACCTACTTTTTAAAGAGGATCTGAGTTGGAGGAGGGATAATATTTCCTGGATGCTTCAAATTTCCCTTCTTGTTTTAGGATTTTTGATTAACTCCTCAGTTTTAATGATTATCATCCTCTACAGAATTCACTTCCATTAAAAACCATCTTTTCCAGATCTGATTAAACTCTCTTTATTTAGCTCTTGTTGAACCCTTTGTGATATGTGGAATCCAGCAGGGCTACAATTAACCAGCTCCACTCCTCAGAGAGTAGCTTGAAGCCACCTTTTAAAAAACCTATAGAAAAGAATTAAATGTGTGGTCTCCATCTCTGTGAAATGGCAATGCTTACGACAATAGACTACCACAGTTGTCTAAGAATACATGGGGCAGACTTTTTTTTTCCTACAGAACCAGTTAAGCATATTCTTTCCTGTGTGGGCTTCACTTTCATACTTTTTTACTAACTTTGCTTTCATGGATCCCAAACAAAGAGAAATAGTTGATAGCGATGTTCAACATTTGTTCCTGAACTATGTTTTTTGTACTGCCAACTTCCGAGCTTTGGCATGCAAGAATCCCAGTACAATTTGTTCAGAAAATCTGAAATACCTTGGGATTTCTTCCCACTTTTTCTGCAGTTTGTATTCACAGTTCTTTATTTTAATTTAGTCATTTTTAATCTATATCCATAGGATGGCAGCTTTGTGTAATGTAGGTGGTGCTGAAATGGATGGTGAACATCTATGTGAATGACACATGAAGACAGGAAAATGCAGCCTGCTTTTACAGATGACAAGAAATTGTTCCCATATTTTCAACCTGTCTTGAGGAAGTGCCCTTGTTCACCAGTGAACCTTGTTAATCACAGAAGTGTTTTCAAAGCACATATTGCCCTGATTTCTATGTTTCTTATCTGAGTCATATTCTTCAAAGCAAGAAGTTTAGGTGTTTTCAAAGTATGTGCTGAAGGAAATAGTGTGAACAATCTAAGCACGTTCAGGTGCGCACAGGCCTGGCTTATAAGACAAGGACCATCCCTGGGTTGTGGGGAAGGGGAAGACATATTGCATTTTGGACACTGACTGTAATAATAGGATTTTTGCAGTACAAAATTACAGCAAATTGTATAGAGAACGTTTCAGGAAAAAGACATTGTGTGCAAGCTAAGGATGCCTTCTAGGCACCTAGCTAGAATGTTCTCTCTAAAGGAACCCAACTTGCCTGTTGATTGAAACAACACATTACACAAAATACACCCATTTAGAAGGACTGTGAAACTGCACATGGGAATGTGTGTTGGAATAGCTGGAACTAACATGGGGCTAATGCTTCTGTCCTCTCTGTACTCTTGTTTTCACTCCACGAGTAAAAAGATGTTCTGAATCATGATGGAAGCTAACCTGGGACTTGCTGTCCTAGGTTAAAAGTTGAATGATAATACATATATTGGCAGTTAGCACTGGTAAAGTGAGTTCTGACTCCGAGAGGCCTATTTCCCAACCATCTGTTGTTGTTCTCCAAGTTCACTAAGGCAAAACTGACTAAATCCCATTACATGAAATCCAAGCAGACTAAACTTTTGAAATCTAGCAGTAGAGATCATGTCTGAGAATGTTGTTTGCCGAGAACCTGCTCAGACTCCATGTACTGAAGACCACAGGACAGGCACTCATGCCCAAGTTTTTGAAAAAGAACTTGAGTTCATATCATACTAGTCAGTTGTGAGAAATATCGCCCTTAAAAATGGGCAAAGAAAAAAATGAGCAGAGGAAGATATAAGGCTATACTCTTCACTGGAGTCCTTCCTATGCATGCAAAATTCTGTACAATAATTTCTTCTGTGTTATACTATGTGTTTCAGTATTCCAGATACTCAAAGATATGATCCTACTTTGTTTCTCTTACATGTATAACAAAAAGCTGGGAGAATGAATCTGTTCCAGAGGTGAATTCTTTGAAAATCTTTGAAAAGAGTAACTTTTAGAAGAAGCAGATGCCTAATAATGAAGGAAAAAAAATTATATGCGGTCATATGATGGCATTTACTTTTTTAAAAAAAGATTTTCTTTTGCTTTCATTTCATATGTTTTCTGTGAAATACAATCTTGTGGCCACTGTCACTTTGAGCCAACAGGGAGTGACACTGCCACAACCCTGTGCTTTCCCTCCCATATCCTCACCCCTGTCCAGTCATTTCTGCAGCTACATTTCTGTGGCTTAAGTGGTGAACTGGATCTCAGAAACTGAGGTTAGTTAAAATAACACAGGAAAATATTAACTGAAAAGAGGCATTTCTAATGAAGGTTCAAACCAGGGTTCATCCCGTTGCTCCCTGGTCCAGTTCAGATAACCCCCTTGAATGGCAGTGACAAACACAATGTGGGGTCAGAGAGTTGATGGGGCAGGTGGCACACAGAACAGCTTCTTCTGAAGGTACTGAGGGGAGAAAACTCTGAAGCAATGACCTCATTAACATGCTGAGAGCTCTGAGCCAAGTTAAATTTCTTGGCAGTGTATGAGGGGTTTTTGTTTGTCTGTTCTGTTGTGGGTTTTTTGTTGGTTTTGTTGGGGTGTTTTTTTGTTTGGTTTTTTTTTTTCATTTTTTTTTTATAAATGACTGCCTTAAGAATTTTAGGTTAAAGATCCATCACTGATTTCTTCTCTGGAGCACTTGAAATGTAAAGTTCATTCACCCCTCAACCCCAAATTTTGTAGCTCGAATGTAACCCCTAGGTTATGCGTGCATGCATGTCTAAAGTAAATAACTAAGCAACAATGAACTAACAGGGGTCAAGATATATAAGAAGTTCAGCAGATGTATTACAACAGTGACTCAGGAGGACAGCATATTAGTAAATTAGGCTTTTGCCAGATGTAAGAACTGATCCTTTTTCAATTGGGTATCATCTGAAAGGTCAAGAAGTAATGAAGCATGGGCGTACAGATCCCCTATTGCCATGTGTTGCTACAAACTCTTATCTCATAATGCACTAGCAGTTACAAGATACCAAACATAATAAACCAACATCCTGTGGGTGTCCTAGGTGCAGATCAATGGTCTAAAGAGTATTCTGCAAGAAATGACAGTGGATGGAACAGTAAAGAAGGGGCATTTTATACTGAATTCCCTAATTTTATTGTTTCAGTGTATTTGCAATTTTCTGATGTTTCACATTCCAGTGCTCTCCTGTGATGCAACTGAGTGCTGTTTACTCTTGAATAATTATTGAAAGATCAGAAGCCAAATCCTCTTCTGATTTACACCAGAACACAATAAGCTACCTCTGTTGATTTTTAGCTAATTTGGAGTCACTCCAAGTGCATACTGGGGTGACTGATGGGAGAATTTGGCCCTGTATCTCTACAAGAAATAATTTCCTAGATGGATACGAGTCCTGGTACTAAGGTAAATGTGACAGAAAATCTGTGATTAGGTTGGATTGACTTCCACACTGGAAACCTTTTTTGTAAATACTATATATAAATACCAGAAAAATGCTGTTTGTTTTATATATCTGTGGATAAACACCATTTTATTAGAGCTAGCAATATGTAATAAGGAAAGTAGCCATTTTAAGTAACAGATGTCCTATAGCAGCCCCCACAAAACAGAGGAAGGAATAAAACAATCTTAAAAATATTGTCAAAAAAGGAGTTCCATGTTACCACTAAAAGTCGACCTTATTTTCTTTTGCTGAGCACTTTAAAATTTCTAGACTTTGGTTGTTCAAACTGTATCCCCTCTATTATTTAGAAGAATTCAGTAAGGATCACACTTGTCTCTTGGATGTAATCCACTTATTTAAATGGGCACACCACTTCTTGAATCAGAGGGCAGAGTGCGGACTACCTTTCCTAAGCTATTTTTTTCAATGTTTATAGTATGTGACAAAGTGATTCCACTTATATGTGGATGCTTGTATTGCATGGTCTAATTGTTGTTCCCTGGTTTTTAGACAAAACCATAAGTTTTCCGAACATCCTCTTAAGCCATCCCTGAGTCAGTAAATCATTGCAACTACTCTATTTTTTTTCTGAACTTCTGCTTTCCTCAAAACAAAGGGAAGGATGGAAACAAGATTAATAGGTTGGAGTTGGCCACATTAATACAATTCCAATTAATATTTTCTCTTCCTTATAATTACAGATTACATATTCATGAAGGTTTTTCAAATGCCTTTGTTTGGTAAGATATTCAATATCCACTATGAACAACTGCTCTACTGTTTTAAGTTATTTTTGGTACAGTAATGAATATTTTTCTAAAATATTTGGTTAGCTATTATTTCTCATAGAATCATAGAATCCCTAAGTTTGGAAAGGACCTCCGAGATCATAAAGTCCAACCGTCAACCTAACACCGCCATGCCTACTAGATCACGTCCTGGAGTGCCACATCCAGTTTTTTGAATGTCTCCAGGGACGGCTATTCAACCACCTCTCTGGGCAGACCGTTCCAATACCTCACTACTCTTTCTGTGAAGTTTTTCCTAATATTCAACCTAAACCTCCCCTGACACAACTTGAGGCCATTCCCTCTTGTCCTGTCGCTTGTTACTTGGGAGAAGAGACCGACATCCTCCTCACTACAACCTCCTTTCAAGTAGTTGTAGAGAGCGATCAGGTCTCCCCTCAGCCTCCTCTTCTCCAGACTAAATAGTCCCAGTTCCCGCAGCCGCTCCTCGTAAGATTTGTTTTCCAGTCTCTTCACCAGTTTAGTTGCCCTTCTCTGGACACACTCCAGCAGCTCTATGTCCTTCTTGTATTGAGGGGAATTCTCCTTCACTTGATTGTATTATCCCTTCTAATCTTGTTGAGATCAGTTCCTCATTTAGTGAGATCATTGCAAAACCCAAAACCTTTGAATAGCTGTTTACTTTTCCACAGAAATGATATATACACTGCTGCCTCTGTATCTGTTCAGATTCTTCTTGGTCTCTTCTTGCTTGCACTACTGGAGAACATGTACCAAGTTCCCATTTGCTACTGCAAGCAGTAATGCTTTGGAGATTTTCCCTCAGGACCAATACTCTTCCTCAGTTTTTACTGGTGAAAAAAAAAAAAAAAACCTCAGCTAAACCCTTAGTGTGGAGTGCATGCTGCAACAAGGTGCCGGAAACTTAATCTACATGGTCTGAATATTTGTGCAATTCAGACACTATCAGTGAACTACCTCACTGCCGAAGGCAAGACCATCAGTCTAAAGATTTTTCTACAACATTAGCTACTCGCCTGTTAGCGTTTTAATTATGTGGAATGGACTGTGACCTGTTTACACCTCTACCAATAGTAGTTACTCACACGAGAGCCCCACTGAAGTCACTGATGGAAGTAGGGAGATCCATATGTGGTTCACTGTGGCAGAGTATTAGGTAAGAGTTCCGATCTTACTGCCGTTGGATTTTTACTTCCTACTGTGTTTTTGAGCTCTATTTATTCCACGTGAGTTTTACCCCAGTCAGCTGTTTTACCCCCAACATATTCTCACTTCCCAGCAACACAATCACAACCCCACAAATAATAGTATAAATCAAATGTACTATGCTGTAAGACATGAATCATAACATTTGAGACAGCATCCCTGCCTGCATATGTAATTTGTTCTGATTTACTGAGAAGAAAACAGGGCAAAAAGTTTCTGCATTTTGCTTTGGATCCTTTCATTTCTGAAACCCATTGTTAGTAACCAAGCTGCATTCTATTTATGATCAGAACTCTGCGATGGTTTACCTGTATTGTCAAGTACCAGTGAAAGCCACTCGTCTGTGCAACTCAGACACTTACTAATCCATGCAGTTGCCTTGAAACTGATGGGTTGTTTCAAAATTAACCTTGACTTCAGCACAGGGTCTCTTAAATGGTGTTCAGTTTCCGTGCATATGTTTTAATTCAGACATTCTAGTGTACAAATAAACTATGTGTCTGGATAACTTGGGACCTACTGAATGCACTTTGATATTATGCAAGATCTTGTTAACTTTATCTATGTTTCATTGCCTTTTTTTGCAGAAAGGGAAAAGGGGAAATTGGATCAAGGTCTTAGTTTACTACTATTCATCAACAGCGTGAAAAAAAATCAAAGACACATTAATAAACTAAATATTACCTCCCACTGATCACTGGCTACCAGGCTGAGTGAGTTCTTTCTGATGGACTCCTAAGAGGGTCTTCAATAAAGTAAAATATTGAGCTTGACGTTTCTCTTGCTTGCTGCCAGGAAGGTCTAAATTGAGTCCCAGTTGTTTTTCAGATTAATCCATTTGAGAGTACAGAATCTGGCAAGAGTATTTTACAACTTTTTGAAAATGTGTTTAAGCTTAATATAGTTTGGGGTATTTCATGTATGTGTGCTTAATTATAAAACACTCATACCAAGTACAAGGTATCAGCATGAATGCCTAAGGAGACTTGGTAGAAATAAGCAACGTACAGCGGCAAAAAGCAATGCTCAGCTTGGATGAGGGACAGAGCCAAAGCATCTGCAGTGTTTTTCTGAAATGTTGCCATGTTTTAAAAGTGATGACTGCTCCTGCAGTACTTCTGTTCCTGGGGGCCTGGTTCTTCCTCTTGTTTACACCATTTTTAGCTCGGTTGACTTGAGAATTAATTATATTCCTGTAAATCAAGAGGAGGAGGAGACTTTGGCTCAATCTTCCCTGTCAGCTGAAGAAATGTAATAACTCTCCGGTGTGGACTGTAAAAGAAATCTGAATATAGAATGAAGGGTCTAGGAGTTTGTAGGCCATATTCGGTTCCAAGCCCCTTCGTTTGAAGTTTGGTGAAGGATATGGCAGTTGCACATGTAAAAAAGTGTTCAGCTTTATGAGCAATTAGCTTTTGAGCCCTACACGACTGCCTTGGGACTAACAAGTGGTACGACCTAGAGCTAGCTGTTAATTCTTCAAGCTAACGTTTCTCCCTTGGAACCCCTCCCAGTCCACTGAAGCTGCAATTATTTTTTACTGAAAGGAACTGGTTTTGACTGAACTTCTGAAGGGGAGACTTTTTTCATCTAGGTTGGAATTTTGAGAGGAAGCAAAACCCCATACCAGAGGGGAAAATGTCCTCCTGGTTGGACAAACCACAGGTGGGATGAAATGAGATGAAAAGAGGTTCTTAGACACTCTCACATGCCAACTGAAACTGCAAACACTGCACAACTGGTCATTCTGATCTTCATCCTCCTGTCCCTCCCTGTATTTGTTCTGAATGGGAGGTGGTGAGGAGTGTCTTATTCCTGGAAGTCTTAGACATGTTAAAACTCTGAAGATTCTTCTCTTCATGTGTGGTCTGTCTCTGCGATAGAAGCATCCGGACTTCTAAAATTCTCCTGCTTGAGTTCTGACCCTCTGAGTATTTTGGGCCATACCTCAGAGACCTACCATTATTCCTCAGGTTATATGATGCTTTTCCAATTTACATTAGAAAATTTTTTCACCTTCAGCTCTCTTTGCTTTGTTTCAGAGGCTTTCACAAAGCTCTGCTCAATTTTGATCTGTGTATACAATCTAATATATAGGCATGCAAATAAGACAACATGCAGCGTGTATATATATTTATATGTGTGTGTGTGTGACATGCATCTACTGCCTCATATTCTGTCTGTGGGTAGACATCAAAGTCTGACAAAACGTATCACGGCTCATTGCTTGTTCTGACCACAGTAGCATGTAATTCTATTAAAAGCAACCAGAGGAAATCTGTCAAAGTTACCAAACTTCCTCCTACTGGAAACATAGTCACTCTCTGATGTTGGTATGTTGCCAGTGACATCTGAAAACAGTGTATAAGAAATAATCTAATTCTGATCACAAAAAATAGGAGGGAGAGATGTGTTTTATGCAAATTAATTTAGTTTTTAGAATTAATTCCTTGGCATGGCTGACAAACATAACAACCATGGAGATTTTTTTCCTTCTCTGGCTCTCAGCTGAGTTTAATATAGCACTCTTGTTAGCCCTATAAAAATTACTGCACTATGGGAACACACTTACTGCATGATAAATCATATCACATGGATGCAGATAGAACAAGGTTGAATTGTCTCGTAGCATGTCTGTGTAGAAATAGCCAAAATTGAAAATGGTTTGAAATCCCTGGGTGAATGACTGCACACATGGTTATACAATAGGCTAAATATCTACTGAAAGACAGTGAGAAGCAGGGTATCCTCTTTTGCTTCTGAAACTTAAGTGAAATTTCTCAAAACTATGACATCAAATGACCAAACTTGTCCTTGGATATAATGAATTTTTTATTGAATTTTAGGTCTGGATCAAGATTGATTTGAAGTGTGGCAAGGTAACTGAAACTGTTAAAATACCTATCTTGAAAATATTTTGGTTGTCAGACAATGGAATTTCAGTAAGTGCCTACAAGAGTGGTTACTGGAAAATTAGCTACTGGTGATATTTTGAAAACAAACTTAGGTGTGAGCTTGCCTTATATAAACAACAACAAATTGTACAATTTTTGTTTTTATGACTCCTCAAGGCACTGGAGATTTTATTTTAATCTGACAGATCTTAATGGCTTTTAGAAAGATGTTTTATGAAGAAAATCTCAAGTCATTGTCCAAGAAAACCAGTCCAAGATTACTCCACCATCTGTGGGCAACTTGGATGCACACAGACATTAATCTATCTACTGGTAATGTCTGGGGTTTACTGACGAAAATCTCTTTTATTAAAAATGCCACTTTCTGATCCTTAGTGCTCAGGAGGGCTTAAGCCATAATGTGACATCTGTTGGCTCAACCAATTATGTATAAGGCATTTTTGATGCAATGGTTTTGTTAGAACATGCCAAAATCATTGAAACTTTAATTGGAAAAAATTTCATCGGTCCAGATTTTAATTTCCAGAGAGAGAGGGAAGAAGAAGAAGAGAACCGAGTTCATTCATTTCAGAAGAGTCGGTAGTTAAGACATCCATCTGCTGTAAGAAGCCAGATTCATATGCCTGCTCTGCCATATTCTTCTTCACTAGCCCATGTGAGTCCTTTGGAGGTCTTAGAACAGCCTGGCTTGGTGACTAAAACTAATGTTGGGGTAAAAAATATGTCTGTATTTTGCATTGGACAGTACATAAAATGGACATCCCCCCATGAAATAAAAGTGTTTGACTTCTCTCAAAGCAGTCTGGCTACGTCCTGGAATTGGCTGAGAATAAGCTGTTAGGGGGATAACACTGCAAGAAGAAAGAAAATACATAATGAAAGAGCAAAGAATTAACCCATAGCCTGATAGTCCTACTACTGAACTATGAATACTGCAAAAACATAAGTCAGGGAAAACCCTCCTGAGAATAGAGCATGCAGAGTCAACTTTTTAGGTCACAAACACCCTAACTTAGAGCCATGACAGTCAGTGTCAGTGTGTCATGGTCCCCTTAACTGCAGACTGGCTAAACTGAAACCAGATGTAGCACTTCCTGATGTAATAGAAAATATCTAAAGCCTTGAATTATCTCTTGGTGCATCTGCATTAGAGTTTTAATCCTGACCAGGAGTGTGGTTTGATATGAAAATCTTGGTCCCCATCCCTGATGGTTTACACCATGGTGAGGTCTCCAACCACAGAAATATATTCGCTTCAGAAGAAGCTAAACTGGAATATGTGCTCTAGGACCATGCTTAATGGACTCTATCCACTAACAGAAAATCAGTCCACAGGCTAGGGCAGTTTATTGCCTATGTTGGCAATAAGTCTTAACCAGAATTAACCAAATGTCAGATTTATTTTTTTTGTTTCTATTCTATTCTGTTCCGTAGTTCTGAGTTTTTGAGATATACATAATCTTACAGCATGATTTCGATAATCCAGGACTCAAAGAAGACCACTTCAAAACCACTGAACTATATTTTTCTAAGTGAAAGCATGTCACTGAATGATGCAAACACATATTGAAAAGGGTGATCTAATTATACAGAGGTGCCCTTTTCTAGTTCTGAATTTTTCTGTTCTACCCCAGAGCCATAGACTTTGGAATGCTTTTCCAAGGATTTTAGAGTCTGGCCCCTGCCTGCTTTGTATGGACTGTGTAAATTCAGGGAGGCAGAGTTCCAGTCTTGTCACCCAGGGTATTTGAGATCCTGCTTCACAGCTCTCAGTGCAGCCAGTTTTTCACATGCCTGGCAGCTGGTTCACGGATCACAGACAACCTGAGACTCAGTTGCAGCCTCTGGAATTTTGAGCCCATGAACTCTGTAATGGTCCTATAGGCAAGCCTCACCTGGACTCCTGCAACCATGGATCACATAGTCTCCCAGACTTTAGGCTTTCTGTTTTGTGCCTGGGACAGCCTGCTCAATAGGTCTGCCACATACAACTTACACCCTGCCATGCCCTGCTAATACCTGGGACCTGGCTCTGGAAAACCCTACAAAAAGTCCAAGGCTGCTTTTACTGGCATTCAGGTGGTCTCAACTTTTCTTTGTGTGATCCTCACAGGTAACTGCTTGTCCTGACAAGTTCTAGCACTGATAGTTTCAGGAAAGGAAGATGTGTACATGGCACATATGAAGGATCAACTGGCTGTCATCACCTAGATCTTCTACAGCAGGAGTTGGAGAGGGATGAACTCATGTCTATGCTTGTCCTCCATGCCATGATCTCAGCCAGGAATTTGAATTTATAAAACTCAAGAAGATCTTTCTTAAAATAAAAAAACTCCAATTCTCATCTAAATGCAGATGTCATGTTTCTGGAGTGCCCACAAAATGTTTATGGATTGCATGTTACAATGCAAAGCTGTGCTTTTAAAACATAGTGGTGAAGAAGCCAAGAAGGTAGGTGTAGAGAACTTGTGCAGAAGATGACTGAACACACTCTAGGCCAGCAAAGGAAGGTAGAAACTGGATGCATTTGAAGGGTGCAAGTCAGTTAGTGGAGGACTACTTCAAAGAAGAAACTGTGAATATGAATTCTTTATTTCTTAGAAGACTTAGAAGACAAACATGTAGAGATTGCTTTGAAAAAAGGGGAGGTGGTGACGGTCGCTCATTACTAGGTACACCTGAAAACTGTATTCAGTGGCAGGACGGTCACCCCACCCCTTCAGATATGTATTCAGTTGAAGGAAGTCCTCCTACAACAGAAACTGTTGGGCTGTTCTCCTCGTCTACATTACAGAGAGATTTTGTTTCAAAAAGGAAAGAAAACAACGCCTGATATCGTCCTGATTTTATCAGAACATCTCTTTTTGTCGCCTTACCTGCCATTCTGTTCTTCATTTTAAGTAAAAAGGATGCAAAGGTTGAGATCCTTGAAAAAACAAACCAAAAATCCTAACCACTAGTGAGAATGGAGAGAAACTTAGGCATCTTACAGTAGTGTATGAAGAAACAAATAGTGTCTGTATACTCCGTTATTAACTGCTTTCAATAAGAGATTTGGTTTATCAGTATTTCTATCTTTGATTTTTTTTCCCTAAACTCATGTTGAAGGGAAAAATGAAGCTTTAAAATTTAGAAGTCTGAGTATCTCTAGCCTTAAATAGATGAATATTCATGTCTGCACCAAAACGCCTACGCAAAAAACATTCCACCTAAAAAATATGCACTTTTGAAACCTTATTTTCCTGAATAATGTTATGCAAATATACCTTTTACAGCCCTTAATCTTTTATTTCCTAGATTCAGATCATTCTGATTTTTGAACTACTGATCAACTACATATCCTACCAAAGCCAATGTGAGATGCTCGATTCCTGTGATAATCATGGTGTTTATAAAAACGTTTTTAAATAAGCTTGTAGCCCAGCTGGCTGGAAAACTAAGGTCCTAGATATGCCATCTCTATATACTATCACTGCAAAGGAATAAGTGAAACCTCATTAATAAAGAAATTTTCATATCCTATGTAACAAGTTAAGTTTTACAAGACCAAGATTTTCATGAAGCATTTCTAGCACTATGTATGAACCCAAGGGAAAAAAAAGGTGTAGTTAATAATGCTCATTAATTATAACGGTTTCTTATATCTAAGTTTTCTTGTGTCATACATTTTAGATGGCTGCCTACTTTGAAAAATCATTGTTATGATATAGTTGGATGTCTTTTTTTTTTTTTTTGTTATGCTGAATAAACTGGTAGCATCTGTGACGTTCATGTGATTCGTATTCCCATTGGAGGATGAAGTTTTCTTTGGTGAAATGAGATTCTGGCAAAAAGGGCTATTAATGAATGTAACTTCTTATGCGTAGCAAAGTATTTTGTGTACTTGCAGCATGGGGAATTCTTCAAATGGTTTTCTTTTATGAATAATTGTAAATTTAATGTTGGCATCAATAACTTCTTTAAATGGCTCATTCTATATCTGAGTTACACACTTCTTAGCAGCACAGCTCAGCTTTGATGAATCTTGTGCATAATTTCAGTTTATACTGTGTGAATACAAAAGCAAGGAAGATGCTAGAATTGTTCAAATTACCTGCCTCTTGAATGGTTTGGGGAAAAAGGAATGCATTACACTTTGGTCAATGAGACTATAAAACACAAGGGAATCAACAGTTTTTGTTTTATTCTTCAGCTGCAAAAGAGATTCAGAAAAATAGAAGGGCAGAACACCTACTGAAGAATAAAACTTTTCTCAAAAATGAATCATCAGACCTAGACAAGAAGGATGTTCCTGTAAACAAATGTCTTCTAGAGTCTGTGGGTTTGCTGTAGACATCTCCATCTGTAACCAGTTACTTGAATCTGCGAAGTTATTTGATCATGAGGTATCTCTATATGCTAACTAGAGTTCTCTCCATGTATGATACAGAACTGAGTAAAGGAAGGTACAGCTACAGCTTGAACTGTATTGAAGTCAGTGTTTATAACTGTTATTCTCAAAAAGGAAGTTTCTGTACGTGGTGTCATTCCAACAGTTCAATGTCTGTGAAGAAGTTTTACTCTTAGGGCTTTAAACATCCCTCAAATCCCATGACAGTAAACAGCCTGCAACTCAGTGTCTCAGGTTGGCTTTGTCTGAGGCCAGTGTCTCGGTTCTTACCAAACACTTCAGGGGCAGGATCAGCTTCTGTTAAAATCGATCAACAATAACAAAACAGGACATAATTATTCAAATGTGGGATCTTTTGGGAGATGTGGAGTTGAGCAATGAATACAAGCCAGAAACCTATTCCTTTTCTCAACCGAATAACTGAGAAGAATAGAGAAAAGAAGCTTTCCTCGGTTTTACTGATAGGGAAATGGTCCTCCACAACCTGCTTTGGCACTCCCTTTTGTCTATGTATGGTGTGATCTCCAAATACAGAGATTTTGCATATAATAATCAGAGAATCACAGAACAGTTGAGTTTGGAGGGAACCTTTAGAGTTTGTCTAGCTGGACCTCCCTGCTCAAAAGAAGGTCAGCTACAGCAGGTTGCCCAAGGCCATGTACAGTCAGGGTTTTAATGTCTCCAAGAGTGGAGACTCCCCAGCCACTCTGGAAAACCTGTGCCAGTGTTCAACTTCCCTCACAGTAAAAACAGTTTCTCCTTAAGTTTGACTGGAAATTCAGTTTTTGACCACTGTATCTTTTCACTGAGCATCATTAAGAAGACTGACTATGTCTTCTTTACACCCTCTCATCAGGTATTTATACACATTGATCAGATCTCCCTTGAGTTTTCACTTCTCCAGACTGAACAGTTCCAGATCTCAGCCTCTCCTCATCTGAGGAGTTCCTTAATCCTCTTTGTGGTTTTTCCTTGGACTCACTCCAAAACCTCACATGTTGCTTTTGTACTGGTGAGCCCACAACTGAACCCAACACTCCAGATCTGGCCTTATGGATGCTGAACTTGAGGTGAAACATCACTTTCTTTGACATGCTGGCAATGCTCTTCAAATCAACAAAGGATGCTGTTGACTTTCTTTGCCTCCAGGGCATACTATTGGCTCATGCTGAACTTGGCAGTCCACCAGAATCCCCAGGTCCTTTGCTGCAAATTTGCCCTCCAGCTGGTAGGCTCCCAGTACATACCAGCGCATAGAATTATTCCTCACTGGCTGCAGGACCTGGTACTTCTCTTTGTTGAACTTCAAGAATTTCTGTCGGCCCATTTCTCCAACTTGTCAAGATCTCTCTGGACGGCAGCACATCCAACTGCGCTGCACAGTTCTAGATTATCTGTAAGTGTGTTGACAGTGCAGGCTGTCCCATCATCCAGATCACTAATGAAGATGTTAAACAGTGTTGGCACCAATATTGACACTTGCAGGACACCCCTAGTGACTGGCTTCTAGATTAATTTTGAACTGCTGAACGTAATCCTTTGAGCCTGGCAGTTCTTCCACTTTTCAGTTCACCTCACTGTCCTTTTATCTAGCTCATAATTCATTGGCTTTTTGGTGAGGAAGTTTTGGGATACAGTATTGAAAACCTTGCAAAACTCAAGATGAACAACATCTGCTGATCTACCCTTAGCCAATGAGTTAGTTGTTGTTATAGAAGCCTTGATAGGCTTCTTAACCTGATAGGCTTCTTGCTTAACCTGATGGTTAAGTATGATTTCCCCTTCATGAATCCATACTGACTAATCCTAGTCAGTTTTTTGTCTTTTGTGTGTTTTGAAATGGCTTCCAAGATTAGTTGCTGCATCTTGTTCCCATGGATCAAGATCATCCTGACAAACCTGTAGTTCCCCAAAGCCTCCTTCTAACCTTTCATGATGACAGGGGTTTTGCTTTCATCCAGTCCTCAGAAACCTCCCCCAGTCACCATGATCTTTCAAAGAGAAGTGTGGCCTTTCAGTTACATTTGCCATCTCTTATGGGTGCATCCTATCAGCCACCAGGGAGTTGTATATGCCTAGATTTTTTAAATACATATTAACTAGGTTCATCTTCCCTGAGGGTAAATCACAATTGATTCAGACTTTCCCACACATCTCAGAGGCCTGGATTCCTGAAGTAAAGGCATTCTTATCAGTAAAGGCATTGAGGACCTCAGCCTTTTCCATAAACCCTGTCACCAGTCTCCTGACTCATCCAGCATTTAGTCCACTTTTTCATTAGTTTTCCTTTCACTTTTAATATACCTGTAGAAGCTCTTCTTGTTGCCCTTACCAGATTCTGCTCCAGGTGGGCTTTGGCTTTCCTAATTCAATCCCAGCATACTTGAACAAAGTATCTATATTCCTTCTGACTTTACTTGAACCTCCCATATGCTTCCTTCTCATGTTCGAGTTTTATGAGGAGTCACTTTTTAATTCATGCCACTTTGGCTTGTTTTTCTCAACTTTGGGATGGGCTGTCCTTGAGCTTGGCAGAAATGATCCTTCAAGACCAACTAGCTTCCGTGGACCTCTCTTCTCTCATGGACCACACTCAATGGGATTCTTCCAAGCAGGTCCCTGCAAAGGGCAAAGTATGCTCTTTTGAAGTCCAGGGCTGTGAACCTGCTTTTTGCCTCATTCCCTCCTCTCAGTATCCTGAGCTCCACCATCTCATGGTCACCGCAGTGAAGGCTGCCCCTGGCCTTCTCATTCCCAACCAAGTCTTCCTTGTTTGCAAGTATGAGGTCCATCAGAGCACCTGCCTCATTTGCTGTTTAATTACCGATTTCATGTGATAATTCAGATATCTCACATGTAGATACTATGACATAAAACAATTAATTATTTATCCAGGCTTAGAAGGTATGACTAGAAGGTGCCTAGGCATCTTATTTCACCTCTCAGAACTACGTTATATTTTTAGTTGCACATTAGAAAGCATTATTCACATCGCATATCTTTGTCAACAGAGGTTTATTTTGGATGTAATGTGGTTCCTGCAGTTGAGCTCATAATTGCCAATATCTTTATTGTGCAGCAAAGCAATATCAGAAAAGTGCAAAGAAAATAACTGCAGAATGAAATAGGTACACCCCTAAAAGCCTTAAAATATAACAAAGCCCTCTTGAAAACTGTTGTTTTTTTTCCCTTGTCTTGCCTGATCTTCCTCTTCCTGCCCAGTGTGTAGTAGGAAAGCTGAAGTTCCTGGGACCCCAGGGAAGAGTTTAATGAATAAGTGTCCTGTGTTCTACATTACGTGAATCCTGCCTTAAAAAAAAAAGTTGTTAAAGTTGATGAGCTATAGATTTGAAGACTTTGCCTCCGCTCATATATGCCTTGAAAAATAAGATAAAAGACAAAATAACCTCCAGCTGAAATTAATAAAACTATCCTCTTGCAGTTTGGATAAAACATAAGGGCTAGACTTTGAAGAGCTGGAGTCTAAGACATGCTCCAAATTTTAGACTGAGGTTCTTTAGTCCTGATTTTTTTCTCCAAGCAATGAGCTCTCAGAATTTCTTACTAAAGAGGACAGAAATTTCTCAGGGCTGATATGTCTTGAAAAGTGGGTCTTTTAGAAATGGATTCAATATCTTATTTCAGAAATAAGTGAAACACTGATTTAAATATGAGGCTTGAGGTCTATTCCTGCAACAGATCAAGTGTGAACACATTCTTCGCATTAGGTCACTCCCTGGCTAAGTCCTTAGTGCCATGGTGTGAGATGGGGATTAAGGTGGATGGGAGAGGGAGTGAAGGAAGGACATCTTAAGTGTCCACCTTAGGGTGAGATGTCTTTATCTCCCTTTCCCCTTCTGTGCCTCTCACAAAACCTGCACTGTATTTTACACTTTATTGTGAAGAATTGTAAGTGGTAATACACCTTTCTTCTTAGCCTTGAGCCTTTGAGCAGCCATACAAAAATAAGATTTTCCAACTTTTCTAGTTCCTATATTCTTTAAGGGCTGAAGGCAACTGTAGCACATAGGAGTAGTAATTCATCCTTAGTGACCTTGATATTTGTTGTGGTTTAGCCCCAGCTGGCAGCTGGGCACCACACAGCCACTTGCTCACTTCCCCCACCCCTCCCCCTTGCAGCAGGATGGGGAGGAGAATGGGAAGAAAAAGGCAGACTCTCCTGAGCTGTGATAAAGACATAGGACAGTTTTACTGGAAGAGCAAAGGGAGTGGGAAACAACAGCAACAGGACTGGTGATATACAATGCAGTTTCTCACCCACCAACCATACTACTTGGACCACATACTCAGACTCATCTCCAAACCAGACTGTTCCTGAGCCATGCCACCTTGAGAAGTACCATCCCTTCCCAACTAGCTCCCCCTTCTATGCTAAGCATGATGTCACGTGGTATGGAATATCTCCTTTGGCTAGTTTGGGTCACCTGTCCTAACTCTGTCCCATCCCAGCTTCTAGAGAAAGTTTACTCTATTCTAGCCAAACCCAGGACAATATTTAAAAAACAAAACAAAACAAACCTCTGGCAGACCTATACAACCCAAAATATTTTTAGAGTATCTCTTCTAAGGTTACATTGGAGCAAATTCCAAAAGTCTTGGTTACCGCTGCCAAATGAGGGCAATAGACACAGAGATGAACCTAACTCTGAGTAGGTATGTTTGCTACGTCACAGTGTATCAGGGTGACAAACTTCATGAGTTTTTGAATGACATTCTGAAAGGCTAGAAAAACATCACAAGAACCACCATATTCCTAGCTGCAGAAACTCAAAAAGGAGGATAGACTATACATCATGTAACTGCATACATATAAACAGAGGGTTAATATTATAGCAAAGCTTTTTAAGCCACTATGTAAGGCTAAAATATCAGATGTTTTCCAACCAACATCCTGGCAGGACTATGGTTTTGGGGCCTGCACAGCATTCATTCAATGGGTTGCTTCCTCCCACTCGTTTATATTGCATTGGCTGTGTGATTCTTGGCGACGCTTGATAACCTGTTGGCTGTATGGATAGGCTGAGCCAGTATAATTCGTATGGCCTAAGAGGTAGTTTCTGTCAGACTCGGTCCTGCTCCAATCCTCACCCTTTTTTGCCTTCCTAGTTCTCAAGTGATGAAGGAGCTCCGCATTTCTATACACGTAAATGAGCTACGTTTTCTGTGAACTGTATGTTTAAACTTTTGGGACTTTATGAAATGGTACTGCCACTTTTTTTAGTTGGTACTTACGCAGCATATTAAGGAAGACAGGCACTATGCTTTCTTATGGAAAGATTGCTTCTTCCTTGATATGTCCCTTAGCAAACATAAGAAGGATTTTGTGGATGTGCATGAAACAAGGCAAAGCTACAACAAATGTGACTTCAGCCAGTTCCACTGCCAAACTTGTAGGAAAATTATTCCTTCTCAGATCAATCTTTAATTGGTTCCCCTCTTAATACTATTTCTGGACCCCAGAGTCCTTTCTAAAAAGCCTCTGTGGAATATTTTTCTTCATTTTTAATTAATTATCTGCAATGTAAATTAATGCACAATAGCATTTTTTTTTAAAGTCAAGAGCAAAGCATTTTCACTGTAAATTAAGATTCTTCCATCAACAATTTTACCGCAGCTAAGCTACATCTTTTCTGTTCTAAGGCGCCAGACTCTCCTTCATGATGCTGTTCTGCAGCAGTAAAGAAAGAAACCACCGCTTCACAATGCTAAGCACTCCAGTGGGAAACACAAACAGAGTGCATAAACCAAAGCATTCATTTCATGAGATTTTATTAAAAGGTTTCACCTCTAAATTGAGCTGTCACACGCTGTTGGGAAACTTTTTACCACAGTTTATTTTAACTATGTAAAAAAACATTAAAGGAATGAAAATTCTGCAGTTTTTCATATAAAAGGCATGACCTCTTACACACTACCAGCAAGCTATAGTGCATTTAATCAAATTGGTTCGAAAGTAAAATCATGCCGAATGTGAGGATTTTTTATTTTTTGCTCCCCCCTCAATTCTTAGAAATGACCCCAACCTTGTTAACATGCTGCAGATTTCCGTGTATCTCTGCAGCAGGCTCTTTGGAGTTCACTCAGAGAAAACTACAGCACATGATTAAAAGATATCCTCTAGATGAGAAGGACGTTCAGTAATTTATAAATCATTCATTTGTGACATAGCTTTATACAGCTTTTCAAGGAATTGCATTAACCGCTTTTGCAGTTTCCTCAAATGTTGCTTTCAGTAGACAGTGTCATAGGTCATTACCAGTTTTTCCCTTATGTAAGCAATTCCAACTTTCTATTAAAAATACTAATTTCCACCCCACTACAGTATCTTTTGAAGTAGCATGTATATTAAAAAAAAAGTCACAAGTTGCTTTGAAATATTAAAGGAATATATTTAAGTGAAGGGCTTTCAGGCAGGTTGTTTTTCTGTATTCCTGATGACAGAAAGATTTTAGCCTACAAAGTCAATAGTAAATTTTATTAAAGTCATTATTTTCCTGTTACAGGCCTTGTGCTTTAAATAAACTATAGCTGACAATGCTGTCTTACATACTGTCATGCTGTAAAACAGCCTTTCTTTATTACCACAGGGACAACTCATTTAGAACTTTGAAACTGTTTTTACACTGGAGTTGCTCATTTGTGGTGCTGGCCGATGGCTGTTCTTGACGAATACCTTTTATAGCTGGAACTTTCTCCCTTTTTCTTTTGAAGATACAGGGGAGGGAGGAAGGGAAAAAAAAAAAGAAAAAAAAAGAACTTGCAATCCCAACATTTTCCTGTTAAAGATAAATATTCTACCCACACCAGCAGAGACATATCTCAATCTTCCCATATTAATTTTGCTATGACAGCTTGAAAAGTCTTACCCTAACCTAAATTTTTCTCAACTCCTCTGGTGCAAATAGAAGGTAGCTCCAAGTAAATAAAAAGGAGCCATTCCTGTTATTCTAATGTTGTTATTTAATGAATATCCCCTGGCTGAGAATGTCGTTTCCCAAGACTGTTGTTTTGATAGGAAAGTCAGCACAAGAAATTTTCACCCTCTCCCTCTCACTGTACTCACTTCTCTGCTGCAGGCCCTTTTCCTAAATGAGACTGGCACAGCTATTTACAGGACCTTGGCTTTTTTGTAATATTTCTATTGGAACATCAGATCAGTTCAATCTGCCATTTTACCACATAGTCCTACAAGAAGTGTAGGGCTCAAGAGGAGGCTGAACAAGGAGGAGGTGGAAATAGGGATCTAGGGCAGGACAATAGGGGTTTTCTGTGCTGTTTTTGCTGCTGCTGTGGTTAGTTTTCTGACCCTGCAGGCAGAGGTGCAGAGCCTGTCACACTGAGGATCTTGCAATGGTGCCACAAGACGTCCAACCCTGCTTGCTTCAGGGAGGCCAGCTGATAAGTGTGAAGTTAAGCATGGATATTAGTGTATCGACTCCAAGCCCTAATAAACAAAAGAGCTAAAGATGGGAAGAGATGTCATGAGCACTTAGATGTCTTCTGACTTCCAGTTTCATGTCCTCTCCCTAAGTCAATTTTTTTTTTTAAGGCTACCTGAGTATAAGTAAGAGTAGGTGTTGGCTCTTTGCGTTTGACATATCTGTTTGCTCTTCATGCAAAATGTCTGTTTTCACCCCATGAGAAGAGATGTTCTTGACTGCGTATCTTAGCTCCAGGCCTTCATCACAGAGCCATCCTTCCTGCTCCCAGAACTTTTGTCATCTGTTGTTATCATGCAAATAGGCCAATTTTGTAAATTGTCCAGATGAGTGAGTTATATGAGCAAATGTTGCTTGAATTACAGATGGATAGCTCGATCTTTCTATTTTGCTGTTCTGAATATATTTCTGTGAATTATGCTGTCTACCTAGATATCTTAAAAATGAATGTGTGTTAGAACAGAGTAGAACAATACTGTTAGAATCATCTGAAGGTAGAGTTGGAAAAGACCACAGGAGATGATCTAGCAGATCTCTCTCCACCAAGAGGGAGTAACATTGCCTAAAGCCTCCTGCAGGCTTTATCTGTTTATCTAACCTTGGGTTAGCCACGTAGCTAAAAACCTTTTCCCTCCAACATCTCTTCAAAATCACCACTGAAGCAAATTAAAATGTTTCTTAGGTTTCCCCCTCCCCCCCTTTTTTTTTTAGCTTTGGGGAAGAAGTGAGTATTACCTTTTTGTAGTCACTACTTATGCATTGAAGATGGAGTTTTTACTTTCTGATTGCCAAGCTGCCCAAACCCAGGGTTCTCTTACAAGTCAGTTTCTAACAGTTCAGTGTCGCTAAAAGCTCACCCTTTCCTTTTCTCCGCACTACCCCATCTCCAGATCTTCCTTCACCATGTGCCAACACACATACCCGTGTGATTTCTATTACAGCACACTTACAAAGCCTAGCAAGACAAGCCTAGCAAAACCAGCCTGATAGCTTTCCACTGGGCTATTAAGTTAAAGTGGTTGATGACAGACACTAGTAAGGATCAAAATCAGAGCAAAGGAGTGAATGTGATCACACAGCCCTTAGTAGGAAAGGACTGTGAATCAGGGAGAGTGGAGGGGACAGCAGTCTGTTTGGATGTCTCCGGTGCCCACAGACCTGCAGCCATAGAGCACAAATTCATGCTGAATTTTATTTGACATAGCCAAAGGCTGCTGCTGAGGGAGCCAGCCCTTCTCTCCTCCTGCCACACTGCTGCATTCCTGCCTTTTGCTTCAGGACTGGATCAGTGAATCACATACCTTTGTGATCTGTAATTTGGTGGGCTAATTTTCCATCAAGCTAGTAACCAATTCAACTCATAACCTCTTAGGCACTGGATCAGTTGAGGAGCAAGTGGACAGACACTGGACTCTTTTGGCAGCATAGCTGATACAGATTAAACATCAAACAAGAGATGACCAAATTCTTATTGTTATTTGTGCTGTTTTACTCCAAAATCTGCCTACAACTTTCTGTGAGTGTGATACCCCCCACTGTATCTATTAGTCCAGAAGAGCTCTTTTCAACACAAAGTAGAGACACTTTCCCAGTAAAACTTCCAGGAATGTGATTTGCCTTTGCTAAAGTAAAGGCACAAGAATCTTGACACAATACAGAAACTTGGTATTCATTCTCAGGTTTTAGTCATCTAATTCAGAAGCAGTAACTCTCCAGCTTTATTCAGTTAGTCAAATGAATTCTGGGAAAAAAAATCACCACAAAAAACCTAACAACCGGGAAACTCTCAACCCAAATAGTGGAGATCAGACTAATATTTCATAGACCAAAGTACTCTGAATCAGAAATATTGAAAGACACCATTAGAAATGCAAAACTCCTCATGGAAAACTCTCAAATGGAGAGAGAGAAGACTAAATGTGTCTTGAGGTCTTTGTTATGAATATTCTCTATGATGTGACCACACCGCTTACTTTTTCCCCCCAAAAGGCTATCTTAATTGTTCTTTGTACACTTCTAGGAACTGTTCCAAACAGTGAGGCTATAAATCTATCACTTGTCAGTTTGGGCTTTATGTAAAACATGCATCTGGTGCTCTACTGACATCCCAAAGCATGTGATTCTTGACAGAGGATATGTATTTGTAGGTACTCAACCAGGAGGTCACATTTAGAGTCTGAATCCATGCACTGTATTCATGATTTATAATAAACATTCTCCTTTTGGGTCACCTATGGTTTAATTTGCTGCCTGTTGAATGGACTTGTTTTGTATGACAGAGTTTAAATACACATCAATGATTTTTAAGTCTAAGTATGTTATCTGTCTAGGAAAAGCAGTAATATTCCAGAAATTATGTTCTGAGCACCTATGCTAGTGATTTTTAAGTAGTGCTTACTTCTGTTACTGTGCTGTAATTGTTCTGCTGGACATCAACAAGTATTTTTCCCCTTCGAGTTGTGGATTTAAATAGATTACAATGCTCATGAGCATAGGCTATCTGCTGCAGAACCATCTGTCCCACCTGCAGAACTGCCCAATTATTGTTACCCATACAAAAGGCATACAAAGACTGTTTCAAATTCTGACTTGATTGTTTTGATACGTAACAGTAGATATCCAGCCCACGTTTTGCAACTAATTTTTTCTAGGTCTCCCTGCCAGAAATTGAGCTTTCCCCCCCACCCCCTCCTCCCACTAGTGTCCCTCACGCTTCATGTAGCTAATGTAGATTCAATCAAAAAGCATGACTTGTGATGTTTGTGTGTTACTGTTTACTTAAAAGTGCTAAAACCACCTTTTCTTATCAACAGGAAACTTTCAAGATATTTAAAAGCATGCCTTTAAATCTTCTGGCAGCAATAAAGCAAAAATGGCAGGTGGCTGTATGAAAGAAGCAGGGTATGTTTATATTATAACTAACCGGGGGGGGGAGAAAGAAAAAAATTATACCATATATATTGGGATGGAGTCTCATCTCATTTACAAAGGTGCAAATCCAGAGTAATACTCTGTTAACCCCAATGCTGTAAAAAGAATAATAAAAAAGTCAGATTTTATCTTAATGTGTGAATATAATATCGGACTGTGTTTGCTCTAAAAAGAGCTGTATTAAATTTGTTTGGGTGAGAAGGGACAAAGGGATGGTTCTTCCATTTTCCTGCTGAACCAGGCTTGAGTGTGCACTTGTTTGGTTGCCACTGTACCATCAAGGAGCACATAAGTCATTTGAGCACCTGCATTCTCAATTTATAAAGCTGAAACTCCTCAAGTCTATAACACTGCTGAGATACTTCATTGTTTGTATACACCAGTGTTTTTCTTGATACCGCCTGCTGTTGTTCTGGCCATTAAAGCATGAGAGCAACCGAAGTTCAAGAATAAGGCCTTTCTCCTAACCTTGTTTGGTGCAAGCCTAGACCAGTTTTGGTGATTAAAACCCCAACACAGGTAATCCTGCTACTTTTCTACTAGTGCCGAGACATTTCTGGGAAATACTACGTAACACCAACTAGCTTTTGTTATATTAGCTTGTGGTACTAGAAGCTGCAATGTCTGTGGGATGGCAAAGCTGAAAAATTCAGACTTCCTTTGAAAAATAAAAGCTGAATTGTCTTTTCAGTTAAAAAAAATGTAAAAAAAAAAAAGCTTTAGCTGTGTTTTTTCCATCTGTCCAGTCCTAACCAGTCCTCTCAAACCAAGAGGGATCTGCAAAAAGGTGAAACAGCAGCTATCTTGGTAAGATAATCCCTATATCTGCAGATCGGAGGGAGTTACGCAGCCAGACACATTGGTAAGGACAGTGGACAAGATTTAGCTTTTTGTAATGCTTTTTACTTAGCTGGCAAAAGGCTCATAAATTTTGCAAACTAAGTCCTTGCTTCTGTTTTTTTGCTATTTTTTCCCATATTATACTTAAATGTAATAAGGATTTTAAGGTAACTTAGGCTTGTCTGGTCTCCAATTTGGCAGTCTTTGAATCACAAAGGATTAAAATACCTCAGAACTGACAATATTTGAGAATTGTTTCTTTTACTCTTGCAGCTGGTTGTGGGAAAGTGGGAAGTGTCGTAGCGGGTTTGATGCTAAAGGCCCCTTCTGTTACAAAATTATTGTTCTTGCTTAAAAAAAAATAAAAGTGCCCCCAAAGACTTGAAAGGCAGTAGTGTAACAAGCTACATTACTTCAACTGTTTTTCTCCCCCTGTCTTTTCCATCTAATAGAGTCCTTGGTGCTAGTGACCAGAGTGACACTGGAGGCAGCAGGCAATGACACATTACAGGCATTCCTCTAACTGACTTTTATCCAGTGACTTTGAGTGCAGGTGCGAGCTGAATTGTGCAAGGTAGCTCCAATTCCCTCTCTCTGATTTCAGCCTTTCCAGGGGGTCAACTGCTTATGAAGAATATCCATTATTTATACCTTTCAAGAGAATTACATCAGCAGGAACATATGTATTCATGTAATAAAGCTAGAAAGTACCATGCAAAGCCACGCTGCTTTAAATATGTATGTGAAATACAGCGAGCCGAGCTCGGTATTGACTTGTACCTCTCTCACACTACTGACTTCAGCAGAAGCACACTGGCTGTAAGTCAGCAGATTTCCCTCAGCGGACCTATATGTGTGCCCAATTCAGCTGCCCGTGTTGGACACGCAACCATTTACCCGTGTGTGAGGTGTGGGCTCAGGGCTTCAGTCCCTCCTTCATCTGCTGGTATCAAGAACGATATGTGGTGACATGCTTTCTTCTCGGGCCTGGCTTAATTATCAGTAATCATGTATTGCATGCAAACATGGCATTCTGTGTCCTTCCAGGAGATGACATGGGTGTCTGTCAAGGAATGCATTTACACATTGCAGAGATTTAGTCCCTGTCCACTGATCAACAAACATGTTGTCCTCCATTACAGAAATCAAATTTACATCTCCAGAAGCAATGGAAACTTAAATGTTGTTTCATCCTGACCTCTGGCTCTGACCTGTGGCATTACTTATCCTGAGTAACTATGTTTCTCTTGGCTAAATTAATCAATTGCCCTTTCAGGGCAGGTCCCTTTCCTCAAGGAAGAAACTGCCTCACATTAGCTACCAGTCAGCTTCAGACCTATCATTTTTGAGTATGCTCAGAGAAAGCCTAGCCAGAGAGAAAACTGGAATCAATACACTAGGCCAGCACAATCTGGATTTCAGGTCAGCATGTGGAGGGAGAAATGGCATCTGTGAGACTGATGGCCAGTGAACTGCCATTTCTTGGTGAAGGGCAGACTTTCATCCTCAGTCTCCTGGACCTGTCTGCAGCAATTGACCCCGGGGCATTAGGATAGCAGTTTGCATGGGGGCTAGGGGGATTCACCTTAGCTGGTGTAAGTCTTGTTGAGAGATGTATCCAACCCTCCAGCTTCAGAGCCCTCTAATTGCAAGTTCCTCCAAGGATAAATTTTATTTGTACCTTTTTCACTATCTAGGTTTGGAAGAGAAAGAGTTAAAATGTGACAGACAAATGCTAACAGATTGATGCATATCAAGCAAGTGGGAAAAACATTTTCATGTTCCAGAAACTAAAGGAGTACTAAAAGACTGTGATAGCATTAGTGAGATTGAATCATAGAATCATTAAGGTTGGAAGAGATCTCAAGGATCATCTAGTCCAACCATCCCTCCACCACCTATTGCCCACTAAACCATGTCCCTAAGTACCTTTCTTTAAACACACTCAGGGACTGTGACTCCACCACCTCCCTGGGCAAGCTGTTCCAATGCCCGACCACCCTTTCAGAAAAGAAATTTCTTCTAATCTCCAACCTGTACCTCCCTTGGTGCAACTTGCAGTCGTTCCCCCTTGTCCTGTCACTAGTTATCTGCGAGAAGAGGCCAACCCCCAGCTTGCCACAACTTCCTTTCAGGTAGCTGTAGAGGGCAATAAGGTCTGCCCTGAGCCTCCTCTTCTTCAGACTAAACAGTCCCAGTTCCCACAGCCACTCCTCATAAGACCTGTGCTCCAGACCCTTCACCAGTTTCGTTGCCCTTCTCTGGACACGCTCCAGGGCCTCGATGTCTTTCTTGTGGTGAGAGGCCCAAAACTGGACACAGTACTCGAGGTGTGGCCTCACCAGGGCTGAGTACAGGGGGACGATCACCTCGCTGCTCCTGCTGGCCACACTA
>VWZZ01008359.1:1120944-1124985 GCA_013399095.1 Psophia crepitans | reverse complement strand
GAAGTCTAGGTAGACTACATCAACAGCCTTTCCCTCATCCACCAGGCAGGTCATCTGGTCATGGAAAGAGATGAGGTTGGTCAGGCAGGACTTGCCTTTCACAAACTCATGCTGACTGGGCCTGATCCCCCGGTTGTCACAGACATGACATGTGATTGTCCTCAAGATGACTTGCTCCATGACCTTCCCTGGCACCGAGGTCAGACTAACAGGCCTGCAGTTTCCCGGATCCTCCTTACGACCCTTCTTATGGATGGGTGTCGCATTAGCAAGCCTCCAGTCATCTGGGACTTCTCCGGTTGACCATGACTGCTGATAGATGATGGAGAGTGGCTCAGCAATCACGTCCGCCAGCTCCCTCAGCACCCTCGGGTGGATTCCATCTGGCCCCATGGACTTGTGGCAGTCCAGGTGAAGCAGGACTTCTTGAACTGTTTCGACCTGAATCGTGCGGGGTTTATTCTGCTCCCTGCCCCAGACTTCCAGGTCAGGAGGCTGAGTACCCCGAGAACAACTGGTCTGACTATTGAAGACAGATGCAAAGACTGAATAGACATGCTACCAAAGGAATGAATAGACATGATCCCAAAACAATCCTTCCTATGGGCTGGATAAAAAACAAGGTTTCTGGTGAGTGACAGTTTTCTTTTAATTTGAGTCCAAGGTGGAAATTCATATCTACATCTGAACTGTGATCTTGGTACCACAAACACACCTTCTGGCATACAGGTAAGGCTCTTGCTTTATAGAGGGCAAAATTTTTTCTTCTTCTTCTTCACTGGAAAACCTGCTACTGTCTCTAGCTCACAGCCTGAAGTATTCCCAGTTTTCAGGAGGTGTGATAATGACGAATTTCAGTAAGATGGAAATTGCTCCCATTTAAGGATGGCTCAACAATTTCATGTCGGATACTAAAATACAATAATTTCAAATAAAGTCTAAAGAGTTGGGCTTCGCACATGCAGTACCCAAATAGAAAATACCTACCAACAACATTTACTGAACTGGAAATCTTTCAGAATAAGCTCTCTCAAAATGAAAAACAGACATAAGTCTACACATCCAGATGAAAGACTTCAACAGCTTTATACATACAATGCACTCAGAAGCAAGGTCTCCAAAGTTTCAGTAAAAGCCTCTAATGTGTAAGTCTACGTTGATAGCCCTATACATGAAAAATACAATATTTACTCTGTATTATGGTATTACATGGAATTCCATCACACACTTAGAAAACAAGTGGTATGTCCAAGTCCTTTTATCAAAGGTATAAGAATTTCCAGGTACCTCCTACAACCAGATGAATATCTTTTGGCTGATTTTCACATAAAAGATGTTACCACATTTACATTACTGATTCAGAAACCTACTTCTCCACTCTTAACCAGTGTCATCCTGTATTTGTCTTTCATCCTGCCATGGTCTTTTGGCAGTCTTATAATTTGAAAGTTCAGATAGTTAAAAGGACTTGTTTTGCTTCTTCCTTCCAAAGTTTGGTCACAGTAGACAATTTTGTCAATTCACATCTAATTGAGACACTATTTTCTGACTCTGTCACCCATCTTTTCACTGAATCTTCCTGATAGCAACTTTGTCTTGCCACCCATCTCCCTTTACTACCATGAGGCCCTGTCCATGCCCGGTTTCACTAAAGAGATTCTGTGTTCACATTCCTTGTCTTCTGCTTCGTTGACTCAACGTTTATAGTAAACTTCTGACTTCTTGAAGGCAGCAAGCTTCCCATTCCCAAGACAGATTCAAAATACCTCTGGTTAATGTAGCTCTTCTGATCCCTCATTCTGACTGTGTTACAGTATATGTAGATCCTTCTGTAGCCCCACCTCTTTTATGTTTGATTTAAACTTGTTCTTAAAATCTCTGCTCCTACTTGCCTCCAATTACACCCTTGTTTGGTCATAATTTCACTACCAGCTGTGATGCCAGTCTCAGTAACCAAGGGCCATAAATCCTTTCATATCTGCTATATTTCATGTTGTCTGTTCTCAGTGCATACAGATGACTATCATTAGTGTTCATGTTATGTTAATTAATGTTGAAGTAAATGTTTCATCTCAAGATTCTCTTCTATTCTGACAGCTATAGGAATTATTATCAAAATTGACAGTTGCTGATGGGTAGCCAATACAACCATTAATATTTACTAATTTTATATGTTTAAATAGCTTACACAAACAACCCAATTATGAGGCCTCATATTCCTGCCACTCACATATGTTTTTCCTTCTAGATTTCTATGCTTATAATACAAAATATAAAGAGAGAAAAACCCATGCCATATATTCTCATACCATTTGTAAAAGAATTTACTGTGTTTTGTCCTGGGGGGATTGTAAATTCATTGAGAAAAATGTCAATATATATTTCAAGCATTTAGCACAGTGAGGTATCAGTCTTATTTCAGCATCTGATTTTCTTTAATAAATTGCTTTAATTAGGCTAGATAGCCCATGTCAAGATGCCAAAAACTTCCTAATTAGGTGGTCTAACTTTCTGAACAATTGAATGCACAGCAGCTCTTCTTGTATTGTTGTATATATGAGCTCTCGTATATGCTGTGATGCTGAGCAAGCAGTTTCACATCTTGTAAATATCTGAAAAATAGGCATATTTTGATAGATTTCTAAGAGAATCTTAAGGGATTATTAATTCATGTTCATAACCTTCTAAATGACCTAAGATCAAGAAGCCTCCTAATCAAAGCGGTAATTTGTATTGAGTATTGCATACTCTTTGTATTAAAAGTGGCATATATCTGTTTTAGACTAACTCCTTACCTTTCAAGGAGCAATATTCCTTTAGTGAACCGTTGGGGGTAGTGAGGGAAACAAGTCAAAGGAGGTATTATTGGATTATTCACTCTTCTAGGACAGAACCTGTTTGTATAATCAGAGATATGCCTTAAGTAGTCTTTAAAGAAAGTCAGATTTTGTTTAAAAAAGGGAAAGGAGGAGGCTTCATTAACTAGACTGACAGGCTCCATAGATTTCTCAAGTGTTTAAATTAAGGATTGTGAGTTCTTGAAACTTGACAAGGAAAACGGGTTCTCACTGCTGGCTGTCTGAACCAGAGGTAAGTGCAGATTAAGCTTTTCCTATTTCTATTATAAACATATTGCTGCTGTTCTCAAAAGTTCAGTGAAATAGAAATGAGACTATTGTTTTTTATTATATGAAAAAAATAAACTCAATTTTTAAAGTGCCAGCTAAAATTGTAAAGTATTAAAAGTGCTCAGACGCTACTCATTATTATTCTAGTGGTAACTATTTGGCAGTTGATGCAAATTCCTGAAAGAAACAAAATTGGAATCAATCATATCTGGACACCTAAAACAAAATTATAAGAACACTCATGATGAGCATGGCATACTTTAAAATATATTTAACTATTTCTGTTAATCTTTCTAGAATTATTTACGTATCTAGGCTCAAAGAATGTTGAATTCATTCATGAATTCACATGTACTTGTGTGGCATGTTTTGTGAAAGACCAGTTCTTTCATACAGTGAATCTGTCTGCTTGTTCTTATGGCATAATAGCATGAATTTAGGAAGTCTTAAAATTTCTATCCAAACAATGTGATTTTTTTATAAGATGCACTTGGTAAAAGTGGGTTCTGGTGAACTGGCAAGAGTAAGCATCTCCTGAAGCAAAGCCTGGTCAAACCTTGGTTTATGCAGGATTTGCATTCAGAAGACTAGAGAAGAGCTTCCTTTGATGACTCAGTCCTACTCAGGATTCATGAAGACAGAGTAGTATTGTGTACAATACAATTATTGATACAAAATTGGAACTAATCAGGCAGTTGTTACAGAATAAGATTTCAGCTAGCAACATAGATGTCTGAGCACATACAGGTGGCTCAAAGCAACTACTGGATCCCTCTCAAATTGACATAGAAATGTTTTCATGCCTTCATAACACCTTTCAGTCATCGTTGCTGAAGATACTGGGAAGCAGTTATATTTGTTTGTGCCTGGCAGAAACTTGTTAAAAGCTGCAAAAATTATTTTCAATTTCCCC
>VWZZ01008359.1:1063444-1118444 GCA_013399095.1 Psophia crepitans | reverse complement strand
AATTAAGGCCATTAATAAAGCTTTCTAATGCAAAAGTGACTAATTAACTAATGGAATGGAACTCTGAAGCCGTGATATCAAAACCAGTCCACCACATATTGTGGAAACACAGGGGAACTAATTAGTTTAATTATCAAAACAGCTAATTAAAATTACACAGTTGCCTAATTAGTTCTTTGCGTTTTTTCTCTGGTTTAATTGACAGGATGGAGTTAAATAGGTAACTGGTCTCAAAGAGGGAAAGGGAAAAAAGAAGGGGAAAAAATGTGAGGACTAGCTTCTGCTGAATATTTTAGCTGATGATATCTCATTCCTGTGGCAGACCGGTAACAGGAAAATAAATGACTCTCATCCTTTTGGTAAGCAACTCCAAATTTTCTGGACATAAATCTGCCCTCAGAGTAAGCTATCTAAACAGATTTTCATGAAGTTAAAAGGCTTGAATGTCTTGATGCATCCAAAGGGTCAGGGCTGGCACATAATTTTGGGAGGACAGTCAAGATTTTTTCTTTCAGGAAGTTAATTTTTCTCTTTGTTTTATTTATACCTTTCTGTATGTATGGTGGTATAGGCATTGTCAAAGAACAGGCTGGAGAACAGTAGAACACAACATACTTTCCTTCAGTGTCTCATCAGAGGAGCCTCAAACAAAAGGAAATAAAATATGAAGTTTTGATATCTGAGCCTCAGAAGGTTCAAAGTTCAAGTCTGGCTCTTATCTATGCTGCCCAACCCCCTTGTCCATAAGGCAGAACTGGAAACCTTGAAAGAAAATACATGTCAGTTGAATCAATGCTTGTAAAACCTGCAAAATATTTCCACTTCATTTATAGCTGAGCTGCTGATTTGTTATGTGTTTCTATTAACAAAAATAGTCTGTGTGTAATATCTTCCATTTATGCCAGAAAGTTTAAGCCTAACAAAAACTGCATTAAACCTAATCCCAGCTCAAACACCTGTTCATGCTGCAGCTTCTACCAAGTTTATTAATGACTTTAATAGAAACCTGGGCTGTACTGATGTTAAAAAGTAAAGTAAGAAAGTTATAATGTACTTAATAAAATAAACCCTGGCATAGTTAAGACCAAGACTTCTGGTTGTGAATTGGGCTGAAAATATTGCGCGGCATTTCTTAGGTACTTTCTTAAACTTGAAAAAGCGCAATGGGAAGAGCTAAAACTAAAAATAGGCCAGCAGTAAGGGGTCCAGTTCCTAAAGGAGCAAGGAGGATTTTCTACTTTTGGCTTGATTTGTTGTGGCTTGGCTACTCCAGCAAAGCTTCTTGAATAAATACCTAGATAGATGTTTCCTATGCTTACTTGCAATTCACCAGAAGAAATCATTAATATAAGTATTTCTTGCATGTAAATCATGCTTGCCCTACTTCTAGAACTATAAGGGGAATAAAACTTGTTTTTACAAAGCAAGGCCATGTATCAATGGTGCCAAAAAATAAGAGATCACAGCAACTAAGCATTGAGATTATAAAAATTAAAGAAGGGTAAAAGAGGATCTTAGTGTCGGAGTAGCAAAATGTCGAATAAGGGAGTAGAGGAGATCAACGTGAATGTCCTGAACCTGAAATACATACTGAAATCTTCCTCTTGAGGGAGTCTCCTGGGTGCTGAGACAAGGGTGAAATGAGCTGTGGGGGTGAGGAGTGGTCCTGGCTGATGGAGGCAGAGGAAAGGCATGGAAAGGTTCAGCTCTGCAGTTTGATGGCAGATTCTGGTTATGATCGATATTGATGCCTATACTGATAGGGAGGTGAGATCTCAGGAAAGGGGCCTTTGGGTCCAATTCCCGTGCAGGACCATGTGGGCAAATGAAACCCAAGTTACTGTTATCAAACCCTTTCTATCTTTTCTTCAGCAGGAGAAGAGAGCAGAGGCTGGAGATGCTTATCAAGTACCTCGCCTGAGGCCCTCGAATGAGAAAGAGTGGGTGAGTACCTGGAACTACTCATTAATTAATTTAAGCTGGGTTCTACCTCCAATCTGTTTGATTTCGGGGTGGTTGTTTTTCTTGCTGTGAATTTAGAAGTAAGGAGAAATGTAAATGCAGAGCAAGTGTTGCAGCAGTGAGGAGCAAGGTGAAGGATATATGGTAGGAGATGTGTTTTGTCACAGGGTGGCGGGAGCAGGCAGCTGGCTTGCAGAGGCGGTACATGAAGTGTGCAGGAGCAGTGCCGTCCATATGCAGAGAATTCACTGTAATGAAGGTGAGCGTGTTTTTGTACAGTGAGAGGAGATGCGGCTTTTGTTTTCTGGTGTTTTGCAGGACAGGTTTGCGCACTGTGTGGCTGAGATGGGACAGAACAGCCAAGTGTGAGGGTGTGTCAAAGGCGCTCCGAGAGGTGGCCAGAGAAGGTCTGCATCCATCGTAGTGTAGGTATGACAGTGAGGGGTGTAGTACCCCAAAAGAACCTGCACAACCTCAATTATCCTGTCTGAAAAAGGGTACAGTCCCCCACTGTTGGAAATGTAGACCTTGCTCAATGCTAATGGCTGCAGGGACTTGATACCCCAGTGCTGGGGAGCCAGACCCCCATGCCAACAAATATGCCCAAACAGGGCGTCTCTGGGAGCGATGCCAGCCTTGGAATGACACAGTCCACTTGCATTAACACACATTTCTCCTTTCTTGATGTGTTGGCACAACCTGCCATACTCACAGGTTCTCCTCATCTTCCTAAAATGTGGCGTGTCTGGTCAGGCAGAGAGGTGCTGCAGCCTGGCACTCCCAGAGAGAGGGAGCTTGGCTTGCAAGCAAGCACCCAGCAAACAGAACACAGTGGGTCCTGCATTTGCATAGATTTACACAAATTTGCATACCGGTGTGCAAAGAGAGCAGCTGGGAAAGAGGAACAGAAAGACTCCAGAGTTTCATTGTTTTAAAAAACAGCTACCCCTCAAGCACTTCATTATTTAACCCACCCCTTCCTCCTCCACTGCTGTTTCCTCCATTTGCTGAGGAACTAGGGACAGCTGGACGGCCCTGCTTGGCACTACTCCTATCTGCTAACCCAAAATACAGACGTCTGCATCGCGGTCCTAGGGCACGTTCCCTGTTGATTGTGATCCTTGCTTCTGTAATTAAGTTCAAAACGTTTTGTGGTTTGTTCCGCCCCTCCCCCGCAAGGCTTTATGACTTTGTGAAATAGGAACTTCCTTTATTTTAGGATAACCCTTTACATACTTATAGATGCCAGCTTTGGAGCAGAGGAATGTATGGATGCTTCAAAGAAATAACTGGATTTTTTTTTTCCCTCTAAATATGATGTTAAAGACTAGTTTTCCTCAATGCTCTCAGGAACAGATTAACTTAATTACTGAGCCCCTCCTTTAAACCAGCTTGAGGCATTGTTTTTGGCAAAGTTATACATAATTGAAAATAAGAGGTTATAATTGAGAATGTTAAACAGCCATAACTTTAGTTGTCATTAATCAGCACCATCTACAATAGTTCACAGTACTTTTTGACATAAAATGTAGACTGAGGCCATGAAAAGAGCAAAGAAGAGAGGGCTTGTATTTATCACTTTGATATTCTTATTTAAGCATTACTTAACTACCAGAACATCAGGCAGAGTTTGTTGCTGACTACAGCTTGCAATTCACAACCGCTGCCTCCCAAAAGAAATGATGACCTGGTAAGTGTGCCCACATGCTTACATAACAACTGTATTTATAATCAAAGGGTAAAATTATATGGCCCCAAATATGCTTCGCAGACAGAGAGCTTTGTGAATCATCTAGTGAGATTCTCCATCTAATAGAGGGTGGTAAGGATCATGTGAGTGGAGTCTAATGAAAAAATGGTAGTCACGTATGTTTCTCTTCAAGAGCCAGATGCTGGAGGCAAGTGATTCCACTCTAATTTTCTTCCTCTTGCNCATTTAATGTATATTTGTGGTCTTCATTGCTGTGGAGGAAAGCTGGAAAATGTGACCCCAAAATACTCTAGAGGCTGAAAATCTATTGCTTTTCTTAAAAAGAATTTCTTGATTTAACGGACTGCTGTGTCTGACTTGTGATTTAAAAAAAAAATCCCTCATGATGTTGTGTTAGGAAGGGACACAAGGCTTGGCAGTGCGAGAGCAGAAGCAATGTTGTAGAGAAGTTAATATGTACAGCTGTAGCTAATACAGAATTGGATGCTCAGAGTTGCACTGTAATGTCCTCAATATAACATAAGATTAGATATCAAGAACATCTAAATCTTTGTTCTGGCACTTAATACTGAGTTTCTGCTTAGCTGCAAATCACACACACTCTGCTATTCCTGGTTTTGTCTGTCGGGGTGAATCTTTTCTGCCTGCACTGGTGTGATGCGGTTACTTGCATTAACATGTTCCTTTCTGTTCAGTCCTTTTGGTAACCCTCAGCATCCGTTTGAAGTATCTTACATGGATGCTAGAAAGAACACAGGAGAAAGGCCAAATTCTTCCACCACGATCGCAAAGCAGTAACTGGGCTGTTTGGCAGAAGCTGAGCCCATGGGGTGCTGTATTACCATCAACAGCTCCAGCAAACTGGTGTCTCGCTGGAGGGAGTACTGCGGAAAGCGTGCCCAGCTGTAGATGCTGGGTGTGCAGGAAGGTGCTGAATTTTAACAGTGCTTTTCTGAAAGGGAGAAAAATTGTTTACATCATTTGCAATAAGTGGGATCTGAATGGTTTTACAACATACCTCTATGAATAGCAAAAAAGGGCTGTGTTTAGAAGGAGGCGAATGATTAATCACATGATCCACTGTAAGTGTGGGATTAATTCTGCCTGATATCTCAAGCCCAAGATTTGGGTGTCTAAGTTAAGTCAATTGTCCAGATTTCTTTAGTGTTTGAAGAGGTATGTGCACATGAGTACACGGGTGCATCCCAAAGTGCCTAACTCTCCCCATTGCCTGCAAAGGGAGATAGATGACACTGTTAGATAGCTGCAGTTAGGTGAGATGAAACTGGGCCCAAGCATTTAGTTGCAGGTGTCTAGGAGATAAGCTTTCTGCATAGTCAATGGAGAGGGGACGTTTCTTCTAAGAATAATTAAGACCATTTCAGGTAGGCTCCCATTCTAAATCATTCACTGAAAAATCTATTCATACCTTTAACTAAACAGGATGTCTACATCCATAACTGGGTGCCTAAGCCAAAACTTGAATACCCACTGACAGTGTAACTTATAACAGAATGTATGTTCCTATAGTTTCTGAAGAAATGCCTACAAGAGGCAAGATTTCATTGCAACACCAATTTCTAACCTCCTGTTGATAGAAGATTTCATATCAGTCTCCAGCAAATAATGGTATATATTCTGGTTTGACCATATTTGTGCTCTTAAAGAAAATACTTGGTGACAATTGCACATGGTCTTACATTAGTGAATATTGACAAATAAACACTTTGGGCTCTCTCATGTTCCTGCAGAAACTGAAATAATATATTTTGTCTTGAAGTTTTGCGAATACCTGATTTCATGAGTGCATGGAACTAAATAATCCAGGAATAAAACTGGGGCAATATCCACGCTTCCCTATCAGCTCCTCTCAGGCTGCTGCGGGGCAAAGGGCCTTTTCTGCATTAATTATGTCCAGTGTGCTGAAAGGTTTGGCTAAAGCTTTAGCCAGTACAGCTTGGCAAGGGTCTGACATGGCTAGCCAAGCCTTTGTCCCCACTGACTTGACTACCAGGGCTGACAGCTGCCAGGTCCTGTTGTCCTCAAATGGAATTTTTCAAAGGTTCCTTCTCAAACTGTTGCCACTGACTGTCACGGAGTGAGCCCCGCTTTCTAGGTCAGTGGTTTTGTATATATCTCATGTATTTGCCAGCCCACCCTTGTAAATTCTGTGCCTGAAGAGACTGCTTTGAATGAAGTCACTCCATAATTCACATGTGAGCGTGAGCAACATTTAGCGCCCTCCTTTTGTCCCAGTTGAGTTGTTCTTCAGACTTGGACTGAAGTAAGCAGCTGATCTGTATATCCATAAGATTGGCAGGTTGCTGCGTAACACAGCTCACAGAACATATGGCCTGATGGTTTGAGAAGGTGCAAATTTGTTAACCCTGTCACTGCCTTCCAGAGGTGCTGAATTTAGAGAATAAAACCCATTACTGCTGCAACCTTGTTTCAAGAAGAAGCATTCCTATGGGAATGACAGAATGTTTTGTATATCAGTGACCACCACCTGTGTGTCTGGGATAGTATCTTTACTGGATAATATAACCTCCTGTGCCACTGAATGCTGAGAAAATACCCGCACTGGCAATCCTGAACACTGGCATAAGTAGGGCACTTGCTCTGCTCGTCCCTTTCTCCTTGGTGGGCTGCCAACCTCAGACTGTCCTTCTCTCATTTCATTCAGAATTCTGGATTTCATTATTAATTAGAGGTCAAATTTATACTGCCATTGATTAAGTTATTCTCTAGCACCTATTTAAATTATCAGGCCAAATTTGAAACTCTAGTAATGATCTTGCCCTACGTTATGGTATGAGGATGAGAGAATAAAACCTTCACCTAAGCAGCAATCATGTTTGTAATATGGCAAAGAAAATGTTGGGCACAAACATCTGGATTCTGCACTTGAAATCTAAGTTGATGAAAGATCATGAAAATGAAGAATGAGCCTGATGATGTGTAGTAGAAAAGATGAGGTGGCTAAAGATTAGATCAAACTAAGAAGGATAAAAATCATCATTGACTGTGAGGTGACAGTTGCTGTTCTGTATAAATGGGAAAGTATATGTAATGGCATGGTGTTTACTATGCAGATTCAGACTCATTTCAGTATTGATCTAATTACATGAAAACGTGGTTGCAAGCAACATTGCTTGGGAACTGGAAGACTTGGTGGGTTCCCTGAAGAGGAAAGAGTTTGGCCATACTGTTACACAGTAACCTGGTGCTGGTAACCTAAGTAATGGTATATCCTTTTGTTATTGAACTTGGTCTATCTCTTGTTAAGCCAAAATATCAATAGTTGTGTTGGTAAGGAAAGGATGTTGCCTACTTCTTACATCTCTACAACTACCTGAAAGGAAGTTGTGGTGAGCTGGGGGTCGACCTCTTCTCGCAGATAACTAGTGACAGGACAAGGGGGAATGGCTGCAAGTTGCGCCAGGGAAGGTTCAGTTTGGAGATGAGGAGAAATTTCTTCTCAGAAAGGGTGGTCGGGCATTGGAACGGGTTGCCCAGGGAGGTGGTGGAGTCACCGTCCCTGGGTGTGTTTAAGGAAAGGTTGGATGTGGTACTTAGGGACATGGTTTAGTGGGCAATAGGTGGTGGAGGGATGGTTGGACTAGATGATCTTGGAGGTCTCTTCCAACCTTAATGATTCTGTGATTCTATCTTTCGGTCTTCTGCTCTCTCCTCTTGGTGAAAAGGGTGAAATGGTGCCCCAGGGCTGTTTGCACAGTGAATTGTTCAGAGCTCGAGGTGAGCAGAGCCACTGGAGGGAAAGAGTTTTCTGCATTAGTCTGTGGGCAAACAGAAATGAACTGAACTACAGAGAAGGTTTCATTTGCATAACCTGTGTAACCGTAGTTATCGTGTTGGGAATCTCTGTAACTCACTCTGAAATGGTTACGTTTGGGAAAGGAACTTAAAGGGGAAGGAAAAGGCTGCTAGCTAGTTGGAGACTCCGCATCCCTGACAGTGTGAGCCATACTGGTAGGCTTGTATAATGGTTCTTTTTCTCCAATGAAAATTGCATGTAACTTGAAAAAAATCTTATAGAAGTGAAGTTGCAGAGAAGTTTGTACGAGGACATTACAGAGCAGGGCTGAAGCTTCTCCAGCTGATGTACAAAGTCATTGTAATTTTGCTACATGTTGGCAAGAAGTTAAGACTGAATAACACTTTTCTGGGGCCTGGAGACAGATCTGAGTAAATTCCTTGTCTTCAGTGATGCAAATATGTGATGTTCTCTTCATTGCTTGCCACAGTGGCTGGAGAAAGGAATGTAATGTTGTAAGGGTTTCTTTCGAAAGGGACCCGGTTCCTAAAGTTTTCTAACCTTTTTCTATGTATAGGTGCAAGCATGGATACGAAGCACATGCCATACTTCTCTTGAAGATAGTACATTTCTTTCATGCTAATAAAGATTTTCTAGTTTTACCCGCAATGGGTGGTTGCAGATATAAATATAGTGAATGTTGATGATATTCAAGAAACATTTCAGTGATCCTAGGGGTTTCTTGGGTGATCCTCAGCTGTGTTTGTGCAGATGGGACTTTGTTTTAGAGAGAATTCCTGTTTTTTTAATCTGATTAGTGTGGGTTTTGACTTTTTTTGATTGTGGATTATGCTTTGGATGCAAAGCAGTGTCATTTAGATAAGACATTTACAAACACTATAGAACTGATGGCCTCGTGTTTAAAGTGGCTGCTGTTTCAAAATAAGCAGTAGCAAATATGCTCAACAACAAACTTCTGAGACAATTGTTCCTAGTGGAATCAATTTTAGGGACAGGAATTACAGGATATCTTGGAGTGATCTAGCAAGTTATAGGGCAAACATCAGTAGTATGGCTAAGCCATCACCAGAAAATTGTGGCAAATAGTAAAAGCAGTATGAAGGGGAGGGATTGGAAAATAAAGAGAGACAAAACAATAGAAAGAAAAGCAAAGAAAGTGAGATAATTTATCTTTGCAGAAAGTGCCTTATGTCAGACTTTCACAGGAACTGCTGCCTTTAGTTGAAGAAAGACATAAGAGAGAAGAGTTCCCCCAGCTGAGGAAATGTTAAGCTTTTTTTTTTATTATTAAATAATAATTTGAAAACACATTTCTAGGGGTTTCTCCCCTGTCCAACCCCCACTCTAATAACATCCTGGTTCATGTAGTGCCCACATCCAACTACTGGGAAACACAGATTTCAGCTTCTATTTGTAACAGTCAAGAAGAGCGGCAGCACTGTAGCATGTATATGAGTGCGTATTGTTTTGCCTCATTGAGGGGCACTTCTCCCTGGGGAGAGGAGTTCATTTATCTTCATGTTAGTGCCAAAGGAAAATTGTCTCTAGCAGAGAACAGTTAGTTGTGGTAAGCTGTGTATGTGTGTACCGTGTTTTGATGTAGTTCACTGACAGCTAGTAACCGGACCTAATCCGTCAAACTCATTTCACCTAAGACCTGAAGTATAACTCAAATTCTGATCTTTGAGGTAAAGGCATCACAAAGCTACTCGGCTCCTAACCTTGTGTTTTACAGCGAATAATACCTTTCCTTCTCTCCTATTTTTTTTGCTTATTTCCTCTTCACCAACACTGCTTCTTTCAGTCACTGATATTTTGATGGTCTGCGCTTGTTTGCAAAAAACCAAACAAAACAAAAACAAAAAAAAGGGGGAAAAAAAAGCAGCCAGTAGTACTATAAAAACTGTTTATTGAGTATAACATGTTATCATGCAGTCACTGCATTAAAATATATTATGTAGCTGAACCCCTATCCTTCCCTGTTAGAGTTGTTTCTAATTGGGTATTTCTTACTAGCTCGTTACCTTAGGTTATACCTTTCAGATTAAGTAGAAAACTGGAGTCACGTACAGATATTAAAGATTCCTTGATAACTCTGTAAGAACAGGAGTCTCCATTGTAGGAATTGTTTGTTATCTATGTAATAGCTATTAGCGAACAGGATTCCCAGCTACAGGCTCCCTTTGGCTACTTCTGTTTTCTCTGATGGACTGGGAAAAAGCAGACAAATTCCTCCACAATTCAAATTCTACCTCTGCTTTTAAGATAGATCTTTCTCACCCTCTTGAAACAGACTTGTTTGTCTAGTTTTGTGGGTGTTGGTTTTGTTTGTTTGTTTTGTTTTGGGTTTGTTTTTTTTTCTTTAACTGTTGCAAGGTTGGCAATGTCCTCTTTCATCTTTTATTTTGAAAACTGTTAAAAATACTCTGCGTAGAAGCTGAAAATGCAACACAACATTCTCTTGATGCTGAAACACTTCATGACCAAAAGCTTGTCGTCTTCCTGTACTATTTTTATTGTTTCTGGTGGCACTACAGCACATACAGATATTTGCACTAGAAAAGAGAGAGAGCAGCTGACAAGGATAATTCTTCGTAGACTGGACCTGAAAAGGCCAACAGAAGATGCTGTTTCTTATCTCTTCATCTGTCGCTTACTTCTAAAGGGAAAATAAGGCTATTCTATATCTTTATGAATATTAATAAATTGGAGTGGCTGGTGGGATGATAAACTGGTGGCCAAGGGGAAGTGTTGTACTTCTGGAATATCCTCTTGCTATTGACAAAACTGCCCAGATTTGACTTTTTTCAGAGTACATTGCACTTTTTTCATACAGCTCAACCAAAGATTTTCAGTTTGAGATCTTAGCCCTTGTGTTAGGTTTAGGTGCTAATTGGTTTCACTTGGGCCAAGGTTTGTATGATATTTTGGTTTGGAGATTTTGTTGTGTGAATAGTTTATGGTGGTGGGTTTTTTTGTTTGTTTGGGTTTCTTTCAATGATTAAGAGACATACAGGTAAATAAATCTAAAAATAAGAAAGAAATAAAGTGTATTGTGTCAGTTTCAGCATCAGGCCAGGTAAAAGCCTTCTAAATGTTTCTGGTTTACTTCTGTTGGATGTTATTCTTCACATCCCTTAATAAACAGACTTACACAATGCATGTTACAAGAAATTATATTTTTCTCACATTAAATGATTAAAGAGTATTGAACTGGGTTTGAATTACTGCACAAGTACCATTCCATAAGAAATCTTTTCATAAAACCCCAACAACTTATCTCTATTAGCAACAGTTTCTGTATAAAAGCAAGGGAATAGCAGATTATTTTTGCAATTACTTTGCCCAGGACATGGCTGAAGGATTCATGCTAAAGTGTATTACACCTAGGTTGATGATAAGAAGTATAGTTGCTGGATACTATTGTGGGAACTGTAGGGAAAAACAAAGGTGGTGTTTCACTGAATACAGCTGAGTGCATGAGTCTTGACAACGCTTTCAACCCGGAGAAAGCGTAAGCATGGTGGCTTTCAGTACCATGAGCAATGCTAGCCCTCCCCTGAGCTCAGGAAACCCTTGTTGCAGCCTCGAGATTTTCAAGAGAAAAATACTGTGGGTAATTCCTTGGAGAAGGTCAATCACAGTTTTTTGATTCTTGGTTGTGTTGGGTTTTGGCTGGTTTTTTTTTGTTTGTTTGTTTATTTGTTTTGTGTGGGTTTTGTTGTTGGTTTTGGTGGTTGTTTTTTTTTCCTCTGAAGTTGCATAGCTGTGGGGTATTTTAATGACAATCTTGTATGAGGCAAGACTTTTCTCCTGAAAGCCAGGTTTTTTATTACAAAATTGTGCTAAATTCCTATATTTCCAGTAATTACAGTGATTGATTTAACTAATATATGTATATAATGGAAATCCTGGAAATAAAGATGCAGTGGAACCTTCATTTGGTTCTCTTTTGCATATACACTACAATGTAGTCTTTAATTATGTGAATATGTACTATTTTATTAATATAGCTGTATCTCTGCATGTATACAGAATATTCTAACTGCAGTGCTTACCTGTAGGTCTTCTAGTGCTCTGAAGTATTGGTATCACTTCTCAGTTTAAATTCTGGTACCCAGTCAGACTTTAGTTGTGCTCTAGTAATTTGCATACCCAGCAAGCACGCTATTTCTCTTTTTATTTCATACTTTATATCTGTACTGTACCCTCTGCTCAGTTTCCAGCTGAAGTTATGCTTATGTTCTAGTTCTCTTATTTTCTGGAGTGAAGGCCCAGATTTAGTAGGATAGAAAGCTTGTGGACAGTGCCAAGTTTTGCATCAAGCAGGGTCATACCCACAATACTGTGCAGTGTTGGGTTTAAACACATGATATAGAGGTAAAAAGATGGAAAAAGGACTTATGTTGGTGCATCATCCATTCTTTATTCAGAGGTGAATTGGATGGAATTTTTTTTACCGGACACCACCCCCAAATATTGCTGTCTAAGGTGTGATGGTGCTGTGGCTATGAGGGTGACAATATAAACTGTTGTATGATGCAGGGCCTGAGAGCCATGAGCTCTTTGATAGACAGGAGACCAGGCTAAGATATTGCTGTGGTTGAAAAGTCCCTGAAAGCTATGCTTGCCATCAGGAAAGGCTGTAGAGAATCATTACACTAACCTTAAATGTTGTTGTCTGCATAGCTTGGCTCACACCTGATAGATATTGTCTCCTAAAAAAGGTGGATGTAAACCTCATAGAATTTCATAATAGTTTTTGAACCCTTGTTCCTCTTTCCTCTAAACTTCTACCTCTCTCAGTGTGTTAACATGAGGAGGATGTTGTTTGGAAAGATGCAAGATCTAGACTGACAGTAATAGCACCTATCTTTTTTTCCAGCATTCTCTTATTCCCTCCAATTGAGCACCGTCCTCTCCTGTTGATATTGAGGATCCTGAAGGAGTTGCTTGTTACTTAAACTATTTGAACATATGTCTCCCTCCCACAAGATATTGGTGCACATGTTAACTGTGCTAGATTAAAAAGGAGCACTTTGTGGTGCTTGAGAATCACAGTGTGACCATGAGATCTCAGTTATCATATGCATAGTGCCCTTTAATCAAACCAACAATTAATTTGGGTTGTCTGTGCAAGTTGGTTAACAGTAAGGCTTTTTGATCAGTATAGAGCTCTGAACGGTGATTTTTGTCACCGAAAATGTATTTTTTTAAAAATTGAAGTAATAGATAGGAAACGCACTGCACGACTAACACCATTAACTCCCAATATGCTTCAAATTCATTGAAAATCTGAATTAATGGTTGTCCTGGTTTTGGCAGGGATAGAGTTAATTTTCTGCCTAGCAGCTGGTATGGTGCTGTGTTTTGGGTTTAGGATGAGAACATTTTTGATAACACACTGACGTTTTCAGTCGTCACCAAGCAGTCAAGGACTTCTCAGCTTCTCTTACTGCTCTGCCAACAAGAAGGTGGGGGGCACCCAAGAAGCCTGGAGGGGACACAGCCAAGACAGCTGACCCACACTAGCCCAAAAGGGTATTCCATACCATAGGAGATCATGCTCAGTACATAATTAGGGGGTGAGCCAGGAGTTGGGGCAGCTCGGGAACTAACTAAGCATGGGTGATGAGAAATTGTGCTGTTCATTACTTGTGTTGTATATTTTTTTGTTGTTACTATTTATTACCTTCCTTTTCTGTCCTATCAAACTGTCTTTACTTTGATTCATGAGTTTTACTTCTCCCCCGCCCCGATTCTCTCCCCCATCTCACTGGGGGATGAGGGGAATGAGCAAACAGCTTTGTGGTTGTTCTAGCTGCCAGCTGGGTCAAACCACAACAGTACAGCTAATTGTTAACATGTCTGCACAAGATCTAAAATTCTAGATATAAAATATATCTAAAATATAGAAATACTTCTAACTTTGTACAATAAGGAAGCCCTCTTTGAGGCTCTCAAAACTGGCTATCCCCTTCTAGCTGCTCATAAACTTTCCACAACCTGGCAAACCTCTTGAGCCTTTTGGCCTGACTGGCCATAAAAAGGAAAACTCTGTGGCTAGAAATGACAATTGTCTGCTGGTTGGTTTGTTGTTGTTGGTTTTTTTGTTTGTTTGTTTTTGTTTTTTGTTTGTTTGGGTTTTTTTTATAAAAGTTTAAGCTGAGCTGTCTCTTGCCTTTCAGTTGAAGCCTTTGCTATTTACACAATACATCTAATTTATTTTTTAAATAGGCTTTTGCTTAATTCTAGAATTGTTTTAATTTCTACTCTTAAGGCAGTGTTGCAGTTCAGTGAAGCCTTATCCTCTGTTTGGTTTCACAGTTCCTGACAGATCCACAGTACATGTGTACTGCCTGCTGACCAGAAATATCATCATCCTCAGGCTGTGATGCTGACAGCGCTGAAGCAAAAGCACAAGCTTCATGTATTTAGAAACTCAGGAAAGCACACAATACATATGTGTCAAAACCAGCAGAATGAGAACAGAGAGCCTCTAATGTCCCTAGAGGCAAGATCATGTGTTATCATTGATGTTCACTACTCTAGTGAAAATCATATCTGCCTTTCTACATAAAACTGCATGTGGGAAAAATGTTGAGATATCTTCCACCATGAATTGACATCCTCTATTCTATTTAACCTTAAAAAAAAAATAATCTGTGCAGAATATGAAAAATCAGTTCTACAGAACTAAAAAGCCTTCTGGCTCATCATGTTGAGGAACCTGTGTAAGTTCTGCCACAGATGTAAGCCACAACAAGCAGCAGGAACTGCTATACAAGGCAAATATCCAAAGTGTGTAATGTTCTTTCCTCAAAGAATATGCATAAGTCATTCCTCAGGAATTTAATTTAGATGGGGTATCCTACAGGCTGCATTGACAGGGGCTTTTAAGCTGCCTCTAGCTAATGATGAGGCTATGCCCGTTACTCTGGTAGATTCTGAGCAGAAACTACTCAGCTGTTCTAGCAAAAGCTAGATATTTTGATATTATTTTTTTTTTTTTTGCTAGATCAGCTGTGTGTAGATGGTGGGCAGGCAGTATAGCGTAGAAGTACTTTTTTCCTCTAATAACCTCCAACATCTGCAAATAAACTTGGGGGAAATGCACACTGTCACTGGCCTCCCAAGGAATGGCAATACTTGCAAGACATAGCAATGAGCTCTAAAAGGGCAATTTGCATCTCCGCCCTAACAGTCCAGCCATCGAGAGCCGCAGCCTGTGGGCAGGGCTAGCAATTGGCTAGCCGTGGCTGCGTTATTTCTCGCAGCTCATACAGTTCTCAAGTTGATACCCTGTTGCTACAGCTCAAGACTAAGCTACAGACTTTCTTTGACATCAAAGGAAATATTTACATCAGGCTGAAGTTCTGCATTTGTTCCTGGGCATAATATCCCAGGATATCCCAGTACCATTCTCCAGTGCCAGCTGGTGCTTGTTTCATGAGCCCAGAAATGGCTTTGTGGGGAGAGGCTGTTCCAGAAAACAGTTGTTCTTGAAGCCGCTATTCACTCCACGTTTTCAGTCACCAAAAGGGATCTGGAAATGCAAACAGAGACAAGCAGTGGTACTAGCCATGGCTGCTCTCACAAATCATCCAACCAGGAATGCTTGGTGGTGTCATAGGAGCTGGCCTGAAAGCTGCTGCTGTTTGGTGATAGCGTATCAGATAAAACTGGTACATTAGCAACTGCCAGTGCTGCCATATGGCAGTGTGTGGCGTTCGTGTTGAGCCGCTGAGAGTCTGAGAGTCATATCACCTAGTTTGAGGGATGCCAAGGAAGATGAAGATTTGGGGATGTTGATCCCTAGATGCAAAGACCAGTAGGTTCGCCTTAACTTCTGTTGTTATGCCTGTACGGCACCAATCCCAGAAATGCCTCAGGCAAGCAGTAATCCAGAAGAGAACAGGTTACCGGATCACGTAGCTGTGCTCATATGTGAGACAGCATCCTCCTTACTCCCTGTTTCATGTCCTCTCATTATATGACTTTTAGTAAATGCAGCTGTTAGTTTGGACAGGCCAGGTAGTACAAAGCAGTTACAGCAAAGCCTTGTAGTAAATCTCCATATACAGACAAACCTTTGGATAAACGAATCCATCTCTTGTGACTTTTTCAACCTGTGGTTTTCACAATTTGTTGCAATGACATTTGAAGCATTATTCAAGGGTATGAAGGATCCCCTTCACTAGACTTAGCCCTCTAAAGTGATGGTTTACATGCGCTGGCTTCTTTCTGTGTGTTTTGAGCTCTGCTCTGACACTGACTCTTAATGTTTCCTTAGGCAATAGCATAGATAGGTTTCTCTGTAATTTACTTAGGACCTGTAAAACCGATGCTGGCTGTATGATAGCAAATAATGTGTTCTCTGTCACTGCTTTTCTCTTGTATACTGGAAATCTGAAATTCTTGAAACACTGAAAAGTATTTAAGCTCTCACTCCTCTCAGTATTGACCTGATGGGATCAACTCTCCCCAGAGCTGTGTGCTAGGAGCAGAGCCGCTCTCAAGCACAGGTTAAGCAGGCAATTTAGGGCAGCAAAATAGCCATGGTTCTCCTGTGGATTTTAGCATATTCTAGGGCCCCAGGAAGCCAGGTTGCTACATCTGCTAAATTGGTGAACAGCCTGTAAGATGGTGACTTTGACTGTGAGGGTTAGTAGTAAAAATTTGTGTCCCTTTCTACAACAGATCAGAGTCTCTGGAATTGTCCTACCAGCTCCCATCATTATATCTCTTCTCAACCTAGAAGAGTTGATCTGACCCACTGATTTTGTTTATGCTGCTGAGGACTCATTGGTAAACTCTGTTAGGAAGCATGAACATAATTATTGTACAAGCCTTGCCTCCTTTCCTCCTCTTCTCTTTTCCTCGCCCCTTTTGCTTCAGCTAGTTTTGATGCCAGCTAGATGCAAGGACTAACTGGGTTTGGGCTCCTGCTCCTCGTTCTCTGCTTCATTCACAGTACAACATCAGGGCAGAATCTTGTCTAGTGCTTAAAGTTTATACTGTTTCTTGGATGTGTAAAGAGATGCTGAGTGTGATCATTCCCTGTGCTTGAAAACCAAATGGTACTGATGAGTGGAGGGACTTAGGGAATTATAATTGGGAACCTGGTTGCCAAGTTCAGAATAAAATTGTGGGTGGAAAATTCCATTCAAATGCTATCTGGTACCTATAATAGTTTCCTTTCCCATGGACTTTTCAACAACAGAGTACATTATAATAATGATTCCTTGTTGTTTTTTTTTTTCAAAGTATATTTCTATATGATAAAAATAATAATTAAAAATGTTGTAGAAAGAGTTAACCTACCCTCTGCTCAATACACATTTTTATATGTTGATAAATACTATTTTAAGTGGATAATCAGTGAAATGTTTGCAGTTTTGTAATCAAATGAGGGCAATGGCATCCTATGATTCTAAGTAAAAATTAGTTCCAAAGGTAGATGTCCCTTAAATAAAGCTACTTTTTTAGGTTATATGACTTTATATGAATTGCCAGTCATAACAACAATAGTATGTCTTGTGCTGCCACCTTTAATAGAGACGGCATGGATAACTTAACACCAAGTCAAAAGTTTTTATAATAGTTACGTTTCTAATTAATTTGTCAATCATTTTCATAACCTAATTTGAATATCAATATTGTTATATTTTGTCCTATTTTTTGCCAGTTTTTGGTTAATAAGCAATGTATTTTCTTTAAAAGATGCAGGCAACCCTATTTTCCCCATATTCCCATATACAAAAAGACATATCTGTACTCAAACCAATAAAGAATGCGCTGTAGATAAATTCGTACTGTACCAATGGAGTGTAAGGATTCCATTAATGCTTTAGTGATATCATCAAGGAAGAAAAAGGCAAAATGGATCCATAGCTTTTACTCTGCTGGGTTTGTAATGAAGCAGTGTTGTAGCAGCTGCTGTCTTTTTTTTTTTTTTCCTGTAGGCATCAGTTGGTGTATTGTGAAAGTTTAAAAAAAAAAAATTCCTGACATTTCCTTCTTTCTTTTTCTGTCTCTATTTTTTTTTTTTCTAAGAACAGTCAGTTTCCTTTTGTTACTGCTGTGATGTACTTTTCCCTACTAACTCCAAGACGGAGCCTGAAATGCAATATGGAAATTACTAATATGACAGAGAAATATGAGCTTTATACTGTAGAAAAAGTGGCTGTAGCAATATATCAGAGAAATTATTGAATGTTATCGGTCATAGCACAATTTATTATTTTACCAGTGTGCTGTGAAAAGTTGCTCAGCCAACTCAAAGCTTTCTTACTATATTAGCGCTGTCTGGGAGTTTAACCGGTAGCACTTTTCTAAATGCAAGCACAGTAATTATTTGTACATTAGCCCCTTGGATTCCTCTCTCCCCACCCCAACCCATCATCTTAACATACTGTACATGCAGTAATTTGATTTACTATTTTTATTTTGGACTTTGTATGGTAAGGCTTTCAGAGCGGAAAGATGGCTGAAAGATATAAGGGAGGGCTGAGAATTTGGAAACTGTCTGCTCTGCATTTTGTGTATGCTCCCTGCCAAACTCACGTGTAACTCTCATTAATGCTAATGGGATTTAATACATGCTGCAAGAGGAAAATATCCTCATTTATTTTGCACTGAATCAAGTGGTAGCAAAAGTGCTGTATTGACAACTCTGGAGCCCTCTATTTATCCACAGAATAGGCAGTGTCAGAATAAGTTTCCTCTTGCAACCTGGTGTCTTGATTCTCTTCTGGAGGGACCTCTGAAGGACAGCACAGCCACTGGGACCTCTGTCACTGCTGCCTGCGTAGGTAACAGTTTTGTGATGCGGACACCTGTACAGTAGCAGCCTGGCCAAATTTCCCACACTTAGCTCACGATATAGAACAGTTTGGAGATGCTAAGCTTAGGCTGAATTTGAATGAGTGCTAGAAGGATGAACAGTGTGAATGAGCTCTTTCAAATCACAGATATGGCCAATCCTCACAGTTCTGTCTGTAAATTCTTCAGACCAACATACCTGTGAGAGGAATATTTTTCCTGAGATTTACTGGCTTGGACATAAAACATTAGGTTGACTTTTAAGTAGGGAGTTGCTTAAATAAGTCCTTGAAAATTGCTGTTGCTTCCAAGCAATGTCACCAGATGTAGGTGATGTAGTACTGACAAGTTTAGTGGCACATGTGTGTTATACATGGACTTCATTTTTCAGTATTATTGAGTGATGATGATGACTTCATAAGATGTCATCTGATATATATACATGTGTGTATACTGGTCAGAAAAAGCCATTCTGTTGAAACTCAAACTTTGCACAGGAATATGTTAAGTTAAAAACCTATTTTGGATAAAAAGTACAGGGAGAAGGTCTTTAGAATCAAAACAATATTGCTTTCTTTTGATTGTGAGACAAAATTAGGTAAACATAATTGTATGTGACAACACGCTGAAAGTCACATTTCAGTGATAACTTTGGATTCTATCAGAGGGAAAAAAAATGAGTTGAACTGCCTTTTCTTGGAAAACTGGTTTATCAGTTTATTTTCACTATTATCCTGACTCAGCAAATCTTGACTGATTTAGTTATTTCCATTAAATAGACAAGGAGTCTCACCAGAGTTTCCAAAAAGAGCTGCCTCACACCCAACAATTAGTCAGGGTTACACTATACCGTTCTTCTACCCCCGTTCCCTATCAGCAGGGCTCTGGATGGAATCCCCTTCTACCTGGCTGGCCTTATTACATCTTTTTACTGCATCTTTGGTGCTATCTTTATAAAACACACATCACTACATGCAGCTGAACTGGCTGTCTTCCAAATGGTAGGAATGTTAATTGTTTTTTACAGCAACTTGCTATACAGTTGTTATAATGAAGAGTTTCAAAATTAAGTATTGTTGTTTTTTCTCCTTTGGGTTAGAAAAGAAGGCTTTTAACACAGAACATCTTGTTGGGGAAGGGGAAGTTGGAGCATGCACAGTACTGTCAAGCTTGCTGAAAATCAAGTTCTTATTGCTGATATAGCATACTTGTGAATTTCAAAATGGAAAATCATAGTATCATAGTTCTTTAAGGTTGGAAAAGACCCTTAAGATTATCAAGTCCAACTGTCAACCCTACACCACCATGTCTACTTAAACGTGTGCTGAAATGCCATGTCTACACGCTTCTTGAACACCTCCAGGGATGGTGACTCCACCACCTCCCTGGGAAGCCTGTTACAATGCCTGAGCACTCTTTTGGTGAAGAAATTTTACCTAATATTCGATCTAAACCTCCCCTGGCACAAAATGAGGCCATTTCCTCTTGTCCTATCACTTCTTACTTGGGAGAAGATACCAACACCCAGCTCACTACAACCTCCTTTCAAGTAGTTGTAGAGAGCGACAAGGTCTCCCCTGAGCCTCCTATTCTCTGGAGTAAACAGCCCCAGTTCCCTCATCTGCTCCTCATAAGACCTGTGCTCCAGCGCCTTCACCAGCTTCATTGCCCTTCTCTGGACATGCTCCAGGACTTCGATGTCTTTGTTGTAGTGAGGAGCCCAAAGCCGGGCACAGTATTCAAGATGTGGCCTCGCCAGAGTTGGGTAGAGGGGGGATGAGCACTTCCCTAATTCTGCTGACCACGCTACCATTATACAAGCAGTCCTACTACCAAGGAATTCCTTCTTGAATGTGTCTCCAGGGACACGTACCTTGTCCCACCACTGCCTTCTGCAATGAAAATCTCTGGTTCCTCAGGCTTTCATAACACTGGATGGCAATTACCCTGCACTTGGGAGGGTAAGGTTTGAAAAAAAAAATTTCTCTCTTCTTCCTAAGCTTTCTCCTATTTTTCGTTTTCCATCCTATGGGACAGCAGCAGATCCCAATGTGTCTATGCAAAGAGGTGCAGAGAGCTATAGGTACTTGCTCTTCGTTTCCTTAAACTACCCCAGTCTTTGAAAATCTTGCTGCTGCTTCCTCCTGATCCCCTTGGAAACTCCCTCTCAGTTTCAATTTTCCAGGCTTAAAAATTTCGTTTACTGTGTTGTCTTCTTGGCCCCTCTTAAACCTGCATTATCCCCTTCTAATTCAGTCAAAATGCAGTGGCTAAGTGCAGCTTCCCAACCTGCTAACGATCATGGTCATTGGATCATGACTTACAAGTCACTGCACAGGCTGCTTCTCTCATTTTATTATTTGCACATTGTACTGCTTAGCATTACCTTAAGGTTTTGACTATCCTGTTCTTCCTTTATCTCCTTTGTTCTTTCAGCAATGCCACCTTGTTGTCTCATTTAAACCCACCTATCATTGGATTGTGTGTGATTTTTTTATGTATTTTTTTTTTTAACCTTATGCTGGTGTCTATCTATGGAAAAATCTCTGAGTACTATAATCTCATTCTAACAGATGTATGCTCTTTTCACCTTCAAATGCTTAATGTAAAATGGGCCTTATGGAACAAAAACATTGAGTTTTTCTATTGTCCAAACTGTCGTCTCAAAAGTGGACTGAAGTAAACAAAAAATTAAGAATGGAATTGGCTGGACGTTAACAGTATTCTTGGGGTCTCTGAAGGCATTTTGTAAAACCTAAACCACATACTAAGTAAATAGTAGTTTAATCAGTTTCTTTTGTGTGTTACCAAAGGAAGTGTTGATACTTAGGTAGCAGATAAAAGGTATTGGAAAAGGAAAGTAATAATATAAAGCTTTGTTGTGTTTTGAAAGGACAAGGGACAATGGGCACAAACTGGAACACAAGAAGGTCCATCTCCATATGAGAAAAAATTTCTTTACTGTGAGGGTGATGGAGCACTGGAACAGGCTGCCCAAAGAGGTTGTGGAGTCTCCTTCTCTGGAGATATTCAAGACCTGTCTGGACACGATCCTGTGCAACCTGCTCTAGGTAATTCTGCTCTAGCAGGGGGGTTGGACTAGATGATCTCCAGAGGTCCCTTCCAACCCCTACACATCTGTGAATCAGAGAAAGTTGGATACTAGTCTATCCTTTGTTTTCTTCTGTAATGTTGCAGTTACTTGTTATTTTGATTATTAAATCAACCTGCAGATGCCAGGAGGGGGACCTCATTTTGAAGCTCATGTTTCAGGTATTTTTGATGGTCATGTCGCTTCATAGTTGCACTGGATCTTTGTTGATACTACAGACAATTACCTGCTGACCTCCACTTCTAATATATAATTCAACAACAAGGACAAAAAGATTGGCACTTTGATTTGGGAAAGCATGTGGCTGGCATTTACAGGTTTAGGCTGATCACCATTGCCAGATCTGCTGGCTACATGTTTTCCCATAAAAAAATAAACTCATCTGCTTCCTGATGAACAGAATTCAAATTTGTAGAGTGTGAGGCTTGTTTGCCAGGCATTTTAACTCAGCTAAACAGTTCACTTCTATTCTACAATTTATTTAATTAATGTTCATCTCATTAGTAGGAATCTATCTTAGCCATCTACCATTATACAGTAAATTGCTTTAATGAATTCTGTGATTCTCTCAAAATTCCCAATCAGATGAGAGGCCCTGCTAATGTAATAAGTCAAGAAAGTACAGCTTTGGAGATTCATTAAATTTTATTTCTTATGAATTGTCTCTGGAAAAACTCTGAAAGAAGCACAATGCTAAAAAGGGGCCATTAGTAGACCTGTTTTTTATAGAGGTCTAGAAAGTATGAAGTTTGGTTTGGTTTTGTGCTTCATTAGCACACTGTTGGTTTTGGGTTTTGTTGTTTGGTGTGGGGCACTTTTGTATATTTTTTTTGTTGTTGTGGCTTGTTTGTTTTTTGTGGTTGGTGGGTTTTTTTTTAGTTTAATATCTTGTAGAAATGCGTGTCTACTGCAAAGTATCACTGTCAATTTCCCTTTAAAATAGACTGTCAGTGTCTATATATCTTCGTTGACTTAACTCAAATGACAGAACAAGGTGTGTTCTAAGAAAAGTCCACACAAATTGTCTACTAAATTCATTTGAAATGTGAGTTTTCCTGTAGTGTGTACTGGAAAGGACGGCAAAGTGACCAAAAAAGGATGCAGGATTGATAATTTTTCACTTCATTATTTTTCCTGACCTTTTCCTTCTTCACCTTCTAACTAACACTTCTTCAGTTGAGTTAGTGTTCAACCTGGTTAGAAAATCACGTATAAAGAAAGAATCACAGAATCACAAGGGTTGGAAGGGACCTCGAAAGATCATCTAGTCCAACCCCCCCTGCCAAGGCAGGGCCACCTAGAGCACATCACTCAGGAACATGTCCAGTCGGGTTTTGAATGTCTCCAGAGAAGGAGACTCCACAACCTCTCTGGGCAGCCTGTTCCAGTGCTCTGTCACCCTCACAGTGAAAAAGTTTTTTCTTACATTAACTCAGAATCTCCTATGCTCCAATTTGCACCCGTTGCCCCTTGTCCTATCTCTTAGTGAGGCTGAGAAGAGCCTGGCTCCATCTTCCCGACACTCACCCTTAACATATTTATAAACATTGATGAGGTCACCCCTCAGCCTTCTCTTCTCCATGCTAAAGAGACCCAGCTCCTTCAGCCTTTCCTCATAAGGGAGATGTTCCACTCCCTTGATCATCTTAGTGGCTCTGCGCTGGACTCTCTCTAGCAGTTCCCTGTCCTTCTTGAGCTGAGGGGCCCAGAACTGGACGCAATACTCCAGATGCGGCCTCACCAATGCAGAATAGAGGGGGAGGAGGACCTCCCTCGACCTACTGACCACAGCCCTTCTAATGCACCCCAGGATGCCATTGGCCTTCCTGGCCACCAGGGCACATTGCTGGCTCATGGTCATCCCCCCGTCCACCAGGACCCCCAGGTCCCTTTCCCCTACACTGCTCTCCAGCAGGTCAGTCCCCAACCTGTACTGGCACATGGGATTCTTCTTTCCCAGGTGCAAGACCCTACACTTGTCCTTGTTAAATCTCATCAGGTTCCTCCCCGCCCAGCTCTCCAGCCTATCTAGGTCCCGCTGAATGGCAGCACATCCCTCTGGTGTGTCAGCCACTCCTCCCAGCTTAGTGTCATCAGCAAACTTGCTGAGGGTACACTCCGTTCCCTCATCAAGGTTGCTGATGAAGATATTGAATAGTACCGGACCCAGCACCGACACCTGAGGGTGCAGCTTATCATCTAGAACAATCTAGTCCAACTGCCTGACCATTCAGAGCTGACCGAAAGTTAAAGCAAACTATTAAGTGCATTGTCCAAGTGCTTCTTAAACACTGCCAGGCATTGGCTTGCTTCCTAAGAAGCCTGTTCCAGTTTTGACCATCCTCTTGGTAAATAAATACTTCCTCATGTCAAGTCTAAACCTCCCCCAGTGCAGATTTGAATGATTCCCATGCATCCTATCACTGGGTACTAGGGAGAAGAAATCAGCACATCCCTCTCCCCTTACTCACAGGGAGGAAAGCTGTTCTCAAGCTGTTTGAGAATAGAACCAGAATAAAGAAAATTAATATAATCTCTTTCTCTTCATTCTGTATTATGAGAAATGAAAGAAATACTTGAATGAAAGGTATCCGTTCTATATTTTCACTTATTTTCTTTTGTATTCTTTACAGAGAAGTATGCTTATGCCCCTAACCAGTATTACGGTGGTGGTCAGGGCTGATAATGCACTGGTTAAATAACAACTGTGACGCAGAACGCACTGATTGTCAGCCATTGCTTTAGCCACAGCTCCACTTGGTTGAGACTTTTAAATCTTAGAGGTGTTTTCTGCTACATAGGATGAGCTGTGACCAATCTCTGCCCAATTTTCTGTGCCTAGAAAAGCTTTTGTTTTTTTTCACATTGTATAGTTTGGGTCCAGTTTATGCTGCATCCCAAACTCTGCTGTCAATTAGTGCTGTGCTCTGATAGATGCAGTTTAATTTTCAGAACACTTTTGTTTACAGGCTTAAGCATCTAGATACTTCTTAACGTCTTACTGTCAAGATACTTCTTAATAAGGAGATATCCTGCAGTCATCTTCAACTAACAGAAATTTAAAAATCTTTATATTGATAGTAGTAAAGATACTGAAGCTAATGCAGTACACCTTTCATTAATATGCACAAAACAACATAGTGCCCCTTCTTCCCTGAGGGAAACTTGCCCAATACAGGAAAGCTCTCAAACTTCTACAATGATCACTATACAATGCCATTTGGAACTGTAGCCATTTAGTTACTTAATACAGTTTATTTTTTATGCTGGCAGCAAAATGGGCAGTTCTGCTTCTTGCTCTTTGTCCCTGTGTCTTTCTCAAAGTCTTGAAACCTACTTGTTTTCTGGAAGGTGACTGTGTAAAAGTAACATCACCCAGCTCAAAACACTTGCTTTCTGTGTGTGTCCAGAGACACACACAGCTGCTACACTGTACAAAAGAGTCATCAGTGCTTTTCTGCTCTCGTCAGTACCACAGGCCTAATATGGAGGCAGAGGGAATTAGGAGCGTGCTTTTGTGTGGCATCAATGAAAGTGTTTATTTGACCACAGTCTAGTTATTCTTGCTTGACCCTGGGAACCACAAGCATTGCCCAGGTGTTGGTGTAGGCAGCCCTTGCAAATGAGGTATGTGATGGAAAAGATGCTCTTCAACTCCCAGCTCCCAGGCTGCCTTTCCAGGGCTCAGGAGCATTTAGGCTGCACCTCACTGAGAAGAGACAGGCATGAAGTCTCCTCTTCCCCTTTTTCAAAGTTGAAGTGTATTTAGTTTACCAGGAAAAAGAGGAAATGTTTTGGAGCCAAATTCTCTGTAAGCACAGCTCTGTTTTCCCACTGGAGTCAAGGACGTATGAGTCTGCATGGACTACGCGTATTTTTTTTAGACACCAGGTTTCTTGTGCAGGGAAGTAGAGGGGTAAGTCAAATAATTAAACTTTTTTCCTGTCATCTCCCTCTCTCCCTAGTAACTATCCCTTTCTTTAAGCTTTTTGATAGTACCCATTCATAGGGCAGTAGAATGATGTTCCAATAATTTCCCTTCAGCAGCAGGAGAGACACTGCTGTATATTATGCCCTTTAGCTAAAAGAAAAATTGATTCTGTCATGTATACATTTATATCTCATCTATTTTTTTTCAAGGAAATTTTTAACTCTTCTTACGAGACTGAGGTAGGAAATAATAAACTACTGACATACATGACATGATTCTCCCATCTTGGGAAGACTGTCCATCTTGAGAAACAGGAAATTCAGAAGCAAAGCTAGACAATTATTGGAGCTCTAAGTAGGTTTTCTTCTTTACAAGCAAGCTCTGTTAAATTTGGGGAGTATATTTTCTTTAAAAAAAAACCAAACAAAACAAAAACAGAACTGAATGCAACATATGTCAAGTGTTTGGAGTCTCCTACATTCTGAATCCTAAAATTTGAAAAAACTCAAAACATTTCTTCACAAACAGCCAAATTTTAATCCATGTGATATTAGAAGGTCTATTATCTTGAGATAGCTGTCTGCTCTCTCTAGGAGCAGGAGAGCGTTTTGGTTAATTCGCTGGGCTAATCAGGCCATCTGGCTTCTATTCCTGGACTGTCCTGTGTGATGTTGGCCATCTCAATTAAAGTCTGTTTCCTCAGCTTTCAGTCTGAAAGACTGTGATAATAGTTACTTTTCCTCACCAAAGTGGAATAAAAAATAGAAAATGACAATGCTTGGTGCACATACAGTTTGTAGCTGTATTACAGTGTTCTCATCCCAAAAGGTGATCCAAAGACTTGCATTAAAAGTTTTATTTATAAAAGTGCCTTTCAAGTTAAAGCAATCATTATTCACGGGATATTGGGCATTGCGCTATTTCCTACATAAAAAAGGGAGCAAAAGTAAATAAAATGTTCAGAATGAAAAAAAATCTCACTTTCTTCTGTTACATTAAAAAATATATAAAAATCAAATACTTTGAGTCAAAAACCACTTTTTTCTTTTTTTTTTTTGAAATGAAACTGAATACTTATTTGTTGTAGACCTTTTACCTCAGTTTTAGTTTGAGATCAATTTAAAAATCCATTTCAAGGAGGTAAAAAAGATGGTCTCTGATCAAGCACCCTGTTTTATAACTATTTTCAAAACTGGTTTTGTCATGCTGACTTCATCAGCATGAGGCACATAGCTCTGTAGTTATAAAGGTTCTTTTCGGGAGAATATTCTTGAGCCCTACTCCTGATTGAAAAACATTGTTAAAAATTGTGACTACCAGATCTATAATTTTGATATTCCTGTTGTTTTGTTGTTGTGGTTTTTTTTTTTTCTTTTTTTTTCTTTTCAGGTGTAGATACATACTTTTTATTACATGAAGGCAGTGGACTCACCATATCAGTTCTCTCTGACTTAAAACTTTATTCCTAAGGATTCTGCAGTTAATTCCACAGTCATTATCTTAACTGAAGACTGAGACAAATTACAAATGTGTATGGTTTTTATTTTTTTACTCATATTTGTACTGTATTTAATGTAAAGAAAACTTGCAATCCTTTCCTGTTGTGTTAGAGAAAGAAATTAGTGAAGACAGATTGAGAAAAGGGATTTGGAAATTGTGAAGCAAAATTGATCAGAATAGGGAAATTATTATTATCTAACTGCTTTCCAGAAAAACTCTTTGGGTAGAAAACCTAACCAAACTCAATAAAGTTTGGAGTTGGTAGCATTGTCAGTGTTCAGTAATAATTTGCAAGTTGGATGTCTCATGTTTAGTTTCCCCTGGTACTCTAGATGAATGACATTTCCTGTGATTCCACACAGCCTTGTGTCATGTCGAAGAAAAATCTGAAATTGTGCGTGTTCCTGATCATTGCTGACTATGGGAAGTTGTAGTCTGGATAATATCTAACCCAGTCTGTCTGAACAATGTCAAAAAGACACACCTCTTGCAAAATCAAGATTCACTTAAAAAGCGGGAGGTGGTGAACCTACCCCCAAAAGTTCTACAAACATATTTTCATTAACTGATTTTCAGTGATAAACTTTCATGCTTTTTGGTGAGGAATACATGAATGAACATGTAGGGAAAGAACTTAGAACATTTCTGTATGTGAATACATGGACTGACACATATTTTGTTGTAAAAACAGAGGGTGTAGTGCTGCTGGGAGAGGAAGCTTACCCGATACAGAGGCAGATCCTTATTCCCGAATAGGTTCTATCCTCTTAACTTACGCCAGGCCCATGTGTGTCCCCCTGACTGAGGATACCCAGCTGTATTGTCATCTTTGTTTTTTTAATAGTAGCACTTCATGTTATCTATGAAGCAAAGTGAGACAATTTTTTTAAAGAACATATGCTTGATTATTTTATCTTAGTATGTTAAAATTTAAAAAGGGCTTTAGAATTAATTTATTGTGGAACCCTGGGGGTAAGAACCACATGTCACAGGTAACCAAATTAGAAGTCCATGGGTTATGAGATCACAAACCCCTAGAGAAATATTTAGTGGTATGTTTACTTAATATCTAACAGCATGTGAAGTTTATTTATTAATATGCCTGCAGGTTTCTCTCTAATCCCACTTCTCAAAGATGTTCACACATAGATAGAAAAGCCAGGAGGGGGTGAATTGCCCTGGTACTATTTCCATCTAATAGAATAATGTATCTGTTAAAGAAAAAAGTTGGGGTGCAGTACATACCTTACTGACCTTGACCAAATCTCAAGTCCTGTTTTACACAGAAGCCTGTTGTGTGCTGTTTACAGAGAGCGTAAAAGCGCATGCACAGCAACTTTCCTCTTAGGGGTATGAATCTTTAAGTAAGAAGAAAATTTATTTTTTAACATAGTCAGAAGAGCAGTTTCTTTCAGCTAAGCAATGAGAGAGGAATTTACCCCTCCTTCCTCACACCATGCTGCAGTAATTGAGCTTAGCGAAAGGAGTTCTGCAGGGAGGAAATCTTCCTCCTTCCCTCTCTGTTAACTCTGGTCACCGCTCATATCCCAGCCAGGGCCAGCAGAGGACCTGGCTTGGCTCACGCTGTGCTGAGGGGCCAGGAGCTGCTGCCTGTCCCTGTGTGCCGTACAGTGTCCCATACCGGTCCCCCCACAGGACATTGCCCTCAGCCCTGATAGGCTCGGAACATCCGTTCTGCACAGGGCTTGGGAGGTGCAGAAGTACGTCCCTCTGTATCGGACTCGGCTTTGCTGCTTGGGACTGCTAGTGTATTTTGGAGGCAGCGTTACCAAGGGACAGAGTGCTGCTTTGCACTGGGGGGAATCTTGGTTGTACTCCCAGACCTGCCACTAACCCACCGATTTTTGAACTGATTTTTATGGGTGTCTGTGCAGCACAGGAACACTAACATTTACCTCCTTAAAGAAGCATTTTGAGATTTAATGTCAGAGTTTTATGTAAGAGCAAGAGGTAGTTGGTTACACTGCTGAAGTATTATGATGGATCAGTTCTTTGTGTTTGCCAGAGTAACTTCAGGTTTCTTGATCATTTAGTGTCCTATTAACTTATTAGCTAAAACATCAGATCAAGGCACTGTTAAAAGAATATATTGAATCAACACTATCCCTCCTTTCTCATTCAATCTTTACAGCAGATCACTGTTTTAAATGTTAATAGGTAACTGCCTGGATTTCCTCTGAGTTAGTAATTATCAAGTTCATAATAAACCTGAAAAGTAAAGGCAAGAGAGTTATTTTTGTACTCTTGTTAAAATATCAAAGCTTCAGAAAGTTTTAGAAATTGCAGAGCTCTTTGTGTCTTCTGAGTCAGGGGCGATTACCAGAGTAGGTGCCGAGACAATCCAGACACCTGCAATCTCCAGACAGATTCCATCAAGGTCCTATCTGTTAGAAGCTGCAGTGCTTGCATTTGGATTCGATATCCAACAATAATGTGGTATTTTATAAACATTAGTGGGCCTGATTTTGCACTGGTCAGCAGAGGTAAAAAATAGGTACTTTTGGAAAACAAATAAAAAAGGGATTGGAACTGTCTCAATAAATAGTGCAAATTGTAAATTTCCCAAAGATGCAGTTTTTTGCTCAGGCATAAGAAAATAAAGCTGGCAATTACAATGTTGAGGAATTGCTCAAGCTGGTTCTGCAGTTAAGGCCTAATATTTACTTGACAATAGCTTTATTTTATTATATATATCATTATGTCCTTTTAGTATATCGAGTTGCAATTTCTCCTTTCTGTTGTATCAGAAAAAAATTATCCACTATCTCTGTATATGGAGTAAATTCAAGAATTTTCTGACTCTTTATATCAGTGATGATCTTAATGCTTCTTTTCGATAATGCTTTAAAGGAATAAGTGGAATATTCATGTTAGGAGAAGTATAGAAACTTGGTTGAAAGCTGGAAACTGATCTTCACAAGTCTCTTTCACATGCTTTTTTGGTATGACCTCAATTAAGGAGTATGCTCCCTATTTTCCCTGAGACTAGTTCCCAAAACCACAAGAGACAAAAGAACTTTTTACCCCCAGAATGTAGGAAATGTAGGAAATGTTGAAGTTCTGAAACGTCATTTCAAGGAATACAGTAACTTGTGGCTCCGAAACACCATTTAGATGAAAAATACCATAACTCTTTTGCTAAATGCCTGCTTCAGAGTGTGATTTTTCAGCAAAGAAGCTCAGTGAATATTGATGTTTAACACATTCCACATTACCCCAACTATGGAATTCGGTTTCAAATACTATTGTTTTTCATCCAAAAATACCTTGTAAGTGAAAAATATATATTTTGAGATGGATATTAAGAAACAGACAGATGCAGCCATGTTTAGGTATTTGAAGAGGTGATTTGCTTTAGTTTTCATGTATTATTATTTTTGTAGTATGCCTATCCACTATGTCGATTATAATTTATTTTTTAAATGTTTATTTGTAATTTGTGGTTCTTTTTGGTTGTCCGAGTTTTGACAAGTTTGCAGGGGTCTGCCAATCTATTTTGCAACAATTATTGCAATGAAAGCTGACCAAGACTGACTATGGTCAGTCCACCTCGCACAGCTTTCATTATGAGCTAAAGTCTGGTCTTCAACAAAAAGAAGCACTTATAAAGTAAGGGAAAAGGCACGCAACATCTACACAGGTCTGCTTCACAAGTAAATGAAATCCCTCTCAAATTTTCCTCTTCTTTCACTAAAGGACAGCCCAATTGGTGCTACAGTTGACCAACAGTTTCTGACCTTTTTTGTGAATATTCTGTAAAAGAATCTTGTGTGCTTACTTTCACCTAGCTCATATCTCGCCCAACAAAAAATTGGGCTTCTTGCAAGATACTTTTCCTGCCGTCTTAACAGACGTAGTACTACAGGCAGTTTTGGGTTGAGGATATGAACTAGGGTGATATTAAGCTAAGTGGTTTCTGAGCAGACAGGTCACAAACAAACACAGCAAGCACAACTCGTAAGACTGATTGACCATCATCTTTCAGCTGCTGATGTGGCTGTGTATTTAATCTGTTGGTTGTTTTGAATTTGCACAGAAGGTGGAACTAAAAGCTACACCTCAAACGGTGACAACCATACCACATCAGCGTCTAAGGAGTTAGTAATAAAACCTTTTATTCACAAGAAGTTAAATTTCTAATGAAGGCAAAAGGCAGAGTCTTAAGCAGAAACAATTTAGAAAAATTGTTTGTGAAGGAGATAGGAAAGCTCCTTTTAACTTTTGTTTATAGATTGCTGCCCAGACCACCTCAAATATGTTAAGTGTAATCTATGGTAGATTCTTTTCTTTTAGAAAAATACTGTAAAAATCTCCAAATTATATTCGAGTTTGTACTTGCAGTGAACCTTAGGCTACAAATAAGATCTGTCTCAAGGAACTTTCAGCTCAATTTCAATTTGTCAAGGACAAGCATTACGGCCCCTTAGATGGTCTGGAAATTTTGTTTCCATGGGAAATTTTAGCATTTCTACAATAGTACAAGGATTGTAGGTTATGGGTTTTGTTGTGTGGGGGTTTTTTTTGGTTGTGTTTTTTTTTTTTGTGTGTGTGTGTGGGGTTTTTTGTTTTGTTTTTTTACTTCTTTAGACTGGAAATTCTAAAATAGATACTGATCTGAGAATTCTATCAGGGTTATTTTGACATTTTGATTAAAGCACTTAGTTATCCCCAATATTAGAATACTTTCTCTTCTTTTACCTATTCAAAATCCCTTTGCTGTGATGAAGTTCTATACAGAATGCTGCTTTTCCTTTGTACTACACACTCACAGGGAGATCTAAAGTTCAGCGATCCTATCCTCCTTTTAAATCCTGATTAATTAATTCTCCCTAAATACATCTGAATCATATAATTCCTATGATAAACCAATTGGCTCTTTCTTGCTAGGCAATCTATGTTGCACAAAGACATAAATGAAGATGGAGAGCATCAGGAAGGTCAGTCTCCAATATTAGTTCAATATTGGTCCACACACAGATTTCTTCACTGCAATGTTTCTCTGGTACAATTTTTCTCAGACATTTTGGTGATTTAGTTAGCAACAAATGGACATCAGTTCTCTCCTCTTAAATGAGGGTATGATTTACCTTGAATGAATTGTTCTCTGGATAAAAGGATACAGTAGAGCAACATCTAAATGGTACAATCACTAAATGTCAGGGTTTTTTTCTTTCTTTAATGGCTTGTAGCAACTATTATAAGACTATATCCTAATTCACTACTTCAGTAGCAAAAGATCTTTAATAGTCCAAACCCATCACATTGACTTCATGGTAACTATGTGCAGAGAGTAGGCATTGCTTACTGAAAATGGCTTTCTGGATGAGACGTTATAGCGAATTAATATTTCTAAGCAGAAGCAATACATAGCATGATAAAAGAGAGGCATTACACTCCAAGAAAGATGGAAAGTATCATCATTAGTCTGAAATGCACAGATTATCATGGCATCCCATAACTACTAGTATATAGAAGCTTTATTCATCAGGTCTTTGTAAGAGTCCGTTTGGTTTTGGGTTGTGCTTTTTTCTTTTTTCTTTTTTTTTTTTAACTCCACAAGCTTTGCAAGCAATAACAATATCTTTTCTTGAACTGAATGACAACCTTGACTGAAATTATATTGAACTAGAAAAAATATTTTTCCAACAAATCTGTTGATTAATTGATCAGTTCATCCTACAAAGCTTGTCATAGATCTGACAGCACTTCTACTGTTTTAAACTGTGTCAGTCTAAAACCTGCCCTACCAAATGTGTTGCCAGATTCGAAATATTTGATACTTAGTTAAAAAGAAGCTTGTTATAAATCAAGTTATTTCCAAAGGAGGAATCTTTAACAATGATTTGTGTTACATTTCACATACTTTCAGACTTCGTGTTACAAAAACTCCACATTGTTCTACAAAAACTATTAAGAAGTGCATGGCAAATTGCCGGGGTTTTTGAATTAGCTGGTGGATAAGCAAAATTTTAAAGGAAGAAATTTTGCTTTATAGCAAATGCTTTAAGTTTATTTGCCAAGTGCAGTTAAGCTGTAATTATTTATGATAAAACATTATGCAAGATTTAACTGAACATTCCTTAGTATAGTTTGCACAATTCAGAAGCAAGATAGTGGAATTACCTCCTACTGTTCTCGGTTGTAGTTGTACACATTTATTCTATGCCTGCTTTAGTCTTTAAGGTCTTAGTGACTATAGCACTCTGCTGTTTAATTGTCATATTCAAATGGAAACTGAATCTGTTGTATTCAAAAGAAGGCAAGGTTTACAAATGTTCTTGTAATGATGATGATTTTTAATAGATGTGACATAGAAAATACATATTAGTGCATCATGAGCAATTTTGCATAATTTAGCTGAAGTGAGTAATCACAACTTCCGGGGTGAATTTTTGTCCTGATATGCAGCAGAAATAAGAACTGCTAGGAAGCTTTTCTGTCTACCCATTTCCCAAGTATTTCTGCTTGGGGAAATAAAGACAGAAGATTCAGGTGTCTAAACACAAATGTCTAACGCTATTTTAGGTGCTGCAGGCCATGAAGGACACCTACATATAGATGGCATATGCCCTAGCACAAACTGGAGACCTGTGTCCTTCCACACTGGCAGGTGGTGGTGGTGGTAGGTTGTAGGGTACCTTAGGGTGACTAAAATGATGCTAAAACCAGGTCTAGACAGTTGAGTCCAACCCTTAGTTTTCTAACTATGTTTATGAGAGCAGGCATCTTAAAGGTGGGCTCCTGAGCCCCAGATCTTTTCAGTGAAATATCTACATGCCTGTATACCAAATGTTTGGAAGAAATGGTACAAGCTAATTTTAAAGTAGATATATAGGTGCCTGATTTTACACGCTCCTTCTAATTTCTTTCATTAACTGCTATTCCTTCTAAATTTTTTCAGTAACTTATATCATATTAATTTATAATTTTATCGGAAGGAAGATGCCTTTTCTTTTTTTAATTTTCTTTTTTTTTTCACCTTTGATTAACACCAAAGGTTTCATGTCTCTGTTTTGGACATGAACCCTTCATCCCAAGGAGGCTGTCCTCGCAGGAAGCACAGCATCCTTTCTGTGCCTTGATTATCCTTGTGCTATCCCAGTAGAAAGAGAAACTTACTTGGCCTTCATCTTTGAAATGTAGTTAAGGTAAGATAAGTAATATGGCTTGCCAAAGTCTGTATGTGTAATGGCTTGCAACCAAGGTCCCCTGACACTGAGTTTGTGGCTTAACCACAAGACCATTGTCTTCTATTAAAGAAATGTTAACCTCAGAGAAGTGAAGGAGTCTATAAGCCTTATTATCTTTCAAAGTCTGGCTTAATGAGCTGTGATGTCTGATTTTCAGTAAAGAGAAAGGCACCATGGAGGAGCCTGCAAAGCAGTAAGAGACATGATTTAAACACTGCTTTTCTTTTGTTTCTTATTAGTGGTTAGAAATGGTTAGATGAGGTGCTAATTTGAGGGAGAGTATTTCCTCACGCGTTTTTCACATCTCTCTCTCCATCCGGTATCCATCTTGCTGATCACTGCAAGTGGTCAATATTCTTATAACAAGTCCCAGAATTCTAGAATATTAAAATAAAATAAAAAGTCTGTAAGGATAAGGAAAACATCCTTACAATTGGACCTGATTGCTATTCATCCTTAATATCAGCACCTTTCCTTATAGACACTGAAAGTAACTACTTATGGTCTAGGGTTTGATGAATGCTCTCTTCAGCCCACTTAGTTTCATCAACCTGAGCAGAGCTGTTCTACCTCAGAAGCCGGAGGAGTCCATGAGGAGACAGAAGTGATTGGGAGCTGGCACAGCTTAATAGTAAAGAAACTTATTTTAAGATTCTTCATCAAATATAACGTTACCTAAAATGGGCTTGCCCTCTAGTGTCAGAAAACCTGAAAGATGATCTCATTTTTATTGTTTTTGTCTCTCAAGAAATATTCTTTCCTATTTCAAGTGGTGGAGCTGCTGCTTTGCAATCTGTGACTTGCCAAGTCAAACCCAAGCAGAGCCAACACCTCGGAGAGGGTGACTTCTCAGTGGCTAGCAAGTTCCATCTCTCTGCCAGTGAAATTTCAAGGACTTTCCATTTTACCAGACTGGTGTTTACTGTTATTTTCAAAATCTCTTAAAAAAGTCTAAGTGAGCAAAAACACCAGAACGTGATTCTGCTTCATATTTGTGTGATTAGAAGCCAGTTGGTATCAGGTTTATATCTCCTGTGTAGAAAAGATGCCATACTAAGACTGGCAATGAATGAGATGGAGGACTTTACAGGTCATCGATGCATAGTGGGCAGGCTATAAAAGTATCAGACTATAATGATATTACACTGTTTCACTCAATAAGCTGTGAACAGGCTCCCTGTCTTCAAACCCCCTCCTACTCCTCCTCTGGCAGGAGCCCAAATCCAAAACTGTCAGAGTTGATGAGAGAAGGAATGAAACCAGAAGGAATAGGTCTAATCTAACTGAAGAAACACAAGATGCTCCCCGGATGGTTTTTGTGGCCCTTACAGGTTGTACCTCCTCCATTTTGCAGTACTGCAGAACAGGTGGGAACAGGACAAGTAGGAGAAAGCAAGTCCTTTGCTTCATCGGCTGGAGGTAGCGCTGGTTATCAGAAGGCCAGGGCCAGAAGGGCTTCGTGACCCTGAAACCATGCAAGAGGTCACAGAAAACATGGCTGAAGTCCTAAGCTTGTGATAAAAGATTTGGGTCCCATCCTTCTGTGAATTTTTCTTTGGAGAGTGCACATTTACTCACCATGAGTGTACTGGCTGGACTGAGCTTTGTTTCTGTGGAAAGACTTCTGAGTGGAGGAAAAGGTGTTGCAGCAAGCGATAGAAAAAGAAGGTAGCCAAATAAATGAGGGTCCTAAGGCAATACAGTTAATGAGCTGCTGTTTTCTGCAGGCTTCCAGCAAAAGGAATGAGAGAGGAGGTGTGGGAGATCAATTCCAGTGAAGGATGACCTGCACTTTCTCTGTTATTTTTAGTTTGTCTCCATTGGGCCTTTATGTTTCCAGCTTACCAGTTAGCCACTTCTCCTACCCTTGCTTTATGGTACTTTCTGCCTGCGAGTAGTGTGTGAGGGCCTTCAGAAAGGCTGTGAGCAGTGGCTGATGATAAATTCCCAACATCTGGGTTCCCATGAAATCATAGGTGGATATTAAGAGTGTTGGACAGTGTATGTGTGATTAATAGTACATTTGCCAAAATGGCTGGGAAGATCATCATAGGGGAGGAAATGAACGCCACAAATCTATTTGCAAATTTGAATAGAATCTGAGGAACTGAGATGTGAGATTTAGAAGAAATAGGAAGGTTTGGAAGTCTCATTTCAGAAAGGATATACATTTTCATTTTAAAAAAAACCCTTCTTATTTCACTTAAAACTTAAAAAGTTATTTTCAAGTGAAAGACAGTAAACTTTCAAAAAACCTTATAAACAAACAAACAAAAAGTATTGAAACCTTATAACAGGTTACAACCAAATGTTTGAGGTTGAACGAAGTGATGCAGAAGACCAGTGTTTCACGGAGGTTGCAGAAATAAGGGAGATGAGTTCATATTTTGGTGCTCTTCATTCTGCCTTGATACAGTGCATTGTGAGAACAATGCTGATCTGTGGAACCAGCAAGAGCTTATGGTAGGGAAGGTCACAAAAAAAGGATGTTTCATGCTCTGTAAGGCAGACAAAGATCTGACCCAAAACCCTGGATCCCAGCTCTTGCCTTTTCATCCTTTTCTTTCTCCTTTTCCTCTACCTTATCATTTTTCCTCCTTTCTGCAAATCCCCCAATATTTCAAAGCTTCAATATTCTTTTTGTTTGTTTGTTTGTTTAGTCTATTTTAGATATATGTTTCGAAGTTTGACAGTTATTTGAGGAAAAAAACATATTATGTTCATAAGCATGGTTGGTCAGAAGTAGTATTTATGTTTGATAAGAAAATAATACATTTCAGATTTTTTAAAAAACCCCCAAGTCTTCTCATGAAACAAGTTTTTAAAAGTGTGAAGTTGTAGTCCATAATTTAATTTGGATAACTTCTGATCAGTTCATTTTGCTCATGGCAAAACATTGCCATACAATGTACAACATAAAATACAATTATCTTGTAGAATCTCATTAAATATCTGCTGTTGCATCAGCATGTTTGGCATAACATGAAATTCTCAAATAATCAAAATTATGATATCTAAACAAAATACTTGTATCTCTCTGAAATTAGTTACCTCAATGTTGAAAGGATCAGTATGGTATTCTCTAGTTTTAAAAACAAACAATATTCTAAACTAGCACTTTCCTGCATTATTTTTTTTAGATGAAATTACATTTTTGCTTTGGAATATGGTCCTGTCAAAGAAATTTTTTTAGACCAGTTCTGCTTATAGGCTTATCATTGACTAGACTGAGGCCTGTGAAGGGGAAATAACAGCAGGAGGCCTGGTTCATTTGCGTCAAGCTTGTGTTACAAGATGTCCATGATGCCTGTTTGTTTGCCTAAGATGTGAATGCTGTCCCCCGCCTCTACACAGTCAGTCTGAAATATCTAGTCCAATAAATTAAAACAAAACAAGAAGCTGAATCTGAATCAAGTTTTCTCTACCCATATTATCTGTTCTTACCACTCTTGTAGTAGGAATGGGCACTATTACCATGCAGTTTTTGTATTAAATTAAGAGATTCACTCAAAACTGCTTATTTTCTCTGTGCCTATATGAAATTCACCATCTGCCTTGCTCTTAAGTGGCTTAATATTTAACATAGGGACATCTTCCCTGTCAAGTCATTGTTTTACAAAAATATATTTCTAATTCCTTGTCTTTTTATTTATGATCTTGCTACATTTTTTCTAATCTGTCCATGTTTGTTTATTTTTTATTAGACATTCAATGAATTTGCTCTAGCTCTGTCTTTTTAGTACTGGCTGATGTTTTATAACGTATTGATTCCCAATATTTTAAACTGACCCACTGTTGATATGAGGATCACACTGGGAAGTAAGATGTTTACATCTCACTATGAATAGCAGATAAACGAAATAATAAAGGTTGTCAAAATCTGAGACATAAAGTACACTGGGTTCTTGTTTGCTCTCAAGGATATATGGCTGTGCAGGTCAGAGCTAGCAAACTTCAGAATTCAAGGCAAGTAATTATGGACTCCAGTTTTCTCTTTAATTCCTTTTTTATTTTTTTTCCATAAAAGAAAAATAATGCCAGTTTCCAGGAGTAAAATTTACCCACAATATTTCATTAAAATAGTGACTTTACAAATTATTTTCTCCTATAGTTTTCCAGGTACTTGCTTTATAAATAATCCATGTTCTAATGAGCACGAAAATGAAGCAAACTTAACTTTCTTTCCTTGTTGTATTTGATCCTCTTGACTAATTAGGGACATAGAATATGCAAAAATATTGACACAGATTTTTTTATGGTTTCTCTATCTCTCCCATATAAAAACATTTTTATTATTATTATTTTAACTCTCTTTTTAAATTGCAACCATTTCCTATTGAGCTTAATTCCTTCTGGTATTTACTGCAGTAACATTAATCATGATGAACTCATCTGGTATTTAATTTTGATGCAATTTCAGTATATACTATTTCTGAATTAAAATACTTATTTTGTAGACAGTGAAAAATTATTTACTGATTATAGCACAACTCTGTGTGTGTGTGTAGATATAGATATATTGTATACATTAACGGTGACATGTAATTTAAATCTGCACATTTTGCATTATTCAGTAGTTGGATGCCAGCTGCTTTTCTTTTGTACTTTGTGATTAATTTCATTGTCGGTAGATTTTATGTTTCTGAAGAGTCTTTTACAGACCCTACACGGGATTCAATGAAGAGAATATGAATACCCAGTTGTCAGTGGTGTTTTAGCCTGATCTACAGCACTAAAGTTCAATGGTCAGAGTTACAGGATAATGAGGGAGGAAGAAAAAAAATGAACTGTGGCATTATTTTCAAAGAATACTTGATTGACTTTTATCACATAACTAAACAGAATTAATCCTCCCCATCACCCTTTTTAAATTTCCACTGCAATAGTTTGTCTGCTTAATGGAAACAAATGCAAGGTAGGGGAGTGCTTTGTCTGAATTTGCATGCGTGTTTTTTCTGTGCAATGGGAGAGGCATCTTCAACTCTGAAAAGCACATAGCTGCTGTGTGCTTTTGAAGAGTTTAAATGCTGGAGTTCTCAAGTCTGTTTTATATATTGGCATTCTTGCTTGCTTGATCAGGACTGCTTGAAACAAGAGCCTGTGGAAACAAAAAGCAAGAAGTAATAAGCATGAAAAAAAAAAATTGTAGCTCTCAACCACTACCAGCAATTATGAGTTCTAAAGTTCTGTCTTTTGTGTTTGTTTTTAAAAGCAATTCAATTAAAGACAAAATTTTTGGAGCGCTCCAGTCAGGGAAGTTGCAGGTAGAATTTATACTACATTTCTCAAAAGACGTAAATTCCCCTTTTTTGTAAAGCATTAAGTCCCTCCCTTAATTAAGCCTTCTGGGGTTTAAATGTGTTGATCTCATTTTAAACTGAGCTCAGCACAATTAGACACACTGAGAAGATAGCAGATAATCAGCACATACAAAAACATTTCAGACATAAATGCTTCATCCTGCCAGGCCCAAAATTACTATTTCAGGGTTTTGGTTGTTTTCTTTTTTTTTTTTTTCTTTTTTTCTTTTTTATTTGCAGGGAGCAGGGGGGTGGGGAGGAAAAGGAGAGAAAGAAAAAAAAATTGATTATTTTCAGCTCGTCATACATCTCATTTGTAGTGGGTCAGACCTTCCCCATTCACAATTACCACTAGTTAATCTTATCAGAGAAAAATTCAATTACATTTATCAAGGTTATTCCATACACTCAAGTTATTGCCTCGGAAAAATCGAGTTTCAATGTTAAGAATGTTGGCATTGTGTATGTGTATGGGGTTTGGCTTTTTTCCCCCTAATCTTTAAAAAATAAATAATTAAATCCTGCTTTTACACTGACGTTACTAATATATAGTTATAATAAAGTAATATTTGACAGCTTTGTAAAAGGGATCATTAATACATAGATTATGGAAGTTTAGGAGGGAGGCTCATAACTGTTAATAGACTTCAATTCTCAGCCTACACTGACATTTTAAAAAATCTAGTTTCAAATTTGATAACAGATTACCAGCTAGGCTGGGAGCCAGCCACCTGATTAAGGCAATTTAAATGCTTGCAAAGTGGTGAGATTAAAATCAAATAAGTGCCGATTTTTTCCCTGCTTCACTTATCTTTCCCTGGATTCGTTCCTTAACTACCAGGTGGCAGAGGACTCTGGGTAATTTTCCTCTGCGCCAATTACCCCAGGATGGTTTTTAGGGTGAAGCAGAATAATTACTGCACTATCAATCCAAAATGGGCTGCTTAATGTGTTTAAGAGAGATTTTGAGCCTTAGCAGGGAGGCTGCCTGAAGCGTGCTATGCTTGTGGTGCCAAAGCCCGCTCGGCCTGCTCGGGTAGTTAACTGTTCGCGGAGAAGGCAGCACACACCCAAGGTGAAAGAAAACAAGGAAAACTCCTGGGAAGCTGTGGGAAAGTTAATGAGCTGCTTCCAACGCGTGGCAGGCTGCAGTTGCAGGTGGCTGACAAAGCTAGGCAGGTTAAGAAAATAATATTTATCATCCAGCTGCCAGGACCACCTTTATCAAAAGTCTTTCTAAAATCCATACAACGTGCAGAAAAATGGGTTTGAAACAACAGCAAACAACAACAACAAAGGTGCGAGGCAGGGGAGAAAACGGGGAGAAAAATCCAGTCAATGAAGCAGCGTATCCTTGATGGGTCATATGCAAAGCTTAGTAGGGAAGCTGATCTGATATGAGGACACATTGATTTTAATTTTTTTTTTCTTCCTGTCCTAAGTAGGAGGAAGGATGGGCTTGTAATTAGAGCAGAGAAAAGGAGAGCCAGGGCTGGCGTGGGCTCTGCCATGGGCTCCGGCGTGCCTGGTTAGCACCATCCCACTCGTAAAGGTCTGCCGAGGGAGGGGGTGCCTGGCTGAAGCCTGGCTCCCACTCGCTTCCACGCAGCTACATCCGCCCATTGGCTTTAATTGGCGCTGCGCTGTAAAACAAGGTGATCTCCAGATGCTCCCCCATTGACGAGCTCTAGATGGGAGCCAGCTACCCTCCCCCTAAACCTGGGACTGCTAGGGAAAAATTTGGCAGTAATTCCCCCACTTTACAGCTTTCTCCCTGCATAACACGGAGAAAGTTACACTTGGCTAAGCCACGGTATAAGAAATAACTCGTTAATTATTGGTTCATTAAAACATTTGAAGATCATTGGAGGAAAGGCAATGCAGAAAAGCTCAAGTGCGAGGTGAAGAAGCGTTATGTTCTGTTATCAAACTGGTGTGTGGTGGGGGAGGGATGGAAGAGGGGGAGCAGGGCTTAAGCTCAGCTGAGACTCTGAAGTGACATTACTAAATAGTATACTGTAGCAGCCACAAATTAAGTATTATCTTCCATCTGGTGACTATGCGCTGGATTTCTTTAATTATTACTATCTGAATATAAATTGTGAGGTTTAGCCAAGAATGCTAGAAGGTTGTCCTTAGAAACAGAGAGATAATTAAAAAAAAAATCATTATATTTGTGAAGGGGTTGCTGCTGCTGCTTGCCTTTCAGTGATTTGCTTACACAGTTTTCCATATGATCTCTACCTGCTTGATGTACAGAGCTTTTTTATTATTTAATGAAAAATTGATCTGTGATTTTGCTTAGCAGATGGTTTGGATAATGTGAGTTAAAATGTTCAGTTTTAAAGAGAAAGTCTCTATTCTTAAATTGTCTCAAGGTGCTCAGTGACCTCAAGTGGACTTCAAATATATCTAAAAATCACCAGATATTTTATGAAGATGTTGATATCTCCTGGGAACACAGGGCATGGGTGTGCATGTGTGTTTGTGACTGGGGCTGTGAGGCTTATAGGTTTATATTCCAGTTCAATTTCCCATGCAAAACAGATTTACCTGTGCAACCACCCTCTGCTGCCTTCCTCCAGTAGAACAGTGCCCTCCCAGGAACAGGAGGAGTGGAGGGAGGGAAGATCAGCTCTGTGGCTTAGATGACAATTTTTGAGCTGACTCTGTTTTAAACCACAGGAGTCTCACCTGCCACCAGAAACCTGTTCGTGTCCATCTCAACAGTTGTGACAGTTTATGCAGAAGTGTGTCCTGTAAGACACACGTAATCCATTTAAAGATTATCACATGAAACCATATTTACTTCGGAGGCCCATAATAATTACACCTTCACTTGAAAAATCCCTAGGACTTTGGCTGCTGTGCCACAGATTTATACTCAAACATTTTCATTTGATGCGCAAAGTGTGAAGTACTCTTTAGTGGCAAGACAATTATCTGATTCTACTAATAAATGAATGCACTAGTAGTCATTTTTAATTGAACAATTATAGGATATTGCACTGTCAGTTGATTATAGAAGTCATTTCATAAATGTCAAAAATCTCTTTAAACGAATTATGGAGCTCCAAAATAACTCTGGCAATCAGACAGCAATAACACAATAATCTGTTTACCCTGTTGTCAGGCAAACTACCACCATTTTTTTTTTATTTTTTTTTTTTCTTTTGAGGGGGGACTCAATCTTAAGGATTATACTGCCGCTCAGGCTGCGGCAACTACCAAGACTTTGATTAATAGAGATTGTGAGTGTTGTCAAGTGCTCTGATGTGTATTAAATGCAAGAGAAATTAACGTTGTCTTAGAAAGATGTCAGTAGCAAACAGGAGGACAGATCTCCTCTTTCAGCAAAGAAGGTGGAAGTCTGAAAGGTGCTTCTAACACATACTTTGCTTTAATTTTTATTTTGGTGCAGAATGCAAACGACACTTTTTCTGTTGTTACGTGATAATCTATTTCCTCTCTTTTCCACGTTGTATGTACAAGTGATAGGCTTAGACACAAAACCAGGCTGGGTCTGCTTCTGTCTTTGAACACCTGTGTTCATGAACATTAGTCACATTGCTTTTTTCTGCCTACTCCTACAAATGAAGACAAGAATTTAGCTCACAGTTGTTATGGATATGGCATGTTCTTCCCTAGTGGATTTATCCACTTTCTGCCTTGGAGTAGGGTAATGTATAATAGTCCCAAGAGCAATTTAGGTAGGTCTGTAGGGATGGCTTCCAGGTGTATCAGAACAGCTACTCTGACCAGGGAAAGGTGAACAGAGGGCATCAAAATAAAGGAGGTTGGACTGTTGCTGTGGAGGAGACTTGATCCACCTTTTGCTTGCTGAAAGGTAGAGGGGAGTATTTTAGACCTTGTGCTTTTTAGTTAAAATAACATGAATGTGACTCATAGTTTTGCTAATAATAAAAGGCTTTGAAACAAAATGCAGGTGAAATGTAATCAAGGGTAGAATTAAAATAAATGTATTTCCAAAAAGTGTTCACTTTATGGAGGTTGTAAGTGTGTAGGTAGGGTGGGGGAGTTGTTTTCTTCCCCTGTTTTAAGTGCTCACTCCAAATATCTTTTGGTCTGAATACGTTTAACAGGATTCCGCTGCTTGAAATAATTTCTGGAAATCTGATGCCCAGGTCTAAAGCTGATCATCTCAGAGTGAGTGATCTTGAAATAGTAGATTGTATTTTGGGGGCTGATGGTAGTAGAATAGATGTGCTGCTGGTATAAGACAAAATTTTTAATCCCTTTTAATTCTTAGAAATATAGGAAAGATACCTGCAGTTTTGGGTCTGCTTCTTGGCATATTTGTGTTTTCGAATGTTAAAAACTGAAATCCCCTGAAATCAAGCTCAGAGTTGGGATGGCAAGAATAAGGAATTTTTAGTCATAAATGGTGGTAGAAAAATCCAGTCTGGAGTCTGTATGACCTCATGATGTGTTAAGGGAGTCATCACCATAGGAGCAGAAGAACAGGGGCCTTCTGTATTGTCTGTGCCTCATGGAGTAATCCTCTGCCAGCCCTGCATGAGCTAGCACAGAGGGTAGTTTTGGGAATGGAGCCAGAAGCATTATGCAGATTCAGTGTCATAATCATCCTATGCAAGCTAGGTATGCCTGTGGCTGTGGCCATACTTCCAGCTCAGAGTTGGCAGTAGCGATACCAGGGTATATTTTCATATTGACCTCTTATTCACGTTTCCCAGAGGAAGCCTGCTTGTTGGGTTTGGATGTGTAGAAGCTAATAGAAGATCTAAGGAAATGTCTGTGTGTAGGGCTTGATTGCCGAAGTCTGTGACTGGTAAAAATGAATACTATTGTTCCAGTGCAGAGATGTCCGTCGGCAGTACTGCAATGGTTCGCTATGCTGGGAGCTCTAAGTTTGCCACACCTGGCCCTTTAGGCTGACTAATCTCTAAATAATACGTCCAAATATTCTGTTCCTATTAATAGGGCAAGGTGTGTACAGGAGAGACTACATCCCGGTTTGCTACAGATTTCCTGAGGTTAGTGCATCTATGTTGTAAAGAGTTAATATGCTGGCACCAAAGGATAGAATGGTCTGAAGCATTTGATTTGAAAAAAAAACAGAAAAATGAAAAGGAATAGGAATAGTCAGAGGTTCATAAGGAAACAGCACAGAGTGAGTACTAATATATATTTCACATTTATTGTGCAGCTTTTGATTTACAGTTTAGGCAATTCCACAGATTTAAGGTGAGCTGGATGGCATTTTGTTTGGTGAAGATGCAGCCCTAAAAACTGAGGATCTGCTTCTTCCCTGACTTACACCTGTGTCACCATGTATATCTTTGCCAGGTCTGTGCCAAACATGGATGGTTTGGCAGCTTTCTTGCACACACTTTGTTCTGAATTTAACTGACTACACAAAGTGCAAGGCAGTCAAGAAGCAGTCTCTGACATTTTTAATTGGCATTGAATTTAAGTCATCATCAATTATTCTGCTTTAACGGCAGCTTTATTCCTTAGAACTGCCATGCATGCTATTCAAAACTCTTGCAGGAATCCACCCCTAGTATCTGTCTTGGCTAGTAGGATTAAGCCCTTATGGCTAGTAGGTGGCTGAAACCTTACCATATGCTGCTGGTAGACAGCAGCAAAGCTTTACCCTGTGATAAGCATACTAAAAGCAATCTGTTGGGCGCTTTTTTTTTCTTTTTTTTTTTTTTCCTTCTTTTTTATATAATACACCAGCACGTGGTTAATTGGCATTCATATTATTAAACTAACTTGTAAATAATGTGATTCCTGAGAGAATCACATCAGTTGCACTGTGGGTAAGTTTAGATTTCAAAGGTGCCACAGTGCCTCATTCTGTGTTGACGGAATTGAACAGCATTAACCTTTTCACTTACACTAACAAAGACAAGTTAAGACAAGATGCGCTATGACTACTGCACATCTATGTTTTGTTTTTGCCCAGGGCCCTGTACAATTACCCAGCACTTCAGAGCTAATATTGGTTGGATGTTTACCTTCCCTCCCCCTTCAATATTTCTACAAAATGACAGCCTCATTGTTGACCAAAAAATAATCAGTTACATAATAAATATATATTTTTTTTAAAAAAAAAGGTTAAAAAGATGTTACAGGCACTTATAAAGAGATCTAGCAATGAGAAAAACACACAGACTGCACTACAGTTCAGCTAGCATTTTCTCAATATAAACCATTCTGCTGTCATTCTAAATTCCACACTGTGTACAATATAGTATTGATAGCAATGAAACTCCATGCTGTGCATGTATCCCAGAAAATAAGGGGGGGAAAAAAAATCATCCTCAAGTTTTACAGGCAAAGAATCTTATTTTATTTACTTCTTTTAACATGCAGGCTCTTCATATGTGTGTAACTAACCAGTTAGGATATTAGCATCATTACTTGATGTTAGTCTTAACGGTGGTACTGAAGAATCCAGTGCATTTACAAAATCTGTCTGAGAACCTGATGGCTAGTTAACTGTAACCTGACCTGAGACATCACAGGTTTTGAAATAATGGGTGTAAAACTTGGAAAGAATACATATATGCGGGCTGCAGTGATTGCAGGGCTGATACTTGCAGGATATTCTTTAGCACCAAATATATGTTTTGGCTGCTATATAACTCACTTTAGAAGCAAAAGCTTCCAAATGGCTGCCTGAAGCATTGCCTTCTCTCTCCCTCTCTGGTGGAGAAACAAAATGTGGAAAATGTAGCAGAAGCACAGAGTGAATTGTCTTCCTTGAAGTCACATAGCAGTTGCACAGTGGCCAAACCAGAAAAATTGTTCCCTGTCTTTTTTCAGCTGCTTGCTCCATATCTCTATAAAACTCAGCAGATTTACAGGGGGGATATTCAGAAGCTTGTTGAGACCTGACTTGTTTGGCATATGTGAGATTGGTAACTGATTTTGTCCTGACTTCCATAGGACACTGTCTTAAAAATTCTCCATAGGCAAAGCAGCACTTATGATGAGCTTTCTTTCACTTAACTTTGGATATCTATCTAGAATGTAGGTGTCTATTTTTGAAGGACCAAAAGTTTCCTGCTGTTGACAACAGGCAGAAACACTGGTTTGGCTCATAGTAATGCTGACATCTATGATGTCATCCAGTTATATCATAAAAGAGTATATTTCTCTCTCGACCTATGGAAATTCCAAATGACTGCCTCTGATATAAATGTCTGTATTGTAAATATATCCCACCCCTTATTTCAACATTCTTAGGAGACTAAGTTTAGAAGAGCAAATATAATCTTGATCATTTGTGAATTAGCACAGTAAACCAATAAATTATTCCTTATACAATTATCAAAATATCACATCATAAAATCTTGCATGGAAGACAGCAATAAATATTCTAGGGTTGACCATTCAATGCCTTTCATAAACGCTAGTGAATCTATCAAAATCTGGAAAGTTGTAGCTTAATGATTCTATTCTATTCTATTCTATTCTATTCTATTCTATTCTATTCTATTCTAATTTCGCTTCCATAAAAAACACCTAGATTCCACTGATTTTTCCTTGGTAAGACTAAGAATACAAAATATTCCTTCAGCTGAGACATAGATCAGCCTGTATGAATTTCTGGTATGGACTGTAACCTATAGTTGTGATGTATCATGACAGTCATCTTTAAATTGATCTACATTTTAGTAGGTCTACAATGGTAAAAGTGATGAGAAGAGAGATGGCAATGGTGTAAGGATAGATAAATGCAAGATAAAGCCTTGGTTGCATTGGTGAGTATCCCTAAGGAACCCATTTGTTCATTTGGTAGTCAGTTCTGTGTGTAAACTATAAACGTGGATGTGTGCTGGTTTAATGTGTTGTGTAGATTCAGTCTTAAAAATCGTAATTAGTGGAGTTTATGCCTATGATATTTCTCCTTGCCATTCCATAATGTCTTCGCACAATTAAAAATGTTCACTGAGCATTTTTGGGGGGGTAGGTTTTTTTTTTTTGGTGTTGGTTTTTTTCATTGCCTACAAACTTTCTACTGATTACAAATACACTTTGAACTAAATGTCGTGCATTTTGCATCCTAGGGAGTGTGGTATAGCCTCTAGTTTTTTGTGTGGTCATAAAACATCTTAGACCAATACCAGCTGAATGATGTACCAAGTTTGAAATGAATCCAGGTTAGTTTTTACTTTGTTTCACTGCTGTTGGTCTTGTAAGACTTCATTAAGGGCAGAGTACCAATTTCAAGTTTACGCTGATTTTACAGCATTGAATCTGGACTTTTCCGTCTAGCCAAGTCACTTTTGAAATAAGTGGAGTATGTGACTGATGTGATGCAGCAAGTTTTTTGTTTTGGGTTTGTTTTGTTGGTTTTTTTTTTCCCCTTCAACCCAAAGGCTGGATTATCTTTAAAGACAGACAAGCATAGATGGAACTCTGAAAGGTATTGGGTATGGCCAGGTCAGCAGGCAGATATTACTGATTGCAGTAGACCTTAGGGGCGGAAAGATGTTCAAGTAAAAGAGAAGGAAAGAAGTCCTTAAGAAAAATAACATTCTGTGATCTTGATTTTCAATGGTGTAAATCTCTGAGCTATCCAGATCCCGCTCACACCACAGTTGATCTTGGGGATAAGTGGAGTGTTGTGATGAGTTGACGAGCCAGCATGAGCAGGGAGGTGATCATCCCCCTGTACTCAGCCCTGGTGAGGCCGCACCTCGAGTACTGTGTCCAGTTTTGGGCCCCTCACCACAAGAAAGACATNTTGCCCTCTACAACTACCTGAAAGGAAGTTGTGGCGAGCTGGGGGTCGGCCTCTTCTCGCAGATAACTAGTGACAGGACAAGGGGAAATGGCTGCAAGTTGCGTGAGGGAAGGTTTAGGTTGGAGATGAGGAGAAATTTCTTGCGGGTTTTTAAGGAAAGGTTAGACGCGGTACTGAAGGACATGGTTTAGTGGTTAATAGGTGGTGGTGGGGGACGGTTGGACTTGATGATCCTTGAGGTCTCTTCCAACCTTAATGATTCTATTCTATTCTATTCTATTCTATTCTATTCTATTCTATTCCTCTGAAGATTTCCACCATGCTTTCTGCCAATATGGTAGAAAGAGACAGAAGTAATTTACAGGCCAGAAGCTTGCTGTTTGATTAACTACAGGCATCTTAAGGTAATAGGTATTTTAAGGTAATAGGCATATAACTGTTGTTCATCTTCCTAACTCTTTGAATTTTAAAACCAGTTTTCCTATATTAATTTGATACTTCTTCCCCTTTCTTGTGATAACCATTGTACAGTAGGATCCTCTTTAATAAGGCACAGCAACATACAGAGTTCTACCTCCACTGACCCTTGTATTTCTGGATTATTTTGATCAAATTCAACTTTCTTGATTCTAGTAGGCTGTTAATCGAATAACACGTTTATATAATCACCTCAACAGTTCAGATATGGATGTAGCATTGTATCGCATTCAGGAGACAGACTGCTTTTTGTACTGAGTGTTGAAAAAAACCTGGATGTTGTTCAGGAAATGGTGGGAGAACAGTCAAAAGGAGGAAGCACTTGAAGAGCATGCTGCGAAAGAGGAGCAAGGATTTAGTGCTAACAGGCAAAATGGCCTTGAAAAACAAGAACTAGAAGTTGAGCTAGTCAGAGCAGCTGCAACAACTAGTGAGAGAAACAGGCTAAAGGTACACCATTAAAGTCAGATTACCTTATCAAGAGACACAATTTATTTTCAATAAAATGGACTATACACTGTGTCAACTTCTGTACTGAATAAAAATAGGAAAGTGGAAGACAAATGAACAAGGCTTAAGTAACCCACACATTTTAGTATGTTGTCTTTTGAGTTGTTTTCATCCTCCTAAAAAGAATCTCGTATTGACAACTCTGAGAACAAGATTCAGTTCATCTAACTTTAACTGTGTGTTAAGGGATCATCTGGCTCACAGTCCTCTAGGTTCTGTTTATAATGAGTGTAGAGACACCTCCAATGAGGTTAATCTCCCATATTTTAATTTCCCCATCAAGATAATCACGCGATTAATTGTGTTCTTGTGTTGCCTGTTTCCTTTGACTTTAAAATATAGACAAGTAACTTTAAATATCTAGAAGGTAGTCATCTAAAGCCAAGTGAGTTGAATCCCATCATGAAAAGTGGATTATGGGTTAGATATGTAACTCAGTTTACCTGGGAGAGATGTTTTTTATGTGTAACAAAAATATTCAGCTCACATCTTTTGTTCTCGAATGTGTGATAACTTTGATTAAACTACCAGATTAAATTCTCCTGGTTTAGATTTTAAACTTGTTTGAAACAAGGTTAGATGGCATTTAAGTTCCATATCACTGTGTCTCCAGTAATGAAAATTAGTCTAATAGGCTAAGGTACCCATTACTCAAGCTAAATTAGCTTCCTGGGAGAGATCCCTGTAAAGTAGCCATCATGATGAAGAATGTACCAATTAAACAAAGTAAACCAAGCTGATTATTGACATATTCTGAATTTCTTTTAAACCTTTTTCTCTTTTACATCTTTTATGCTTCTGCCTGTTGCAGAAGACTGGAGACTATCAAATGGAGAGAAGGATAAATAAATGTGGAAGAGAAAGAGAGGAATTGCCCCATATCTTGTTATTGCTATTGTTTAGACTACATATTGAATCATTCTTGAAAGAATATCTATCTTTCTAGATCTTCCTTTGAGATCCTACAGGCCATTACCTTCCTCACTAGTGCCATTGGGATGATATGTCCTGACTCCAGCATGTGCTTATATAGAAAAGTAATCAAACAAAAGTGTTTAATATGTTTTTTAGATGCCTATTCATGGAATTCAATATCTGGAAGAAGAGAAAACCAAAAGACACTTGACGAGTTAGATTTCACAGATAACAGTTAGAGAAATGTCAACATGTCCTATTTCTGCTGCTGATGCAATGATTGCTGAGGTTATGCTGATGATCTCAGAGGCTTTCTAATAATAGAATATCTTCCAATTAAATGAAGAACTGGGATTTTGGAGGATCTGGATTGTATACTTGATTAAAGTTTCAGAGGGTGACACCAGAAAGACACACTGGAATCAGTTTTTAGGAGCATCTGTCCCATTTTCACAAGTCATTTGGATTTAGAGGAGCTTTTATTTCATAGATGTAAAACACCACTGTCTGTTAGCAATTAGCAGAATGAAAATTTGTACAAATGGCTTTGCTGCTCCAGGTTAAATTTCACCTTCTTAGTTTTGATACATTTTCACCAGCAGTTTCAAACAGTATGCTGGACTTTGCATTGTAATGGCTGAGAGACAGGTATATGTTTGTTTCTGCTGTGGATGTGGTACGTACCCAGTGAGAGGTGAGGATAACAGTAAAAAATTGCATCAAAGCCCTTACGCATTGTATCCATATATTTAACCATTACTGTTTTAAGCATGCCAAGGTGATACGTCACATAAAGGTGACTTAGTCATGACTTGCAGAAAAACAAAATTATTATTTTGAGGAATGGTCCTCAGTGACTTACGTGGTCTTGACAATTCCTGTATCTCCATTGCACGTCTGTGAAATGGGAAAACAACACTTACCTACTTCTAAGAGATGTTTCACTGAATAGTACAAGCCTCCTGTGGAATGACTGCAAAGTATTACTCTATTTATTTTTATGAACTTTCTGTTTTACTGCTGTCAGAAAGCTTAAATTACCCATAGAGTTCTTGAGCACATTGGGGAAGCCAAAGATCCCGATGTTGCCCACTGTGCTCCTGGCAAAGAAAAGACCCAGGGGAGACTCCTAAATGAAAAATATAAACAAAACCCTGAAGCTACTCAGATCCTTAGAAGATTAGATTTTTGAAAATATGTTCTTTATAAGATAAGTTAAATGCATTCTTTCCTTTATTTTTTCCCCTGGTTTGGTCACAGGTTGCTTCAGGCATCCAAATGCGGGCATTCAATCCCTTGCTCTATTGATCCTGACAGGGACACATGCTAAGGTGCCCTATCTTCCCGGAGGCCATCACTAACTGCAGATTTAACAGGTCCAGCAAGGAGAAGGAGAGGTTCCAGAGGCTGTCATTCAACCTGAGATCCATACCTCACCCTTTCAATCTCATCCGCCTCTCTGTATATTTCATTATTGTCAAGGTGTGTAATACTTGAATTTCCAGTTGTGCTGCTGAACCCTTTCAGGGTTGGTAGTTGAGGGGGGTTTAGTGAACATCTCATAAGTGGGAAAATTACTTATGAGACCAAGCAGTGCTCTTTGCATCACTCACATGGAGGAAGGACAGGAGAAAGAATTGAAGTGTATTTCTGTGTGAGGTACTTTGGAGCCTGGTCACATAGAAGATGAAGATAGGTGGTCTAGATGTCATTTTTACATTTTTGACTGCACAGAGACATTTTAGGCATTTTTCTTTTCCTTTTGTTGATACCAGCAATTTAGAATTCTGCTATGACTCTTCAGTTTTAGATTTTTTTGAATGTGGCAAACTAATTTTTCTTACATTTTGATTTATATTGAGTCTTTCTTCTGACTTTTTTTTTTTAATTATTGCAAAAGTTGAGTACCTTGATAAAATGTTAGTGCGGATCACTGCTTTTCTGTTACCTGTGACCTAGGGTCTATGAGTTGGTGTGTTACTCTGGAGTTTTGTAACTTAGCGCTTTTAGTCAGTATAGTCAAAGGTACAATCTATAACCAAAGATTATTTCACCAAGGTTTTTTATTTCTAGAAAGACCCCAAAGCTCTTTACACCTCAATACACAGGTTCCAGGATCATATATGGAACACTGTCTGTATGGTATGTACATACGGTCTGTATGGAACACTGAAGTACGGTATTAATAGTGTCTATCTAATGTATAGGTCTATTTGTCTCAGTATTTCTAATTAGCTTTTCACTCATATAGGACATAAAGACAAAATTAGTATTAGAGATGAAAACAAAGGAGGTGGAAATTAAACTGAGGTTGAAATCACATTATGTGGTTGAGTCTATCTGAGTGTCTTGTACCACCATCAGGATCTTGCTACTTGTTTTTTTCTGTTCCTCCAACTCTTCCCAGTCTTTAGCTGGTGATTTGTCACTTCTCTTATGCTGGTTCTGGTGTGTCAAACCAATGGCCCTGCAATGTCTCTTATTCCAGGTGAACAAGACAGATCAGCTCACTGAGGGCAAGAAGAGCTCTAGATTTTGGGAGGGAGGGAAAGATGTTAGGCGCACATGGCTTGGAACAGTGTAGGGATGAGAGGAATGATGCAGGTGGGTGTAAAGGGTAGGAAATCCCCTACACAGTTATCACAGCAGAAGCCAATGAAGTATCTAAGTGTTGGATAAGAATGCACAAAGAAAAATGGGCTTTGATTTGGTCCTAAATGCCTATATTTCACATATCCCTACTTCTCAGATTGTTACAGACTGATAGGATTGGGAAATTTATCTTCCATTCTTCCCATTTGCAAGCAATGCCTCCTATTGCTAGTGCTTTCCCACCTACCTCTGGACAACATATTCTTTTCAGAAGACTTGTACTCAAGTGTCACTTCAAGTAATTGAGCAACTACTGAACCATAAAAAAAAAAATGAAAATTGGACAGTCTAAAGTAAATGCAACTTGGGTGAATACCTTAAAATTAGCAGTTATGTGCTTACCTACAATTATGTAATGGACAATGTCAATAACACTTTACAGATTGTTTAAAGAGCAAATTCTCCTGCTTTTTCTCTAGCCTCTGCTCCTCCTCTTCAGCCTCTGTCCACTGCACATTAGGAGAAATGTCTTGCTGCTAGCACCTTGTGGAATGCGCTGTAAAATACAGAGCACAGGAGTAGTAGGATGGGTGCTGGCTGTATGCTCCCTGACTGAACTCAGTCAGCTATTAATATAGTGGTTAGCTGAAGAGAAGTGGTAGTTAAATGCTAGCCGCTCTGCAACAATAAACTGTTGACAGAGAACTTGTCATTGTTTAGTAGCATCCATGATGATTTTGCCACCCTTGATATACTTCCATGCTTGAGTGGCAACAAGCTGTGTTACACACTTAGTCTTGTACACCAAATTCCTCTCTCACCAACCAGCTGGATCACAGTGAATCATAGCTGTGGCTGGCTGCAGCTTGGAGCACTGCGTTGCTTTTTTTTGTCCTGACCATTTTCTTATGGGCTGTGATGTTAATGTTTTGGTTACATGTTCATTAACAGTCATTAATGGCACTGTGTGATCTACTGCAAGATCTTGTACTTACAGGACAAATTAAATTCATGTCTTTTATGGGAGCCAGCACAATGTGACAGCTTATCAAGAGTTTGTATTGTCTTCAAGATTTTATTCAGTATTTATGTTGTCTTTATGTTGGAGGACAGTTGATACCTAGTCCAGTGTGAAGTTAGAGAGATGATGGTGTACAGCCTAGTGTAATGTCTATTACTAAAAAATTAAGCCATCAAAATATTTTCATTACATTTGATGTGGCAGTGTGAGCTTATACAAGATCAATGTTTTGTGTTGGGTGGTCTCAGAGACTTTGACCTTATACAGAGAAAATCTAAAGCTGGATGCACAGTGTTGTCACACTGTGGCGTTAAAAAGCCTATACTTTCAATCTTCTCTAAAATCTTGGGAAGCAATCTACTCAGCACTCCTCAGGATGAGCCACCATGTCTCCATCTGGAAATAATGCTTACCTGCTCCATGGGGATCTGTAAAAGTAAACTGATTACTCATTTAGTTGGTGTTTGTACAGCACTTTAAGGATTAAAAAAAAAAAAGCTGTGATATGATTGTAAGTGCTATTTGCTACATTACATTTCCTATGTAATTCTATATTTATTTTTTTCCTGAGATTCTTAGGTATATTTTAATCTTTCTAATTGACACTACATGCAGTAGAACACTATTCTATCTGTAACTAAACAGGGTACTGCAGAAGTGTAGTAAGAAATTGATCTATCTGTTGCGTTATCCACTCTGTGCTCTTACAATATTTTTGCGAACTGCTTTCATCAAGCTAGTAAGGATTTGTCAAGGTGTTTACCTGTTGGGAATCTCAACATGATTTCTTGAGGGTGCAATCTGGGGCTGAGTTATGTGTTCTCCTCTTCTGCTCTTCTAACTATTTGTACATCAAAGTCTCCACCATTGTAATTCTTTTTGGCCTGCTCTTTATTCAGCAGTTGCTGTACAAAACAAATGTATGTTGTGCTCAGAGAATACTGTATATCATATACATTTATCCACTCAATGAAATGAATGCATTCAGTGCACATAAGCAGAAATGTCTTGTTGGGGAGAGGTACTGGTAACTTGTGCCTTACACTGCAGAATGCAGTATAAGGAGTAGTGTATTGGTGGTGTGTGACAAAATTAAGCAATGGAAATTTCGGATGAGTATCAGGAAATATTTCTTAATACTGAGTTCAGGCAGTGGAACAGTCTCCCAAGGAACATGATGGAAAGCCCATTGCCTGTGTCAATTAAAACTAGACTAGTTTTAGAACTGGGGAATATACTGTAGGGAACAATCCTGCACAAGTCTAGATGACCTAATAACTCTCTTCCATCTGTAATACTTATGCCTGAGTTTCAGAGTTATGTATTGCAATATGATTTCATCCTGACTGAGAAAGACCGAAATATTTTTCTGTCATGTAAGATTTCTTTTTT
>VWZZ01008359.1:1050454-1063420 GCA_013399095.1 Psophia crepitans | reverse complement strand
TTTTTTTTTTTAATACTATACAGAATTTTCATACCCACTGAAAACTAGTAGGGGAAAAGAAAGCAGAACCAGGTCTACACATGCAGTACTCTCAAAACATTGCTCAGACAAGCTACCCCACTCTGCACCTCCTATCTCAGGGTGGTTGCAAAACAACCCCAGACATCATTCCCACGGGTGACAACCTGAGCAGGCCAGGTGCCTCACAGAGACCCTAGGGAGGGCAGAGTAATGTTTTGGAGACAGAGATCCTCTCTGTAAGCAGCAGTCCCACGATCTGTCTTCCTACTGACCACTGAGTGGTCATCTATACCTGCAGTCATCACTGGGAAGCCACAGCTGGTAAGATGTCAAACATGAAGTGTGAGTTGATGTGCAGTTTTAGGGGGAATAAAATGTTTCTAGCACATTTTAGATTTCTTTCTTGCAAGAGCGCTGGTCAAGCTCTAACATGACATTATTTTGAAATACAAAGAGGCATTGAGAATAATCAGTGATGCATCACGGAAAGGCCCATTTGTTTCCATTTAACAGGGAAAAGGTTAGAGTAGTACATCATCTTGCTGTTTCCATTCTGTGCATTTAAGAAATGATCTGTCCAGCCACTAATTGAGAAGTGAATTTGTATACAGAGAAACCAGTTTAGTAGTGTCAGTAAAGGAATTGGTAAATTTTCCACTAACGAGATGCCATCTTGGTAAAATAAACCCCTATCAACTGAGACATATTGTCTATCTGCTTCTTAAAGATTTCTTGACTGTGAAATATGAACACCCAGGTTTTCCTTGCTTATCTTTCCTCCTGTTGGCTTTTTTGTGCCATCCTGAAGTTGAGCAGAAACTTGTGGGAGCATCTGACCTTCTTTCCTGGATCTAACACACGACAAAATATCTGTTCTTTTATGCTTCTAGCAAAGTCAACAGGAGTTTGGACATAAACTTTGTGGACAACATGTTGAGTACCTAGGGCTTGTACACTCACAGCATGGGCAGGAGGCCGGATCAGCTGGAACTAGAGTTCAAGTTTCAGTGCCTGAAAGTTTGCATCCAAACTTTGTAGCCTGGCAAATTTCTGCAAACAGTCTTCCTGTAAAACAATCTTCTACCCACATTTGTTACTAGTTTCATTCACTTTGCACCTCCTTAAGACTTTGTTTAAAACCTGCTTCTTCAATATTAGATTGAGTCAGGTTTTTTTTAACTTTTGCTTACACTTATTTGTTTTTCTCTGTCTGCCTTTTCTCTTGTTCCTAATCTCTTTTTTTTTTTTTCATTCTTATGGCTCCATTTCTATTTGCATATATGCTGCTATGAAAAAGATAAACTAACTAATGGTGCCAGCCCTCCAGTAATGACTTTGAGGGACTTTCTTGTCTCTCTGACTAATTCCTTTTGTGGCCTTGGGAAAGTCACTTGTCTTTCTCAATTTTCCCATATGAAAAATGGAGGTAACAATGTACACTGACATCCAAGAGATCATGTTCGTTTTGAACTAAGAAGTCGGCCATCTTCAAATACAGATTTACTCTATGTGACTATCTGAGTTAATTAAAACCTAAGATGCTGCAATATTGTGGATGAATATTAGCTTCTGTGGTCAGCGCTGACCACATCACTGAGAGGAAAAATTATGAATTAAAATGAAGAGGTGGAAAATATTAACTTTTTGTTATTAATCATTGTGTTATTTATTGCCATTTACTTTGTAATTATTGTTTGGAAAATAAAAAAATAATAAAAATCTATCATTGGTCTGTGCCAGCTCTAACTGCAGCTGCGGATTTAGAGACGAAATTCAGGCTTCAGCCTTTCCCTGGGGCTGATGGACTTCTCCTTTCAAAGTAGGACACTTCTATCTGATGGCATTAACCATAAAATCCCCCATTTCAAGTCTATGATATCCTGAAGGACAACGGCTCATTTCATTTCTTATCAAGAAATCGGGCAGATCAGTCATATTTCCCGAATCAAATGACATTTTCAGAAAATTCATTTGAACCAAAAATGAGGTTTCCTCTCCACAGACTCCAATTAGTTTAAAAGTGGTTTTCTGATGAAAATTCTTGAAATAACTGAGCTGTATAAAGAAAAATCTATATCTATATATGTATGTATATAGATATATGTACACATGCACAGTCGCTGTGAAAGCCGTAGCCAGAGTACCCTATCAAGCAGTATAAATCTTTAATTTTGGTGATCAGCAGTAACGGTGAAATACCTTAAGGTCTCTCCTTGCCTCCTTCTCTTTTTTTTTCTCCCTCTCATCCCATCACTCTGGCTATTCCAGTGGGAGTGCGTGCACTCATTTGCTCCCTAAGTACACAAAATTAGCTGCTTATCTGTTGATCTTCTTACATGATCCTTTAAAAATCCTTTCTCTGTATGTGTGTCCAAGGCCGCTTTTGCCTTCAGGAAGCCCAGACAAGCCAATCCTCAGCCTTTCCCTTACCCGCTCACAGGGGGCCTGGGCCTAATTAAATTGCTCTCAAAGACAAGAAGGGATGAATTTCCTTCTTTCCATCTCCCTTGTCACCCATTTAACTCAGCTGAGATCCGTTCGCTCCTTTTTAGTTATGTTAAAATGGAAAAGGGGGAGCTTGGATCGAGGTGGATGTGCGGGGAAGGGGGAGGAAAGTAGGCGAGGAGGAGGCAGCAGCGGCGTGTGGGTTGCATTGCTGAGGTACAGCGTCCCAGGCACAAACAAAGGAGCAAGACCCGGGTAAATGGGAGGAGAGTGTAAAAGAGCGAGTGCCAGAACAGCAGTCGGGTTTCTCTGGCTGGAGCCTATTCTGGTTTTGTTTACTGACTGTTTTTTTTTGTACTCAAACCGAGGAAAAATGCAGTATTAAAAAGACGAGAAAATATCTATGCACATTTCTGTGTATTTATCTACCCTTTCAGAGCGATGATTGCTCTTTCCCCTACCCCTCTCAACACTTTCTCCGATGGACGGAGAGGCCTGGGAAATTAGGATGACCCTTGCCTGCTCATGTGGCATTGCCCAGGAGGGGCAGACGTGGCCGCTTTGGCTTGTCTGCAGTTGGTTGCACCCGGAGGTGGATGGGAGGAGAGGGGCAGCAGCGCTGCTGCTGCAGTGGAGCTGCTCGTGCCTGGGAAGGACAGGCCTGGCGCTGCCAATACCAGCGTCCCTGCCTCAGCTGAAGTCTGGCAAAGGCCTAGAAGAGCCAAGCAATTAGCCTTTGAAGGTCATCCAAAGTTGTTGCTTTTTTCTGTTGTTTTCTTTTTTGTGTGTGTGTGTTTTGTTTTCTTTTCCCTTCTTCTCTCTTCATGTCTCTTCCATGCTGTATCCTCCCCCTCCATCACCCAAACCCCAAACACATCTGAGGAAGCCGTTCAATTAAATCTCTCCCAGCTCCAGCTGGCTCCTGAGTGAAAGGTCAGCGGCGTCCGGGAGGGAGAGGCGCACGCGAGGAGGAGCCAGAGCTGGTGCTGCTACCGCAGCCGTCTCCGTCTTTCCCTCGCCTGCCTCCCTCCCCTTACCTCCCCTCTTTAATGATACCCAATGGTCAATCACTCCCCAGCAGAGAGAGAGATGCCCTGAAGCATCATTGTGGTCGGGAGCGATCGATCAGTGTGGTGAGTTTTTTTGTTGTTGTTGTGGTATTTTTTTTTTAAAAAAAAGATGATAATGATAACCCGTGGACATAATGTCAGCGAGTTTGCAGTGCCTCTTGGAGGCCGCGCACACTCCGTCTGCCAGTGCCGAGGAGAGGCTTGGAGGGGCCCGAGGAAGCCTCTTCCCCCCACTGAGCCCACTTAGCCCTGCCTTAAAGACAGCTAATTAGATCGAGGGCTGCTATGTCTGCTTACACTGGTGGGGGAGAGCGGGAGCGAGGAGGGCCTCACACCAATGGCAAGCAGGTCTAGAGCAACCTTTGTTTTAAGAGAGGCTTCAAGTTAACTGGAGGTACTCATACAGAGACACGGCTATAAATAATACATACCTGCGCTACGCGACCTGGATGCAGGCCCTCATAAGAATACTGCGATATGCAATAGTGATCCACCACTTGCTACCCTATGTGCTCTCCGGGGCCTTTATTTTAAGACAGATTAGTGTTTTGTATTGCCAGGCAGATAGAGGTAATCACTGGCCCATGCCTGAGACAGAGATCTGAAAATCACCAGGAGGTACTTATCAACATGCGATCTGAGCACCGGTGGATGTGTACAGACCTTTTAAAATTCTATTAGTATATGTCTGAGTAGATTGCAGTAAAAATACAAACAGTTTTCTAAAGAAAAACTGTCAGTCTCTCTTCCTAAATCTCCTACCCTGCAGCCTAAGCATGGACTTCTGTTTTTATGGATAAATGCGATTTGTCTTTTAACTGTTGAGATTACACACTCACCAGAAGGACTGCAGACCCTGCTTGGAAGAGGAAATCTTCCCTTTATCCCAGTGTACACTTTATCAGAAAAATAATAATCAAACCTGGGGGCCCTCTGTCCCTTCCTTCTGTTGAGGAGATGCAGGACAAACAACTCCATAGCAATAATTTCCCATCCCAACACACAGATTCTTTTGTTGTCACATTATTTTCTGCATCATTTGATGAACAAAACTACATTTTCCTCTGCACCTATTAAACTATTTGATGATGCCTTTTATTTTGCACTATAATTGGGAAAGCAATCATGTGATAAAATGTAAGTTTGTTGTGAAATAAAATAAGCAATGTTGAAAACATCCAAATTATATTGTCCAAGAAAGTTTCTCAGATATCCTCTTCATTTAGAGAAATGACACTATTACTATATTTAAGTTTGTGCACTTTTGGAAAGAAATTTTTGAGTATTAGAAGACACTTGTAACAGACATAACAATAATGACTCATAATTCTGCCATTACCCTTCTCTTGCAGTATAGAAAAAGTGGGTAGAGTGTGTTTAGATAGCTATGCTCTGAAATAGGACATTTATCTCATTTCTTTCTTGGGGAGCTGGCTTGTGTATGTGAAACTTGGATCTGTTCATATGATTGAGCTAGTATAGAAAAGCTGCCAGGAGTATGTATTCACATGCACTATGAGAACTGAAAACTTTGTGTAGGCTTCAAGAGAAACATGCAGAACAACATTTGATGCCGTTTAGTATTCTACACTAAAGAATTACAAAACACCCACGTGAATTTTCTCAATAAAACATTCTTCTTTTAATTAAAAACAGAGGCATAATTTCAGAGAAAGAGCTGAAAATTGGTCTGACCACTTTGAAAGCCAGCAGACAATGCGAGCAACTTTGTCCTATATTCAGCCTCATTAGAGATGCAGGTTTCATCTAGAACAGTGATCACAACAATTAATTGTATTTTATTGCTCCCAAGCTAGTGAATCAACCTGAAACCCCACAACTTTATAATCACACAAGTTGAGAGTGTACATAGGAAGTGTATATGGAACTCATTAATTCTTTAACGTGTTGAAATCAAGTACTGCACTAACCATGATGAGGCATCAATTGGCTGGGCTTAATTTCTGGATAAAATGTTATAATCTCATTTTTCTATAGGGACAAAAAGCTTTTTCATACCCGGGAACCAATTAGCTGTGAATAATGATGTTGTACGTAAGGTCAATGATGACATAGCTTTTAATCATCAGTGACAGTCTGTCATGTGAAAGTCCATTCCAGGGAGATTCCTTGAAGCAAGAAGCCCAGTAAAAATGGGGAAAATGGAGTGTTTGGGGAAAGTCTAGGTAACCTGCTAAAGAACAGGACTTTTCTGCTTAATGAGGTTTGCAGAACTGCAGGTGAGGTGCAAAGCATTACTTCCCTCATTCCCCAGACCTTCACTGTGAAGAGTTGCTAGATGATAGTGAGCCAGGCACAGGTTAAAAGGGTAAAAGTGTTCTGGTCTTCCAGTCCAGCGCTGGGGCTTCAGACTTAGTTTTTGCTCCTGAATCTCCTGCATATTTTCTGTATTGTGTGTAATGGGGACGGGCAGGAATGGAACACGTAACTCTCAGATTAACAGTCCTCAGATCCCTTTACTGTCCTTCAGCTCATTTTTGCTGTTAATAAACTTTGAAATCTGCAGATGGTAAATTCTTAAGGCTTTATCCAAAGGCCACTGAACAACTTCCATTGGGCTCTGCTTCAATGTACTCTTATTAATATTTTATTATCAAAAGTATATGTAGAAATGTAAACACACTTTTCTTCCATAGCCATAGTCTTCCAGACTAATCCCATTTGCTCCAGTCAAACGACTCAACCAAGGAGCAAAGAGACCACCCACACAAGCAGCCACTGGCTCCCCATTAAGCTTCTGAACACCGAGTGCTGCTAGATACTGCTGAATTATTTCATGGACTACTCATCTCGCTTTAGCAATACAAAGTAACAGGTTAGTTACTCTGATACCATCCCAGTAGAAAAATCATAGGGTGCTGTAAAGTAGAAGCAGAAATCTTCAGGTGTATTTCTCTGTTAAAATAAAAAACAACAAGCGTATGAAGCCGTATGCTGCAGATTAAATATCTGAGGATGAAAGAAAGGTGTTTCTTCCTTTTGAAAGCTTCCTATCCAACATCGTGTATAGGATACTGCACTGTTCTCTTCGTGAAACTAGGGTACTAGCTGCTGTTGCAACAATAAATAAATTCAAACAGTGGTGCCTCTTGTTATGGTTCCTTTGTAGATTTTTTTTTTTTTACTACTTTGTTTCTGCTGTACTGAGCTGAGAAGTGCATTTTGTAGACTAACATCTGAAGCATTTTTCTGTTTTCTGCTTTATTCATACCACTTGTTTTATCCCATGTTATCTTTAGACCCTTCAGCACTGTCCAAGACACTGTTTAGTTTCTCAGAGAAGTAAGTGTGTGTGAAGTAATATGTGAGGACATTTTGATTTCTTTTGGCTACAAACCATGCCAGGAAAAAAATGGATTAACCTTAGCACTGGTACAAAATTTTCTATGCATTGAATCTGCAAATTATTCACCCAAATATTGGATTGAGTACTCACTGTCTGAACAGATAACAGATGTTCAACCCTAAAATATAGGAGGTTTTGTCATTAAAAGTCATTTTAATACTGCATTGCTTACACAGTAGAACACAAGTGACACAGAGATGTGGCATACTTAATGCAGAAAAGCTTTTAAAAATCGTGGTTTTAAGCATGACCTCATAATGGTTTATATTTATTTCCTTCAGGTGATTCTATGTCAGATTGACTCAGATTTAAAACCAGAGCCTCTCTGCTAAATGGCAGGGCTGTAAAAAACAAAACAAACACCACCATCCTCCCAACCTCCCCAAAACACCAACTACCTGAAAGAGAAAATCCTATTATGTTGTCTCTGTCACTTCCGTCATTGTCAGACTTCAAAATTATGTTTGTCACTGATCTCTCTAATCACATTTAATCTTCTATATTTAGCAAGTATGTTTGATTATAGTAATACATAAAGTACATGGTGTAAGTTTTTGCATGGTTTCAGTAGGATTGTACGTGGAGTTTGATGCTATATACTATGGACAAGGATGCCAGAGTCTGAGCTGTTTTGATATGTTTGATGATATTACTCTAGTTGTTAGAAAGCAGTCATATTTTCAAAAAAAACAAGTCCCACCTCAAATCACTCTGAGCTAAGCGATGTATTCACACATTTGTCTGCTTCTGTGATCACCTTCTGTGAACATATCTGTCCTAGCAAGTTTGGTATTATTGGATTGGGTCATAACTTGTAAAGTTAAAACTTTAAAGAAAAAGAAAAAAACAAAAAAACCCCAACCACCAAACACATTCGGCATGGAGCTGCAGATGAGCATTTCTAGAAACTGGGCCTCTGCTGTAGCCCAAGGACCTGCTGCCAGTGCTTCTTTGTCAGTGTTGGCTTATTGCCCTGATATGGACACAGTGCCAATGAGTCCTTAAGCTGTAGTATGGGTCACTTGCAGCAGTAATCTTCAGATTTTATTCTGTTTAAAAAATATCAGGCTTCTACCTTTTTCTGAGGAGTTAAAGGTATCGTAACCACTCTCTCATCGTCTCTACTGCCTAATTCGATGCTAAGTAAGTATGTTTGTACGTTTACAGTGCCATATATAAATGATCATTGCATTAAGCATTTATAGGAAATTTTACTCTTTAAGGTTCCCAAACCACTTTAAGAATTTAAAACCAACGTAAATGATAAAAAAAGATAGATCTGGTTGAACTACTTATAATGAATAATTAATTTGACAAATCTATTTCTTTTTTTCCTATTTGCAAATTATCCAAGTGCAGACTTGAATTCTTTTGTTCATCAGTTGAAGTTATTTGATTAATAGTTTAGACAAAGAATTTCAGACTACGGATTGCCTGCAAGCTGTTTCATGTGGCAATTATGTCATACATTATCTATTTATAATTGATTATTTTACCTGCAAGACAATGACCTGCTGTAAATGAAGTGGGTTTATTTCTCCATAGCGTTTGACTAACTATAAGAAGTCACTTTTGGATTAATATTCATAAAGAGAAATAAAGCATAGTTCAGACCAGAAGAACCTTGAAAATGCCCATGAAAGCATCCTTAGCAGGACAATGAAGTGTAGTCTTTCTTGACAGCTTTCTTGACACCATTCTAGCTGCAGGACATTTCAAGGGAATAGCAGGACAACTGACAATTTTCTGGTTTTCTATATCAAAGATGAAGAATTTGGAGTCAAGCCTAGGTGAGATTTAAGTTAGCAGGGTGTAAGCTGGTACTAATACCTTGTCAGGCATCATCTGACAGGCTGTTGATGGTTTCTTACCAGAGGGAAGGGAAATTCTGATTCTGTTGACCGTCTCAGTAAGAGCCATACCAGTCAATGAAAAACTGCCAGAAGGGCCTTAAACTAAGCGTGGAGATGAGTAATAATAAAGGGGAATTGTGGCAAATATGTACTTGTGTGTCTGCACATCTGTGTGTGTGAATTACAATCAGGATACCAGACATGCACCAAACCCAAGTGATAATGAATGTATTACGTTTTTAAAAAATTGCTAAACTAACGTTCAAGCGTCTTGGTAATAAATGGGCAGAAGCAGTATTCATATGAGAAGGAATGTCATATAGTTAATATTTCTGAAACTTGGTAAGATGTCATAGCGCTGAAATCTCACTAAAAGTGGTTAAATTTTTTAATCCCCTTAGTAATTTAGGAAAAGGGATCAGAAATGGGCTGCTGCATCAAATACGGTGTCAGATGTTGAAGAGTCAAAATAATCAAGTAACAGAAACTCAGTACTTCTGAGTCAAGATATAACTATAGATATCCTACCTGTGTACATGACAGAGAAAAAAACCAATCTTGTGGACAGTGGGATAGGCTGCTCTTTCGGCATCTTTCCTTCAGTGTGGGGAGAAAAAAAAAATCCTTCTACTATCATAGTAGGGCTTAAACTGAGGAATATTTGCTGAGATTTTGTTTTGCTAGAGTCGAGATTCCCTACAGCTTCTAAAAATAATAGTAGATCATCTCAGAGTGTAGAGATGCATCTTTCATAAAGAAGCTCAAACCTGAACATCATTCTGATGGCTAAAGAGATAAATATTGCCCACCAATGACCACCAAACAGGAAGAAGAGTTAAGGACTAGTGATCACAACCTGGTTATATTACTTTATGAATATGAGCTGTATATAACATCAAGTAGGCATATTTAGATATTTTAGAGGGCCAGTTTATGCAGGCTTGAATCAGTTAGCATAACTGAGAAGGAATGTAAATTTTAATTAGAAAATATTAATGAATACTGGGAATTGTTCAAGGGCATAAACTTGCACAGAAAAATGTACAGTAGTCAAAATGTCCTGATTAAAATACATAAAAGCAGTATAAAAACATAAAGTAGTGATACATCAAGAATGGAAAAAGAGAGGATAAGTTATATACTGAGGCTTATAAGTAACTGATAAAAGTAATTAACAACTTGATTAAACATCAATGGCCAATATGGTTAAAAACAACAAGAAGGCAATTTAAAAACATTTTAGCATCAAAAAGAATCTTAGGTCAGATATAGTTTCACTGAAGATGCAGATGGTGGAAATCATAAATAATGACGCAGAAAAGGCAGAAATGTTTAATAAATATTTCTGTTCTACACTTGGAATGAAACAGGAGGATGTATCCACCCCATATGATGTTGTGGATGGAAATGAAAGTTTGCCATCTGTAACAAAGAAAGAGGTAAGGCAGCAAGTGCTAAAATTTTGCATATTCAAATCAACAGGCTTAGATTATTTTAGACCCAAGAGTCTCAAAGGAACTAGCTAAGAAGCTAAATTTAGCCAGCTTATCAAAATAGTAGAAAATGGAGGTATCAATCCTGCCTTGTTTTCCTGTAGATACCTAACCTACCTACTTTGGGAGACTAGTGGAAATGCCTCTCCCCACCATGTGACATGAAACAAGTCTCACTGAACAAACATAAACCCTTTCATCTCTACCTACAGTGTAGAGTATTCCTTAAGGTGATACAAACATAATGTGGATGATGGTCTTTATTGTATATTAAGATTTCCCCAAGTTACTTTCTTTAGGAATATAAATCAACTTTTTAAAAAGCAAGCAAACAAGGGTCCCAAGCAATCTATAGCAACTTGCACTACAGAGGATTAAAAAGTCACATTAAATGGATTAAAAACTGCCCTAGTGACAGACCTTAGAGTTGTTAATGAAGAAACATCAGTGAGTTACAACATTGCTGGTGGTGCTGTCTGTGGATCAAGATTTGGTCCAATACTATTAAATATTTTTGCCAACCATCTAGGTATAAGGGTGAAGACAAAACTGTATAACACACACTAATGAGAAAGATGAGTTACTTTTATAAACTGATTTCAATTGCCTGGTTAATTGTCAAGAACCAACAAAATATAATTAAATGCAGCCGAAAGCAAATACATTTAGGAGGGACACTGAGGGAGACTGTCTCTGGAAACGGTGACTCAGAAAAGGACTTTGATAGGTTCTCAGAAATTATTACTACAACATGATCTCTCACTGCAATTCACAGGGAAGCTTATGACCAGGAAGAGGGAGCCAAGCCTCATTTCTGCACCTCACACTGGAAAGTCCATGTCCAGATTTGTACCTGCACTTTAGGAACAATATGCAAATAAGTACCAGGACAAAGCAGAAAGGAGACCAGTGCAGTGTTCTACACACTGGCAAATGAGACCTTACGGGTCTGTGTATGTATTTATGTGAAAAGATGTAGAAGAGATCTCATAGATGAGGCTTTTTTCCCTTTGCAGATGCATTCAACAAATTCTACGTTGCGAAAAGGTGCAGATTTCTATAATTAAATACTAGATCAGTTTGTTGAAAGAAGTAGCAGACTCACCATAAGTTAGCGTCTTTAAAATGAGATCGATATCTCTCCAAAAGAGATCTTAAGGAAAAAATTCTTATGCACACTAAGACTTGATTATGACAAATTTTTTCTAGTCTGGGAATTTATAAATCTGTGAAAATAAAAAAATAATTGTGAAAATGTTTGTGAAAATTATTTGTGGCCTAAAAATATAGCAAAAATGTTCAGGTTTTGGTTGGACAAATCCTTGGAGGAATTTTTTGCGATGCTGTCAAAGGTGCCTGGTTTTACTGCTAAAATGCAGCAGTTCTGTGGTGGAATTCAGTAGCTGTGGACTCTGCAGCACTCCTGAAGTTGGAATCAGGAATGATAGATTCATCTTGAGCCAAACACGAAAGAGAGATGACAGAACGGATATGGTTGACATATGGGTAGGGCAGGGGATGATTTCAGTAAAATCGCAATGAGGGCTTGAAAAAGTAAATCATTGTATAGTATTTTTTTAAATTATTTTTTTTTGAGATTATACAGTGCATTGAGATAGAAGTGACTGCTTAATTGTTTAAATGGAATAAATTTTATGGTTGAAAGGCATAAGCTTGTTTGCAAGGATGGACTTTGTGTGAATGCTTCTGTTAGCAGAAGACTCATAAAAGCTCATACAAATTACAGCATCTGATGTTATTGGAGAGTAACTCCACGATCTAGAAAATTTTTTCAATGTGTGTGTATGCAGCCAAGGTTCACATGTTACCAAGAGCAAATGTTCAAAACCTGTAACCGTGGAAAGATTTTAGAAGTGTTCACCTCCTGCCTAAGTAAGAGCAGGTTTTCAACAGTGTGTGTGAACTAAAAAACACTAAGCCTACCTGAACATTACTGGAGTCACACAAAAGAAAAATTCATGTCAGAGGGAAGCAAGACCTAGAGTATCTGTGTTTCACAGTGGATTGCTTTTTCAAAGTCATCAAGGAGTCAGCTATCTTTAAGACAAGTTTTCATGGCCTTCATAGTCTTCATTTGGATGTGATTTCTGAGCGGCTCTCCATCATCTATCAGCAGTCATGGTCAGCTGGAGAGGTCCCAGATGACTGGAGACTTGCTAATGTGATGCCCATCCGTAAGAAGGGTTGTAAGGAGGATCTGAGGAACTGCAGGTCTGTCAGCCTGACCTATGGGAAGGTTATGGAGCAAGTAATCTTGAAAGCAATCACACGAAATGTACGTGACAACCGGGGGATCAGGCCCAGCCAGCATGGGTTTGTGAAAGGCAAGTCCTGCCTGACCAACCTCATCTCTTTCTACGACCAGATGACCCGCCTGGTGGATGAGGGAAAGGCTGTTGATGTAGTCTACCTAGACTTCAGCAAAGCCTTTGACACGGTCTCCCACAGCATTCTCCTGGAGAAGCTGACGGCCCATGGATTGGACAGGCACAGTCTTTGCTGGGTTGAAAACTGGATGGATGGCCAGGCCCAGGAAGTGGTAGTGAAAGGAGTCAAATCCAACTGGCGATCAGTCGTGAGTGGTGTTCCCCAGGGGTCGGTGTTGGGGCTCATCCTGTTCAACATCTTTGTTGATGATTTGGATGAGGGAATTGAGTGCACCCTCAGTAAGTTTGCAGACGACACCAAGCTGGGGG
>VWZZ01008359.1:1013268-1050432 GCA_013399095.1 Psophia crepitans | reverse complement strand
TATCAGGACCAATGTGGCCAGCAGCAGCAGAGAGGTGATCGTCCCCCTGTACTCAGCCCTGGGGAGGCCGCATCTCGAGTAATGTGTCCAGTTTTGGGCCCCTCACCACAAGAAAGACATCGAAGCCCTGGAGCGTGTCCAGAGAAGGGCAACGAAACTGGTGAAGGGGCTGGAGCACAAGTCGTATGAGGAGAGGCTGAGGGAACTGGGACTGTTCAGTCTGGAGAAGAGGAGGCTCAGGGGAGACCTTATTGCCCTCTACAACTACCTGAAAGGAAGTTGTGGTGAGCTGGGGGTCGGCCTCTTCTCACTGATAGCTAGTAATAGGACAAGGGGGAATGGGTACAAGTTGCGCCAGGGTAGGTTCAGGTTGGAGATGAGGAGAAAATTCTTCTCTGAAAGGGTGGTCAGGCATTGGAATGGGTTGCCTAGGGAGGTGGTGCAGTCACCATTCCTGGAGATGTTTAAAGAAAGGTTGGATCTGGTACTGAAGGACATGGTTTAGTGAGTAATAGGTGGTAGGGGGATGATTGGACTAGATGATCCTTGAGGTCTCTTCACACCTTAATGATTCTATGATTCTGCAGCCAAACACAAGTTCAGCCAGGCCAGCAGCAGCGAGGAAAAGGGCAGAAATATGCCTAAGTTCATAAATGTTCATCAAATTGAAAATAGCATGGCTGACTTGGTGCCATACTAATCACAGTTTCTCTTTGGCCTGAATTGTAGGCAAAACTTGTTCCCATCTTCTTGTAAAAGAATACACAGCTGCACCATCAGCAGTAGAGCTTAGAGCATATAGTTACAAGCGATAGGACTTGCCCATGCTTCAAGTGAGTTCAAAATATTTCTCCAAAATTGTTTACTTTGTAGCCATAGAAAGTCATATTCTCTTGTGCTTCAGGATACCGATGCCAGTACAGTTACGGTAGGGTTTCCCAGACTTTTATTTCAGATCCACTGCAGGTAGATAGGGAAAGTTACCCCTTAAAAATATGTTTATAGAATTGTTTTGCTGAGTCTGGATGCAGATTAGCTGGAAAAATGAAGTTAGACTCTTAAACAGTGCTTTTAACTCTTTTAGGAAGAAAATTCCAGCTCTGGAAAGATGGTTGTCTCTGAAAGATTTTTATTTTTTTTTCTAATTCTGAAGAACACCTACTTTCTTTCTGAGCAAAATCGAGACAAGTTTAAAAGTCCAGCATACAGATGAACATAATGAAGAGTGTGTAGGAGCCAGTGTATGACATTGGTTATGCAGCAGCAATTGATGGTCTAGAATAATATCTTGTCTGAGTCATAGCAGCATAATCATTGCCTAGGTGTGGAGATTTACAGTAACAATTTGGCTCTTCAAATGATTGACTGTGTGGCCCTCAGCAAACTACTTAATTTTGCCTTTCAATTTACTTGGCTATGAAATGGAGATAATTATATTTCTGGAGCTTTATAAACACTTTGGGATCTATAGCTAGAAAGTACATAAAAGTGCTAAGCAACAATAATAATTTTTGGGGGGTTGGGTTTATTTTTTTTCTCTAGTTAAGATACATACAAGGCCAGCTTTGCCTAGTTTTCATTGTGCAGGCAGTCTACCTGAAGCTGAGTACAAAATCACTTGAGAACAAATTTTTCGTAAGATTAACTTCATTATCTTCACTCTTTTTGTTTGTTAGGGATATTTCCTTTTTTCTTTTTTTTTTTTTAACTCCTTTTTTAAAGACTTAGTGGCTGCTGCTGTGCAAGATGTGTTTGGAAGAGGAGCAAGTTAACTGGAAATCATAACATTGGTATTGACAGCAGCCACAAATTTGACTGTGATTTGGGTATATACTGGGACATCTTTCGTCATCGTAAGGCAGCCATTTCTGGGATAAAATGTTAACAGCAAATAGTGATTTTTAATTTAATCATTAAACAATGCTTTGGGACAGAATATAAAGATGTTAAGAAAATTATAGAGGCAGAAAGTTAATTTTCTGAGTTATAGTTTAGCTGAGACCATAATGATAATACCTATATTTCTTCCAGTGCACTTCCATTATTCAAAAGACATACTGTACTATACTATGTGTACAATCATTATATACTAGGAATTGCCAATAGCTAAGGGTTCTCCTCTATCTCCCATTCCTTCTTGGCACGTCCCCCTCTCCCAGGCAGAGGCTCATGTATGAGGCTTACCTGATAGCTTTGACACTAGAAACACTGCTGTGCAAGGACATTTGCTGCACAGAGCTCTGACTCCGACCCACCCCTCTGTAGCTGTCACCTGCACCTCTCCCAGCCAAAGGTCTAAAATTCAGTGCTAGTGAGAAAAGAAAGCTTATGTCTTAATCAAATCTAATGCTTTTACATTCACAGCTCTCCTGTCCCCTGTTGTGTGTATAGCTACTATTTGCTAGAATGTCTGTATTTTATCTGAAGATCAACTGTTATCAAATAGGATATTTCTGGTTCTAGAAAACTAGTGCTGGTGTCACTGATTTGCTGTGGTTTCTCAAACTCTTTAAGACAGCTATATTCGGAAAAAAAAAGATCTTTCTTCCTCAGGAAGGAGAGTAAAATTGAGTATGTTTTGATTTAATGTGATTTTGATGATACATGTAACTTTTCTCTGGGTGATTTTGCAACTCGTTCAGGTTCATACATGGAGGTTTCAAAAGCAAAGTTGTACCTGCCAGCTTTACTGATAAACCATTTTTAATTCTCTTTGTGGTATAACTGTCACAGGGTGACACAGACAGGTAAAAAGAAAAGAACTGCCTGGATAAAAGTAGGAGTACCCCTTTTAAAAGCTGGAAGTAGTAAGAGGAAAGTGTCTGGAGATTGCAGTTTGTTTTGGTCTGGGGTATCAATTTGTTTCCTATTACCTTCTGGTAATTTGCTCTGTTTCTTAAGTTGAGCCATGAGCTTGGGGTTAGCAGGGAGGGGATACAGGCTCTCTTCTAGGCTGCAAAGTTTCTAGTAACAACTGCAGAAGACTTCTGTCTTATCCTAGCGCTTTCATACTGATGACAAAAATACCAGTTTGCATCAAAATTTTATCTTAGTTGAATCGAGACATCTCTGCTGATACAAATTTTACTGCAACTTAAACTCTGTAGAAATCCAAACTATTTCTTGATCTACACCTTAGTGATCGCCTTCCTTGTCCTTTGGCTACAAGACTAAATAGTACCTGTTCTGCATTTCCTGGGAATGAATCCATGCTTGATCTTGAATCTGAAACACTGGAGAATTAGCATTCATTTCACCTATTCCAGCCAGTTAATGACAGCTGCGTCCTGAGCATTTAGGCCTTCAAGCCACTGCAGGAGTTAGGTGCCTAGCAAAAGTTACACAGCCCTAAAAAACCCCAAGAAATGGAAAGCTAGCCTCCTGTTTATAACTAGATATGTTGGTTTCCAGTATCGCTTTACTGCAAGTCTACAGAAAGGGAAAAATCCTAACTAATAATTCAGTCATCCCTCTGATTTAGTTTCCCTAGAAGCCCAACACACTGAACTAAACAAGGGTCCTGTGCTGCCAAGCTCCAGTTAAAATCCATATGTTCACCAAAATACCATCACTTATGTCATGCAGGTTCTGAATCATTAGGTATGATGTTCACATTATTACTCACTAAACAGTTTCTTACACTGTTCAGGCCAATGCATATAAAAATTCATGAATTCTGATGGTTACAAAGAGCTTTTAATGATACCTTCAGAAGATGAAATATATAGGTTTCAAAAAGGTTTGTGAAAATATGGATATTAGGCATAATAGTTAGAGGTAGGAGGAGCACACAAGATCAACAAGCCAGACAAGTTCAGAAACCTTCAGTGATTGTGTAGCGATCTGTAATGAAAATTCAAGTACCTTCTCTTTAATGATCCATTTATCTCTTCGACATGATTTTCTATCATTCTAACTGGCATGGCTCCTGTTTTCTGAGTGTTTATTGCAAATTTGTTTTGTCAAACAAGCCTTTAATACCAGACAGATCAGGCTGCTTCCTCAAGATTTTCTCTGAACAAATTCTCTTTTCTGACGAAAACACAGATGAATTATTTCATGTCTGAAGTAGTAACACTGATATGATTCTTGTGGTGAAGAAGGAGGAGAATTTTAAAGTCTCTAAAATATGGTGAATGGTTTCCATATCAGGAGGTTAACCATATGGAGTCATCACTTTTAACCTATACTATGTTTTACATAGATGAGGGTGGAATTCAATCAGGGAAGACAGGATCCTTCTCCAATGAAAACTGTTAGCGTATACATCCTTCAGGTATGTAACATGAGACTGGTTCTGCCATGGTGCAGAGTACCCTGCAACATAGCAGCAATATACATTTCTGATGGTTATTGTTTCTTCATTAAGACATTTGGCTGCTTGGAGTTTTGCTTTGGTTTTGCATGTGGGATGGAAACACTGTGCAATTGCAGCTCCTTTCTGAAACAGTGGTCTACCTTACTCTTTATTTAAACAACCACAGTCAAATTGGAAACTCCTTAGTTTCAGTAAGTATTAATAGCAAAAATGACACGTGCTATTCAAACTCAGACTATTGGAAAAAAAAAAAGTTAAGAGACTCCCATCCTGAAACTCATTCAATATAATCTTTTAAATCTAGCTGTCTCAGTTATTTGAATCAATATTTACTTAAATTTACAGACATGTTTCTGTACGTGACATCTTATTACAAATCATCAAAAATTGTCATACGACTTGCAGTTCTCATCTCACATACTTTAACTTGTGCACAAAAGGAACACTGTGAGTAGGTAAGCTGGGGTGTAAATTCAGAGCATGCAGGCACTCCACATTTTCTTCCTGTGCACAGTCTTCCTGTGGGTACCTCACTCCATTTTGAAAGCAGTGCATCACTGCCGAATGAGAAAGCTGTTGCAGAATAGCTAATAACCTTGTAAATTCACACTCTGTAGTACAAAAACTTCCCTGAACCATTAGTAAGTCATTTTTATTGATTTCAGAATCCCATTAACCTTAAAGGTATTCCTCACACATGATGGAATCACTCAGGAAAACAAGAGCGAACCCTAAATTTGAGGCTTTTGGCCTTAAAAAACATTCCCTTAACTCTATCCCTCCTCCCAACCTCGCAGATTCTGAATATTTCTATTCCCCTTACCATTGCTTGTGGCTTACTCTGTAGGTTACCGCCACAATTGCTGCCAGTGGCTATCCAGTATCTGGAAGTATCCAAGAGAGACCTGGGGAGCAGAGCAAAGAGAGTAAGTCAGTGATAGCAAGCTGGAAAAGCAGCAGCTCTTAGCTTTGTGATAGCGATATAGGGTAGAGTATGGGAACATTGGTGTAGCAATAGGATTTTCCTGTCTTGAGATCCATTGTCCACATTAAAAGTAAATGGGAAGTCTGGGGGAAAAATAATATTATATATTTGTTACATTGTGTATGTTTTTAGTAAGGCCTTGATTCTTCAAACTGGAATTATGAGCCTTCCATAACTTATGAGATACCTGGTAACTTTAACTGCTGTTGAAGTCTAGGTTAAGAAATTCCTCTCTAAAGCAATTTAGATTAAGTTGGGGAGTCAGTGTTGGGAAAAATTATTTTCTGTATTATATTCAACCTGGACTTGTGGTAAGACTTCAGCTTTGTAAGGATATACTTTGGGTGTAAATGCAATATCCACCTATTTCAGATTTAAAAAAACCCACAAACCAAATCAAAAAAAACCCAATAACAAAAGAAACCCAAAACCCCACCCAACAAAAAACCCAACCAAACAAAAAAACAGAAATACAGTCAGAAGTCTTAGGATGGGTACTGACTAAGAGCAATTTTGAGAGGTTTTAGTTACACTACTGTTGATTTTGATGAAGATATACCTGAATAAAGACTGCAGCAGTACTTGGGGAGAAAGTAGTCTCAAATTACCTCAGACTATAACTTTAACAAAAAAAAAAAAAAGGAATAGTAATGAGGTCAAACATTTATTTTGTGATTGTATGTTTATCCCCATAATGAGAATATAACTTTATTTCCTTTCAAACCAATAATACCCTTTCTTCAATTATTTGCAAATTCTCAACATTATATTTTTATGCACTATGCTATAATCCTTACATCAGCTTCTTTTTCTCCTTCTCACTTAACAATTTGAGGAACAAAATAGTAAGGACAAACTTATATAGAGTTACCTATACCTATTCCCAGCAAGATGACAAATAGAATTTTATCACATTTCTATGCTCAGAGAATAGGCAATACCCTTGTACATTGGGAACCTAATATTTCAGGTGAATTAACTGCTTTTTAAAAATATTATTCTTAACAAATTCTGTAGTTCATATATCAATAGTGGCATATAAGGGAGGCATAAACCATGATCCAGTGCCGGACCCGGCTCTGTTATTAGACACACTTGTCATTATTTCTGTATGCAGATGCTCTTCACTGCATTGAATCTCTCCCTTATTGTCTCTGAAGAAGCTTATGAATCATTTTTACAATTAACAGTCTGAAGTCAGAAAATATGGACAAATGTAAGATGGTGCTCACTGTTTCAGCACAAATTCAAATGACCTAATTTATTACTTTGATGTGATTTTTATCATATGACTCAAGTATTTTACAGATTAATCTAAAAGATGTGATTAAAAGAGATAACAGCTGCAATGTTTGATTAAGGTAAATCAGACTCAGCAAGTGTGTCTTATAACTAGAGTCCTTTTAGGTGTTGCACTAAGCATTTTTTGTAACCCTCTCACCTTACTATATCACCACACTGCCCAGGTAAGACAGATCTCCAAACACCTGCTTAACTTTAAGTGTTCAGATTCGTGCTTTAAGTTAACTGCATGTTTATGTCTCTCCATGACTTGCCTGTTCCTAATGCAGGGTCCTTGTACTGCTGACATCTCGCTAGTTATTCTGCAGACTGAATTTGAAGTTGTGTTTTTTAATTGGGTAAAATGGAGCACTATTTTACTCTTTGCAGTTTATCGGGGATATGTTAAGCTCCACTGTGGTTTCAGGGATCAAAAAATCAAGCAAAGAGAAAAGTGAATCAGCTGGGTTATATTAGTAAATAATTTAGAGTGCTTAAAATAACAATGTTCACACATTTTTAATTTAAAGCCTGCTAAATCCTTTTAAAATTCATTTGTATTTGCAAATACTTAAAACTGTGAGCTGTGCACTGGAGGGAGTGAAACTATAGATTTTAAGTACGCAGCTGGAGGTAATATATAAATTCAATTGATCAGTCTGGCAGAGAATTGATGCCACAATTTGTACCCAGTGGCACTTTCTCTTTCTTAGCCGACTGGCTTAGAACATTATCAGAAAGTCAATATGATACGCCAATATAGTGATATACTTGCAGTCATAAGTCCCTTGTTTAGATTAAACCCTAGGTGCTCATGATGTGGATTGTAATGGACAGACAGCCTGACTCCATCCCACTGTGAGCTGTTCTGAAAGCACTCGACTCAACTTAACTCCAAGGTTTCATATGGTTATCAATGGCCCCAGCAGCCAGCCAAACCAGTAACAGAGGATGTCTGTCTCTGCAAGGCAATGCGGTGGGCAGGGAATAGTGCGTATGCAACGCTCCAGTCTGGCTGCAGTCCCCTCTCCATCAGCTGCCTGTCTCTAACGGGCTTTGCACTCGTTGCGATCAGGTTTCCTTTATAACTCTTCTTTAGTCTCATGTTTTGGTTCTCTCTCCTCCTTGTAATTTATTAATGATTTCACCTCCTCTGCACTATCTTTTGAAATCCTTCCATTCTACAAAAGGCATCTTTATGAAGCCTAATGAGGAATGACTTCCAAAGTCTGCCTTTTGACAACATGCCTTTCTGTACGAACAGTAAATATAGTCTTGTATTTGTGGCTGCATTGAGAAGTGGATCAGGCCAATAGCTGCTAATTTAATACAAAACACTTATTTGAGTAAAAACCCATTATGTCTGGTGTGACATATAGAACTAGAAGGTCATCCGCAAATTTGCCCTGCATATATTTTCCTCCCAGGGATTTCAGTTGTATATAGTATGTACAGTAACATCTGACACATCACCCCACATGTTAATTTTTTCCTGTAGCAATGACCCTTACCTCTCCACCTACATAACATGTGGTGCTTAGAATCAGAGAAATAGTGAGGAGAGCTGTTGGGTCAACAGTTGTTTAACCCTCTCTGTGATAATACAGAATTATTCTAGCCAGTATACCACAAGTACTTTGTTTTGTGCAGCTTTAAGTGACACAGCTGATGAGCTCTTCCACCACTTTCTCCTCCTGACACTCTACTAGGCTTCATTGTTAGGAACCCTTTCCTGGTCCTTGGACTAAATTCTGCTGTGCTCTGGTTTATAACTAGTATATTCCTGTTCATTTGCTCTCTCCAAAACAGCTCCCTCTTTTAGTTTTGTTTTTTAATACTTCTCTGTAATCCCTATGGTTTTGGTTTTTGGTTTTGGTTTGGTTTTTTGTGGGTTTGATTTTTTTTAATTGTAGAGTAATCTCTAGTAATAGAGTGCTTTCAGAGGCATGGGACTACTGTTTGTTCCCTTGACGCAGGGTTGGTGACAAGGGCTAGGAAATTACTTTCAAGTTACAATAGTGTATAAGTGCAAAACATTTTATATGCTGTCTCATCAATGAAAGGTAATTAGACCTGTTTTTAGATGAAGAGAGACAACTCTGAAACCCCACAGTACATCTACATCTTGCAGTATGCAGTATTATCTTTCTATTTCCACTAGTCTGATTCCATGTAATATCTGGACAATGAAAGTTTTATAGTTATTTGGTGACCAGTTAAAGCCAATTGTAGGCAAGTCCACACGGGTAAAGCTCTCCTGCAAATACTCATACATATGCTTGACTTTATGTTCATGAGTTGCTTCCATGGATAAAGGAAAGCTGACATGTAAGTCTCAAAAAGACAGGGTTTTAGACTGGAGCTATGGGGCTAGACAGTCAAATGTTTGTGTAGCACAGAAGATGTACATAAATTTCCTGTGCCCTGCATATGTCCATGACAATTACTTAAGTAGAGTGTGAGACCTCTAACCTCCAAGAACAAGATGAGCTTTACTTGTTCTGATTCTGTTTCATACTGATCTATTCAATCATCAGTGACAAAATGCTCTAACTGTAGATTTGATTCGACTCTTGACAACAAACCCTTTTTGTTAGACTGAGATCAGGGTAGAACCAGCCTCTTAATCCATTTGGCTTTTCTATTTTTGTACATTGATTGCTTATCAGGAAATAAATAAATGTGAAGGTAAAGGACTTGTGCACATCAGGGCAAAAAGCAATAGCCATTAAGCCTGCAACTTACAGTATATGCCCTTTTAGCAATAAGGACACCGCTTGAAATTGTCAGTGTGACAGATTTACTCTTAATAGCTTAAGCAAATTTCACAGTTTACCCAGGTCATTTTGAAGTAAGAAACATTAATGTGTTTGGAATAAAAATTGAAGATTATAAACTTCACACACATCTGCAGAGAGTCAGCCATATGCTTCATTTGTTTGTTTAAAATGTTAGCATGTGCTTGTCGGGATAGAATGTTTCCTCTATGTGTATAATATAAATAACCCAAAGGCATTTAAATACATTTTGACATTTAAGCATATGTTTAAATCTGTTAATGTATTGATTCAGTCCTGTTCTACCATTGTACACTCAAGACTAGAGAGCATAGAACACTCCCTTGCTTGTACAATGTGCAGTGCTTTATGCAGCCTCTTACTGTATCAAGGCATGGAGGAAAATAAAGAAGAAAGGAGAGAGAAGGAAGAGAAAAAAAGGATAGAGGTGTGTGTAACTGCACAGTTCAGTGAAGAGGTGGATGTCTTCCCTCATGAAACTGGGCTGCACTCACCTCTGCTGCTTTCATTTCCTTGTAGGGTTGGAAGGGCAGCCACCATTTTGGAGGAATGTGCTGTTCTTCCAGCTACAGCAGGCTCGTAAGCATCATAGCTTACCCAGAACATATCACTGGATTAAGTACAGGTTTTGCTTTGCACATGCATTTTTTATTTTAAGTGGACATTGCAGTGGTCTTGGAGTTTTGCTCTAAGTGGTTGGGCTCCAAGGCAATCACTCTTTAAGGAGTACAATAATCTTACACAAACTTCAGTGAAAATCAGCACCAGTTGCTGCTAAAAGCAGGATGCCGATAGCTTAGTTTGCTATGGATGTCATCAATGTTGCTAAAATGATAGCAGTGGGACATTTTAGAGTTACAAAGGTGATGCAAACAAAGCTTTAGGTCTATTCTTCTGGGTGCTGAGCCTCTGAATCTAATCCTGGAAAATAATTCTGCATGTGCTTAAATAGAGATGATGGTTCAGGTACTCATAGCTAAATTTTGAGGGATTACTCAGGCATTTACAGTTAAGCACACACCTAATCACTCTGCTGGACTGGGCCAGAACACTTAACATTCTGTAGGACTGAGCCCTGAGTGTCTAATTACCATAAAAAATATACGGTGGGGAATGATTATGCACTGGTAGGGGGGATGGTAGAGTAACTCTAATAAATCTTTTTGATCTTTAATTTCTCTACTAAAGTATAAATCAGCTCTGTATTTTTCTAAAGCCTGGGTTGGTAACAGATATTAATGTAGCTGAGGCGAAAATTAAGATGGTGTGTCTGAATATTATTGGAAGGAGTTGACTGTATCACTGAGGGTGAAGTTTTGTGGGTAGACGAAGACAGGATGTTGAAACACACAGCCCTTACTGTGAAACAGGTTGCACACCACCGCATGCACTTCCAGTGAAGGGACGATCTTCCTCTAGCCCCATTCTAAGTCTATCCAAGAGACTATGTTGATGAAAATTAAAAGGTTGGTTTTTCTTTTTTTGTGGATGAGGATGATTCTGAACTTCTGACATGGACAGAGACTACTCTGAATTCCCATCTTGACTTTATTTTTAATAATCCTTGATGGCTGTAGGTGTAGTTTTCCAGTTAGCACAAATTTGTCTAGCAGTATACTTTCTATGTAGGCTAGACTTAAGAAATGAATGTAGGCAACCTTAATTCTCTGTTAACATTTTTGTGCGTATGGGAATATATTTATATGGGAGTGTATTTATATGCACACATACTCACAGACATACAAGTAAAATGTAGCAAAGATGCATTAATTTTACATTGATTCAAAATATTTACAGTTTCAGTTAAGATGATCATGCTAAAGTGACAGAAAATAGTAAGTATTAACATTGCACTGTAAGTAATGACATGTGCTGTAGATCCTCACAGAAAAAAAAAACAATTGCCTGTGGCATCCACACAGTATTTAAATTCGTAATCTCAAAAGAGAGGATGCTTAGATTTTTCAAGCTTGTTGTGGGAAATTCTTATCTTAGCTGAGAGTTGTAAGTTTAGGGGGAGTTGATAATTTAGTCTGTTTTGTTTTTTCTTCTTGAGAGCTAAGAGACTGATGTCAGAACTTCTTGGATAGGAGCAGTTTTCACTATCTTTTTAATATATTACTATTTAGCTACGAGATTGAAATCTCAGAATAGTCTCATGCCTGGGAGAGTCTCAAAAAGTGCAGATACATTTCAACTGCATAGACTCATATTGTCATTTTATTCTTCTTTTATGATCTTGGCTTTTTTTCATTTGCTTCTAATTTTTTATTTAATATGATGATTAAGCATCTCTTGCCACACCCATGAAAACTGCCCTTCAACAGATAAGACAATGCATCAGCAGTGCTTATTCTCTGCAGATCTAAAAGGGTGGGAGGAATTGCACATGCCTTTGTTTCAGCCTTCTCTGGGTAAATTCATAACAAGTGGGTTCCCACATTTTGCTTGCCCCTGAGTTAGAGAAACAGTTCAGAACACTGTAAAATCGGAGGTTTATGGTCCTTGGAATCTAGAGAAAGAATGATGTTTCTTTTTCAAGCCTGAGCACAGGGTATGCAGAAAAAATAAATGAGTAAAATGCTTAGAGTTACCTGGGAATATGTGAAGAGGTTTGTTAAATGTTGTATGTGTGTGTGACTTTATGACTTGGTGAGGTTTTGGTTGTTTTTTGGGTTTTTTTTGTTTGTTGTTTTTTTTTTTTTTTTTTTTTTTTTTTTTGTTTTTTTTTTTTTTTTTTTTTTTTTTTTTTTTTCATATTGGACTCTTCTTTCTTCTGGTAACACCAATCCTGAAATATTTCAGTGCTGGAAAAGCAGCTGTAAAGATTTCACAGTATTGTTTAACAGTGTCTTTTGCATAGAGTAGAGACCTTTTAATATTTTCCCACTTAAGCAGTTGTTGCTCAGTCAAGGAGTCTCATTGATTATTCACTTGGGTAATAGCTGAAAGAGAACTGAGGATCCAGTCCTGTGATGTACTAAGAAACTCCTTAAAGGAAATAAGTTGCTTAGGGTAGCTCAGATCACTATGTGACACATGGGTTCAGTTCTTTAATTGTTAAAGTCACCCACCTAAAGAAGATAACACATAGAGAAGGCAGAGTTAGAGTTGATGAGGAAAAACAGCAAGACTACCGTGCTTAGTGCTATTTACAAGCATGTTTGACATTTCTTAGTTTCTTAAATTATATTTAGGTTGTTAATAAGGATAAAAGTCTCAGAATATTTTTTCTTTGCTTTAAGGATGCCAGAATAATAATTCAAAGGAACACATCAGGTCAAGTGTTAACAATATGTGCTTTAAATAAAAAAAAAGAAAAAAAAAAAAAGAAGGATGAAAGAAAAGCACCACACACAAGAACCAACCATCTGTTTCAAAATGCACTTACAGCAGCATCACTCTTGGTAAGGATTTAAAAAATAAAGTATAATTTCTGTGTTAAGATTTATTATAAGAATTAACAGATTTACCTCAATTAAATGATCCAGGGTAACTTCTGTACAATGTACATTTACAATGAAATTATCATAGTCTGATATTGAAAAATGAACAGATCTTATATGGCTGGTTTTGCATGAAAATAACATTACTTAAGACAAACAGCAGTTTTTGAAACCAGTATCTTCAAAACGTGGTGTAAAGTGACTCAATTGCCTTGGTGTAAAGTCCATGAAATATTAAGAGAACCTCGATTTTCCTTCCATTGCTGAATGAATGAAGTACAATGAGTGTCAGCATAAAAGTCATTAAAGGCTAAAAAAGTCAGAAGTAATCTTTTGGTCAGAAAAAATCCTCAGTAATGCTATTGTCCGTAGCTGGGGTTACAAGGCTGCAGCTAGTCCTTTTACTCCAGGCTTAACTTTTTGTGTGTGTGTTAACTTTAAAGTAAAATAACTCTAGGCTAGGTTCTTGGTGTCAAAAAACTTAAATTTCCTACAGTATTAGCTGGTTGATTCAGGTCTTAAGGAAGAAAATAAGTAGTGAACATCATTTTTTCTGGTGACCATGATGGTGTAAAGATAGTTTCAAGGAGGAGGAGTTGAAGTGAAAAAAGATTAGAATACAGACCACTGTGAGGGAAGCACTGTGCAAATTAAGTATGTGTGACTTGTCATTCAAGGTACATTCTATAATGTGGGCATGACTGGAGTATTGCTCATATGGGGAAAAGCTGAGAGAGCTGGGTCTGTTTAGCCTGAAGACTGAGAGGGGAATCTGGTCAATGCTTATAAATATCTAAAGGGTGGATGTCTAGAGGAAGGGGCCAGACTCTTGCTAGTGGATCCCAATCACAGGACAAAGGGCAATGCGAAGAAACTGGAACACAGGAAGTTTCATCTGAACATGAGGAAAAACTTCTTTACTGTGAGGGTGACAGAGCATGGGAACAGGTTGCGCAGAGAGGCTGTGGAGTCTCCTTCTCTGGAGATATTCAAAACCCACCTGGATGCAATCCTGTGCAACCTGCTCTAGCTGATCCTCCTCTAGCAGAGGAGGTTGGACTAGATGATCTCCAGAGGTCCCTTCCAACCCCTACACACCTGTGAATCTGTGAATTGCATGTCAAATTACATATTAAATGTGAATCTGGCAACACTATGGAACAAAGTCCTGGGAAATAATGCATTAAGTCATATAATGTGTGTGTTCACAGAAGGGCTACAGATTCAGAGGCCTGGAGAGCATAAATGTGGTTGCTCAGTCAACAGTATCTAGTGTTATGGCCTATATCATAGGGTGTTATTGTGGCCTCATGCTCCCACTTACACAGTATTTAGCTTGTAGGTTTTTACTACATGCACTTCTACTAAACAGTCACACCAGATCCATCCCTTGACCTGTGTACTCCCTGCTACTCCATTCTTTGTGAGGGCTTTCTGCTGAAATCTCTTGTGTTTTTAGTGCTCCTTGGAGGTTTGTGGGACTGAATATTAATTTGTCCTCCCAGTATGTACATTATTACAGCAATGAAAACATCACCACTTGCATAAGTGTTTTATCTTAGTCAACATATCTGGTAGGTTTTGGTATGAAGTTGAGGTTAATCCCTGACTGAACACCTACAGATTTGACAGGAATTCAGATCAGCAACTGTATAGGCAGTTCAGGTTTATTTGTAGTAAGAAGTACGATTGGGCTTGACTCTCCTGTCTGGACTGATCCTGAAATGTGCTGGTCTTTTGCTCTGTTAATGGAGCTGGGGAAAAAAAAATCAGTGTGGATCCTTGAGAGGCACCGTGTTGCCTCTTTTATTCAGCACAATGCACTGAACATGTTGTGTGCAGTTCTCCATATTTAATGGCTCTTATCAAACAGAGTTGCTTTAAGCAAAGGAATAAAATGAACTGTGTGCAAGTTGTTTCCTTGGCTTCCAATATCCCCTCTCAATCCAAATATGCTGTTTCCCTATTGACTGTAAATCAAACTGCACATATAAAATGGGAATGAAAAGGTTTATCTCCTTCTATTAGCAAATACTATATCTAACAAAGAGATTCGTGTAATGAATAAATAAACACATAGGGGGCACACAGACGTTTTGCCCAAGTATATTTTTAAAAATAATTTCTGAAAACCATAGTCGAGTCTCCTTAACTGAAACAGGAATCCCAGCAGAGAGAGGAACATGACAATTAAGCAATCAGTCCACTGATCAGAGGTGCCATGGAATATCTATGCACCTTTTGTGTTGATAGACAGCATGTGCCAAATCCACAGTTCATGAAAATTGGCATAGATTTGTTGAACCCTGATGTTCTGGCCCTTGATTTGGGCATTGGTGTACTGGAAACCCTTTAACTTTCCCTGCCAATGTCAAACCTTTGTGAGTAGAAGTAAGGAATAGCAGAAATGAACCAGGATTTGCATGCTAGCTCACTTATGCCTGCTTCAGTGACTTTTCAGGCACTAAAGTAGTTTTCTGTATACTTTCTAAAATCTAGGCATGGGAGGAAGATGATCTAGGTATCATACTTCCTCAAGGACAATGATAGAGGTAGGTAAATTTGTCTCTTGGTAGCAGATACTACCATGTTCCAACCTGTAAAAGTAGAATTAGGGTATCTTACCATTGTGCTGAGGTGGTCCACATCTATAAAACAGGGTCAGTGCATTGAGACAGAAGATGTTACAGAAGCTAAAAAGTCTATAAATTTTTATTAGGAATTAGACTCTACCATTTATGGCTTTCAGGTTCACTTATATGTGTGGTCATAATCTTTCATCTTGCTACTGTGACTCCTGTAAGAGGTTAATTCGTAAGGGTTAATTCTGAGAAGTTGCTATGAAAATGTGTCCTCAGGGAGGGACTGGCCAATTAGAACTTGCTCTTATGGTACAATATTTGCAAATTCATAACCTTTACTAAGCCTTTAATATGGCTTGAGGAAAAAAATGAGTGTGGTTGGTTCTCAGGGAAGATCCTAAGGTACATAAATATGAACAGAATTTTAAAACATTATTTGAACTTGGGTTCTCAAATCCATATTCAGGCACTTAAGAAAGTGGAAAGATTTTCGGAAGTGCTGAGAATTGAAATTTTAATCCAGTCTGAGCTGGTGGGTAACTCGCCACTTCTGGAACCCAGCTTACTTATCAGATAAAAATATGGATTTAAACCATAATTTTCAAGTATTTATCTTGACCTAACTTTTCAGACCATGGGAAATCATGATCTTAAAGACTCACATTTCCTCCCATTTCTTAATGAGTGTTATTGCAACCAAAGCTATTTAATTCCCAACTACCTACATCTGTTATGTCTGAAAGTGCCAATGACTAAGTGGATTTTTCTGGACTACATACTAACTACATCTAAGGGTATTTGCAAGAAAAGAATTTATTTTTTTTTTCCCCTCAGGTAACAGCTTTCCTGCAATATATGAAGCTGATGCCTTTGGTCCTCAGCACTGGGCAATCAGCACGAGAGAAGGATGCAAAGATGCATCCTAAAACTTACTGATTTTAATTGAAAAGAGATGGCTAAGTCAGTTGTCATCATTTGAAGATGCTACCTTGAATGCTTTGTGATCTCGTCCTGTTCTGAGAAAATTGTATGGTTGGGTGATGCTCTAATCACGTAGAAATGCATCATCTTCTATGCAATGTGGTTCTGTGTATTTTAAAGGAAAAGTTAAACTACTTTGTGTCTTTATTTTTTCTTCTTAATTTTTTTTTATTCTTTTTTATTTTTCTTGGACTTACCCCATTGCTCTCCTCCCTCTGGCCCAAATGGCTGTGGCTTCTAATTTAAAGCTGACCTTTGCAGGTGTCTGTGGCTTTTAAGAGTGCTTTACCCTTTGTTGAAGTGGTTTTTAACTTTACTTTATATTTTAAAAAAAGATCAGTTGGGAGATTCTAATGCTCCCAATTCAGCTTTTTTACTAACCATGCAAGTTAAAAGTCAGCATGGCTGAGAATAAGGGATAGAGAGGGAGAACATGAGCAAAGGAAAGTGCATATTGATGTATCAGAATAGTGCATAGGAGCCATTATCATTGAGGTTGTCTCGTTGTTTCTGTTATGAGTGGAGCTCTCTAGGCAAGGATTGAATATATTTACTGCTAAATCATAACTAAAAATCTCTTGAAGTTGTTGTAAGAGAGCACTGAATCCTTATGACCTGTATTAAATTTAGAAACCCTTCTGTTGTCTGGAATTTTCATCTTCAGATATATATTGGAATGGCCATAATTTTTATTGAAAAAATATTTATCTATAAAGCTGTCTTGTGTCTCTGATAATATCTACTGTTCTCTCATCTTTACCATTCAAACCCGCAAGGAACTTGTAGAATTTTTTTTAACAAAAAAAAATTAAATTCCCTTGAAAAAAATGGGGGAGGGACATGGGAGCAGTGGTGGTGAGAAGGACCAGAGGAGGCTGGGATTTTCTATTGAACTGAAAATTCAATTTTTATGTAAAGTAACCCTTTACATATTTATTCAGAGCAAGTTTCTTAAATAAGTCTTACTCCAAAAGTTTAGGCTCGTCAAAACCTACATCTCCCATTCCCTACATGTGTATTTGTTTGGAGATTTATTAGGAAGTGGATGTGCATCTGGTGCTTTCACATGTACAAACTGTTTTCTTCAGATAAGTCTTCTGAAAGACACCAGGACTGTAAAACCTCATGGGGTCTCATACTGACTTGGATTTTATGACAACACCATGTTGAAATTTCACAAAGGTTTTAATCCCACTACCTAACATCAAAAGGAGCCTGATTCATAAAACATTGCTTCTATCACTTTTTTTTCTAGATTCTTGCTATAGATCTTTTGGAAATGGAGGTAGATATTGTGTGTTGAATTGATTTATAGTTAAAAAAAAATATTAAAACCCACCCCTGAAGTGTTAGTCAGTATTGGCCTGAGGGAAGCATCTTGGCAATTGAACATATTTAATTTTTCAAAAATCAAAAAAGAAGGGTAAAGAACAAAAAAGTGCCCATAAAAAACACAAAATAGATGAATTTTTGTAGCTGAAACAATAATGTATCAACACTGTCAAAAAATCATAATTGTCTCAACACTGTAACATTATTTATTTAATATTGAGAAGCTATTATTGCACTCTACTTAAAAAAAACCCCAACACTCTAACCTTAAAAATGCATGAAAATAATATTAAAAATTAACACTAAAACTATACAATGTGGCACTAGGAGTCTCAGCAAATTGATAATGGAATAAGGAGACTTTCAAACCAGGTCAGAAACTACTACATATCTTTTTGTTGACATATAAGAAATGAGACATTAAATATGCCCATTTCCTAGGAAAAAAAATGAACTCATTTCTAGAACTTCGCATCCAAAAAAGCCATAAAATACTAAAGGATGCCTATTGTACTGAGAGCAGGAAGTAAGGAAGGGATTTTACAGAGTGAACTTGGCTCTCTTCTTCTGGAGTAAGCATTAACTAAAGCATGCTGATGGGGCAGCATAGTGAACATTCACAGCTCAAGTAAATGTGATATGGATGGAAGTGTACAAATCCAAACCAGGCAACTTCCCACTGTTACTAAGTGTTCGTTTAAGCAATGCTTTAACTGTTCACATTCAAATTGTAGTAGGGCCTAACTGCAATCAGCAAGGTGTTCTCATTATGCCATAGATGTGTTGTGAAGGAAAGTCCTGTCATAAAATCCATATGCCTGTTTCAGCTCTGTATTGAAAGTGTAAACCAAGCTTTGCGTCACCTTTATCCATTTTTCATCTGTGGCATTGAGTCACTGACCACAGAAGAAGTTCCAGGTTCTCAGGGCAATGGGTTGGGTTTCCTGTTGCTACAAGCATTTCAGATGGACTCTGCTCAAATAAATGTGCACTTGCCTATTTTCATCTCCTTTGCTGGAGGTAGTACTGTCATTTTTGTTTGCTAGATGAGAATGGTGTGTCTCTAGATAAAGCTAAAGAACGGCTCTGTCCTGCAAATTAGGACTCTGTTTTTGAGAACTTACAGAAACAGAGAATGAAAGAGTGAAATTAGCTGTTCATAAAAATGAAGGAATCATTTAATATAGATGACATATGTAGTTGCAGAATAGTTGGAATGAGGCTAAGGGAGTTTCTTGAAAGAACTTTCACAATAGAATGATGACAAAGATGTAGTGACAGTAGGAAAGTGAGTAGAAGACTACTAGAAACCTGTACATAATATATAATTTTTTTGTACAGTTAACTGTACCATTTAACATATAAGCCTGCCTGCTGTTGTTCCTGCACCCACTGATCTATCTTCTATGGTGTATTGTTTATTCTTCCAGGTCATGTTTCAAACTAGTGTCCAGGAAGTATCCAGTCAGTCACACACTCCAAATTTCCATGAAAACTTTCTTGGCCATTTGCAACTCTTTCATGTTTCTCCTCTGCTCCAGATCTCTCTGAGTTCAGATTTGAAGAAATATTTGTCTCCCAGAGAGGTTTTTCTCTCACTTAATTTTGAACTTGTTTTTACAGTCCTGGGCTGATAATTCACATGAAAGGATTCTGAGGTTTCACAGGACATAAAGATGCCCTAGCATAAAGTGACATCTCATTTTAGAAATATTTAAGCTTGGTTTTGGGAAAATGGTTCTTAATGTGATGAATAAATGCAGCAAGGAACAGTATGCTTGTATAGATATATGCAGAAGTCAGAAGAGAACAAAAACTCCAGCTAGTTTTTTATGTAAAACATCTTTAAAGACAAAAGAAACCACAGTTGGAGGGGCAAATATAACAAAATCTAGTATTCCTTTCTGTTCCTTTTGTAGGGGGTACTGCCCTGCCCTTAACACTGATTCCAGCTGCTTACAGCTAGAATTATCTGCTAGGCCTTCTATTATGAACATCATTTCTGTGGTACACCCAGGTTTTGGGTTCAGGTTTCAAATGCCTCTGGTTTTGAGGAATTTGTAGAATGGTTTTTGCTTCAGAATGTCTTTGTTTAGGTACCTTATGGTAGGTATTCTTCTTAAAACATGAATAATTATGGTTCAGAGAAAGTGCATTATTACTTTAAGTTACAACTGTAAGGAAAAATGACAGTGGTGCTTAAATGAAGCTTGACAGTCTGCATAGCAGGCACCAGCCATCTGTGCTATGGCAGCTCTGTTTGTATTTTAATGTTTAAACATACAGCAAAGATAATTAAGAATAACTATAATTAAAAATGATTACAACAAATTACTTTTCCCTCAACAGTGATGTGTGCCTGTAACTTGTAAGTTACTTGATGAAGTAACCCTTTGGTAAGGCAGATAGGATAGCTTGCAATTCTCACACTGTTTCTGACAGTTCATAGATTTTTTAAGGGGCTGCTTTTTTTTTTTTCCCTTAAATGATGAAAGAGTTTTATGTACTGGGCTTCATACACCTATTTGATGCACAGTAATTATCACTGAAACTTCATCCTTCATATCACTATCTTCACTCTTTTTATTTTTTTTCTTTTCCCCGAGACAAGATTAAAAGTAGCATATTTCTCAGGCTATGGAAACAAAATGACAAGAAGAGAACACAAACTCCCACATTTATTTTCATTTTCAAAGAAAAAATTTAATATTTTCTCTTGACAAAAGCAACCCAAAATATTAAAGAGAAAACCCCCAACTTTTAGGATAAATTAATGCAATTTCTGTTATAACTTCTGATACCTAAGAATAACAAGCCCATTTGATTTTGCAACCCCATTTGTATAAAGCTCTAACTCTTCCATCTTGTGTCAAGTTCCATACAGATTCTGTCCTGCTAATGGGTCCAAATGTCTGTCCCCATGAAGCTGAATGTGTTTTAAGTGCATGAGGTGGGTTAAAGACAAATTTTTCTTTACTGGTCATGACCAGAATTTCAGTTTCTGAGTGCCTCCTCTTGAAGACATAGATCGGCCAAAAAAAGAGTAGTTTCTGTAGGTGGCTGTGGGAAGACCTTACTACTGCTCTTCAATTCTGTCATGTTCTTAGCAGCAGGGTGAGATCCTGTGTGGAGGCAGAAAGTCGCCAGACCATGGGTGCAGGCTCAGAAACCAGAAAGTCCTTTGAGGTTGCTGTAGTATAGACATATTCTATATCTTCAGTGGTGTTCCACTGTCATCCTTCTTAATCATGTAGTACGTCTTTGGGTTTTGGTCCCAAAGATCTGATACAAACGGTGTTAGCAACAGCTTCTGTGAGGCACAGTTGCATTTCAGAACTCAAGTAGTTCTGATTAAGCAGGTTTTGGCTTTCTTAGAGAAAACTGAATTGTCACTTGATTGATTATATATGAAAACATTTGTCTGTCTATTCATCACATATCAGTTTAGATGGAATATTTTTTAGAAACTCATTCAGTACCTAATTTTTAGTGATGCAAATTTGACTCAGTGTCACAACTACCATGAGGTGCCTTGCAGTAATTTCAGAAAGACTCCAAGGTCATTTGACAGATGAATAAACAAAGACACACAATTTGCTTATGTCTACTTAGCATTTTTGAGGCAAAATCAGAATGATGGGTTAAGATATTCTGATTCCCTTAACTGAAGGAACAAGCATAAAATAAAAGAGAGAACTATTACTCATGTTTCTGCTTATTAAAGGCAACAGCTCTACATCACTGGCAGATCTCTTGAGAACTATTTTCAACTGCCACCTTCACTTACTTTCACAAAATTGGTATTTGCCATTTTGCAGATACTATCATTTGAAGATTGCTCCAGAATTTACCAGTGTTTTACTTGGCATTAGTGATGCATCCTGGTGAAAACAGACTGATAGATGAATTAAAAGGCACATGTTTGTAAACTGAGACTGCCACGGTGGCATTTCTTTTGCCCTGAAGGTGGTGGAGGTGCTGTGCAATCTCAAAGGAAGCAGAACTGTGTAGAACTGCACTGTTTGATCACATGCTGGTCACTTAGATTAACAGAATGAAGAGAATATATAAGCAGGGTATGAATAAAACATTGCAATAATATGAGGAAAAATCAAAATACTTTTCCAAACTAATGTTTTATTTACCACTCTAAGTAGTTTAGTGCTGTTCTGACATGTAATATTTGATGGGTATTATGTTTTATAAAGTTTGCATTGATAAAATTGTCTGTCTTTTATACAGGGGAACCACATGGTCTTCTTGCTTGAGAATAATATCACTCCATAAGGCCGATTACAGCTATGTTTGAAATTCATTTTGTATTTAAATAGCGTGGGCCAAACTGAGCCCTGGTGCAAATCTGCTTGTGCCAATGGAACTCCACTAGAGGAGTGTTTGACCCTATGGGTTAATGTAATGAAAAGATAACAGCATACTGTATGATCACATAAATTAAAGATGGGAAATACCAATTAGGTCAGCTAGTCCTTACCCGGGGGACCAATTTAGATTGTTCCCTACACTCTACTCTTGAGTGCTTTGCATTGTTTTAAGAAATTTGTGCAATAAGACTCATGTCTTGGGAGGCTGTGCGATAGTTCATCAGATCTCACCACTAAAAAATGCTTTCTGAAACCCAGCCCAATTTTTTTTTTATTTATTCTCAAAATCTAAGTTTCAATATCCTTGTCATAAGCTTTGTATTTCACTGTAAGCAATGTTATTTTGCTTTTTCTATTGATTGTTCACAAGATATGTCAGATGTTTTAAATCAATTCTTATCTTGGATTCACTCACAAATATAATATAGGAGACAGTATTTTTCTTAGTTGTTGCTATTATTATTATTTTAGGTGTGAGTTCAATTGCCTAGGTCAAATAAGAATTAATCAAAATGTATTTTTATCTTCATAGATGAAACAGCCATTAAAAAGAACCAATAATATTTGTGGGTTGATTTTTATTTTTTTTTTAAAGACTGGAAATAGAAATACACAAGCAATTAGGAAAGGTTTTACTTTCATCCCAGATAAATCTAAGTAGTACTGAAGATTCCAGGCTTAGATGAGATAAAACCCAATTTCCAGATGTGTCTTCAATGTTGTATGCTTCTGGCTACAAAGCTAACAGAGACATTCAAGCTGTCATGTACAAGAATGGTGTCAGCCAGTGACTCAGGCAACAAAACTTGGTGCATAAGCAGTGCCATTACAACGATGAATGCATTCTTACACTGTGACTGGGTCATCGCACAAATACATTTGTCCAGAATTTGACCTTTTGGTGAAAACAAAGCTACATGTGGGTCAAGTAGTCTCCATTCTTTAAATAAAGCCAGTCTCCTTGCTTTTAGTATGAGAGACTGGCTTTGATCCAGTGTGTGCCAAATAGATTCAGGAGTTGTTTAGAAACTGATTGGCTAAATTGTTTCTCATGCTGCCAGTACTTTTTGTCTGAGATAGACTTAAAAAATTTTGCTTTGGACTACCTGGCTTTTCCCATAACATGTTATACTGCAACAAATAAATTAACTTTGTGTTGTTTTTTTTTTCAAATTTTAGCAGTTTAAGTAGTTGATCAGGTAGTACAATGATTACTAATGTCAATTGTTAATAATTTTGGGGGAATTCATACAGCTTAACTTTGAAAGATAATTGTGAAATTTTTTATTTTTTTTTAGATTAGCCTCATTTTACAAAAATCCTAATGTAGGCAATGTAATGTCAAAGACAACTTCAGAAACCAATTTTAAACTAACCTAAGTCATATTTTGCTATGGCTTCCTTCCTGAGGACTTTCTGCTTTTACTGGAAGGTCACCTAAGATATATGTCTGTAGATATAATGAATAATTTCCTTGTTTACATGATTTTTTTGAAATGGTGGAAGAAGGTGGTGAGTTACGTGTATGAAGTCCTTCAATAATAATGATAACAGTAATGATAGTAAAAGTTTCTTAAAAAAAAATGCATCTATCTGAAAATAACTGATTGAAAAAACAGAAGTTATGGAGGAAAGTGAAGAAAATACAAGGTAGGTAAAAAAAAAAAAAGCAAAAAGAAAAAAGTAGTATCTGAAAAGAATCCAAGAGAAATCGCTTAGGAAAACTAGAAGAAATTATAAGCACTGGAATGTTAAGTTTAACAATATTTTTCCTTCAAGGCCCACAAAAAGAGTAATGAAAGCTTACTAATATTACCGGTTGTGTATTGTTTAGAAAGCATCCAGTAAAAGTTTTCCTTGATTCATGAGCTCTTTCTGAAGGACTATAATGAGCCAAAAGCTCCTGTGGCCGTAGCCACACTGTCACTGAAAGCAATAGAACCTTTTTTTTTTTTCCAAATTAATTGAAAGAAAGGTTACAATGTTAGAACCACTCTTTAGATGGCTGTTGGGCAAAATATCAGGCATGAGATTGTGGCCTGCACTGAGTTTTGCTCAGGTGTGAATGGGCATGGTGCCATTATAAATCTCCACAAATCCCTGGTCTGGCACCAGGAACGACAACATAACGAGCAGCTGCCACAGTCTTTCCCCCATAACCCCTCCTGCCCCAGGACCTACCACTGCAGCTCCTCCCTATCCCAGCGGCAGCAGGGAGGCATGGGCAGTGAGACACGCAATCTCTTTTTCTAACCAGACAATTCCTTAACAGGTTTTACAGTTGCTTTGCAGCCCTTTTTTTTTTTTTTTGTCACCTGAGTGTCACAAAGGATGACGCTCAGCTTGTAGTTCTGGCCAAGTTAATTTAATTTACGTAAGATGTATATGTTGAGAAGTGAGAACATGCAGTTTAAAAATGACTAGCATAGCTTCAGACAGAGTGCCAACATACTTAAATTACCTACCTTTTAGATCTGTGCTCATGAAAGATAGGAGAAAATCAGAGGATGGCACTTTGCATACTATTTCACGCATTCTAATAATACACTATAAACTCTTAGATTTGCAAGGCATCTGCTGAGTTTCCATATAAAAAATTAATACGAAGGATATTGTAATGAAACAAGGTAAAGAATAGAAATTCTGAAGATGAATCTTATTTACTGTAGATCTTCTTGAATAACTATGTTGGGTTTTAGTCAGGTCAATGGCCAAGCCCAGATACGCAATTAAAAATTATTTTGGGTAAACTCTAAATTAAAAATGCTCAGTTTTTCCTTTAACATTCTGAAAAGCTGAAATTATTTCAGTTCAAATGGGAGGTGTTGTTCAGATTGGAATGAAAGGTTTTGTTTGGCTGCTTGACTTTCACTGACATTGTCAAAGCTTAGAAATATTTAAAATAAAAATGTAGTAAATTTGTAAATAAAACCAGTTTTAGCTGAAAATGGGAATGTTTCTTTCATTTAGTATCTACCAGAATAAAATATTTCCAACTTGCTTTTCATATTTTTTTACTAAATGTTGCCTGAAATTTTCACACTGTACTTGACCCAAATAAGCATTTCTTGTTTTGTTTTGTTGACGATTTTTTTTTTCAGCTGTGAACTATAGAAGGAAAAATTATCAGTAAAGGTTATGTGTGTATTCAGTAGCTTGAATACAACACACACACACAGAACAAGTATAGATACCTATATATAGTTATTTATTCCATGATTGTAAGTGCTTACCGATTATCAGTAAGCCTTCTGAAACCTTGAAAACAAAAGGTATGTTTGTAAAGAAGATCTTTGGCCTAATATGCATGCAAAAAGTAAATGAACACATATAAGCTTTAATATTCTTCATATGAAATTGCAGGAAGTAGTCACTAAACAAAATAGTTGCTTCAGGATGCAGGACTTGCTTAAAGTTCAAAAGAAATGGCTGTGAGTATTGATTTTATACATCCATGGCTTTGTATCATGCCTACATGCTTCACTTTCTCTTATAAAATTTTTTTAAATTGTAATATTCTTGAAAAATTCTAGAACAAATTTTCTTGTCTTCGGCCATAAACTATGCTGTACGGAATGATACCAAGTTCTCATAGCTCAACCAAGTAAAAAATTTGTGGAGAACCATCTCTAAGGAAGACAAATTTACCAGGCAGTCCCTAGTTACTGGATCTACAAAGGCAGTTGATAGGTAATCGACTCAGAGCCAAGTGTTCACAAACAGGTACTTTTCTCATATGAAATTCTTAGAAGTTCATAGTACCTTTAACATGGGATACTTGACAAGTTTTTATAGCAAGGACCTCCAAAAGGTCCTGCATTCCTAGTGTGATGGAGATTGATCTCCTGAGCTGTAGAGTTCTCATTCTCATTTTGCCCAACCATTTTTGCTTTGCTTTCCTCTTTAAACCAGTTTTTTGTGTTGGCGTACTACAACTTAATGTATGAAATCTAAACAGTTATGTGGCACTTATTTTCAGTAGCTTATTGTAACTTTATTCAATCTGACTTTTGTCTTTGTTTTTCATCTTTCACTTACATACGGTGAGCTTTCTTTTTACCTTGTCTTTAATTTTTATGTTAATACATGTTTCATACTTCCTTAGGCTGTAAGACTGCTGATTGTTGCATAAGTTCATATTACTGCTCAAGGGAAAATATCTGTAAGACAGTCCAGAGCTGAGGAAAAGGCTGATTTCTTGCTTTTCTTTAGTTGCTACGAACCTTGGTTATTGACAAAAACTTCCTTGTATACAAAAGCACAAGGGGGCAGCATTACATTAAAATAAATTGTTGCACTGTGTGTGTGTGCGTGTGTGTGTGTGTACTGAAGAATAATCAGCTAGGTAATGCTAAGGTTGCAGAAAAAAGTGTTATTTGATTTTGTTCAGACTGCCTTATTAGTTTACTTGTCCTGATGGCATTGGTAAGTTAGAGGAAAAAAATGCTGAGGCCGTGGGGAGTCTTACTTATTTTCTGTTGTGTGGCAGATCCTTCATACCTCTTTCTTTCCCTGCTTTTCCCTGTCAATAAATTTATTTGTTTTTTAAGGACCAGCATAGTTTTTCAGAAGACTTTATTTCATGACTAGTTGGTATGAAAAACAACTCTTAGCTCTCTCATCGATATAGTACAGTGAATGTTCTTTAGAGGATTTCTGCCAACCTTTGAAACTTTCAAAATTTATCTTCAAGGACCCACTTGGAAAAGACCAGATGAAAAGGCCTGTACTGTTGTGGCAACACTTATGTCAATGCAGTGAACACACAAGCAGCTGGCTTCATACAGAATTCTTAAGAGCTCATGTTTGGATGGAAATGTTTTGCTGTAGAAGCTTGACTTCAAGGAGCAAGAATATTTATAATGACTTTACAAGAATCTGGTCATGTCCAGAGTGTTCTGTATTGTTTTTCTGTCATTTGTTGCAAATTCTTATTTTCCCATTTTTGAGTAATTAAAATCCTCAGTGTCTCTTTGTATGGAATTAATCACTTGAGTCACTCTCTAAAACCTGAATTCTGCTACTGTACATTTGTTGCTTTCAGTTTAAATTGACTGCAAAGTCTGACACATCTTTGCTGGGTTGGGTTATTTTGATGCTGTGCCCAAAGGACGTAATCTATTAACTTTTTTCCAGGAAGTATAGTGCCAAGGGTTGTGAACAGAAGTGGCTCTATAATGATTCACAAACTCTGAAACATGAAAATTATTTGCCGGTATTTTGTATTTTTCAGCTCTACCTAGCCTTAGAAAATTCTAAGGCCTCTTGAAAGAATAATATCAATGACTAAGGAAGGGTGTCAGGATTTGGTTGCAAAGACCTAACTCCAGCCATTTGGGTATGCAAATATTTTGTATATTATTTGGCATCACCTGTTGGAAGTACTTCAGAGAGTATTCTGTGAATCCCTTTGTGTGAACAACTGCTTCCACCTGTGTTAACATATCCATGCTTCTTTCTCACAGTCTTTCATATAATTTACTTCTGAAAAAGAGAGTTAAAAAGACTCTTCCAGGGCCTGACTGTTGAGAGGCTGAGACCCCTCAACAGAGTCAAAGAGGTTGATGGGATTCACTGCTTCCTGGGGCTGTCTCAGAAGATAAACAGAAGTTAATGCACAGCATAGATACTTGCACCTGTTTTAACCAATATTTTGCTGAGAAGAAATGTTAAACAGCCATGCCTGGCTGTCGGCCAAAGAAGTAACCAGTAATGCCATTAATCTTCAGAAGCTGCGATTTTTATGCTTGGCACCTGTGAGAGCCCTTCTCAGTCGTTCTTTCTTTTTCCGCAAAGATAAAATGCCATCTTCCCTCCATTTTGGGAATCTATTTATACTATTGTAGCTGTTTGTTCTTCATCCAAGAAACTAAGGAAGATGTTTTGAAGACTTTTTTTTTTCTCTTCTTTCTACGAACAAAAGAAATACAGCTGATAGCATCTGCCCCTGATTTTTACATGACTCAATAGGTGTTGGGGTTGAGTTTTTTTAGTCATATCAGATCATCAAAGAGATTGTCCTGGTTTCAGCTGAGACAGTTACTTTTCTTTCTAGTAGCTAGTATAGTGCTGTGGTTTTGGTTTTAGTATGAGAATAATGGTAACACTTGTAGTTGTGGGGAGGTAGCTGCAATGTCTATAGTAAGTCAAGGACTCTTCAGCTTCTCATGCGCTGCCAGGTGCAGAAGAAGCTGGGAAAGCACAGCCAGGACAGCTGGCCCAGCCTGGCCAAAGGGACATTCCCTGCCACAGAACGTCATGCTTCGCATGTATCTAAGGCAGTGAGCTGGAAGGCGGGATCGCTGCTCAGAAACAAGCTGAGCATCGGGTTGGTTGGTTGGTTGTTTTTTTTTTTCCTTTTGTGTGTGGTGAGCAATTACATTTGTGCATCACTTGTTTTATATTTATTGTTACTATTATTATTCTCTTCCTCTGTTATCCTATAAAACTGTCTTTATCTCAACCCACAATTTTTTTTCCCATTCTCCTCCCCATCCCCTTGTGATGCTTTCTCAGCAGAGTGGCTGCATGGTGCTTGGTTACTGGCTGGGTTAAACCTTGACATAGATACACATACAAATCATCTATTCTGGGGAAAAAAAGGTATCTTACCAATATCTGCTTCTATAAGAGATGGTTTATATATATATATACCTATGTTCTGGTATCTTCTATCTGGAGATTTGAACCAGAGTTTTAGCTCTGTCTCTCTGTCTCCCATCTCCCAAAAAAAAAAGCCTTAGTCTGATATGAAGCAGTTTATCAATTTAGTGACAGGATTCACTATGCACTTGGTGTCATACTGCTTCTGCAGCAGACTCGTCTCCTTTTTCCATAACAACTTCCTATTGAAATCCAACTCTAGTTACCTGTCCCAATACCTTCCGTTTCTCACAGCACTCTCCTTAGCTATTTAGGCACTTTAGACACCACCTTCATATAAAAGTAATATTTCTTTACATATAGGTCTCATTTTAATCAACATTATTCATTGCAGTCCAAAAATTACCTCTAGTATCATTCAAATTTGTTAACTCCACATGTTGATGGCAGCTATTTCCACAAAGTTTGAAGAACTGTTAAATAACAGTTGTGGAGAGAAATATTTGTAGCGAAAGAAGGGATTGCCCTTGTATTTTAAGTCTCCTTTGACTCTTAATGATTTTTCTTTTATCATTAATTTTGATTGTTTTTCCACAATGTTGTCCAATGTTTGATCCAGGTAAAGCCACATTCCTTCTACACCAGAGTAGTCCCTTTCCCAGTGTGAGCTATTAACTGAGGTCAATAAACAGGGTTAGGGAGTAAGCTTAAGATTTAGGACACCATATCTATAGAACAAGACTCATACCAACTATTGAAAGTCCTTTGCCTATACATATGACTGCTAGTACAAAACAAAAGCTAGATAGTTGAAAGTAAAGAAGAGTTCATTTGTTCAGTTTTGCCAACAAAAAGAATTTTGCCTTTTTTAACATTATTGGGGACTAGATAGCAACTTTTCTCTGGGATATTTTAACATACCGTAACTCTGGGATTTTCTGAAGGGCTGGGTCGGGCTACATTACTTCTACCTCTAAAAATGAACTCAATATTGAGGTTTAATTCAGAGGTTTTGGATTGTTTTTTTGTGGCTTAGCTTTTCCTTCCACACAAATAAAATATGCTGAATAATGAATTCTGAAGACTCTACAGCCAATATCACTTGTCCTTTGTTTATTGATCAATTTATATCTCTCATAGGCTGAAGGAAAGGGGGATGGCACTTTCCCACTGTCCAGACTTTGAAAATACTGTAATATTAAGGTGAACAGGTTCATAAAAATCTTTAAAGTAGCATAGCTGATGTGGGAGTGGATCATGTAAATGTGAAAAATAATGTATCTTTCTTCATTCTGTTGATCCTGAAGGTCCTTCAGCTTCAATGTATGCTACTCCATATTTTCTGTGTCTATCGTTGCAATATAAACCTTTTATAATAAGCATTCTCATAAATGTGAATAAACAGCAACAAAAAAGCCTTCTCCCTCACAACACCCACTGTAGTTTTGAGAACTTCCTGAAGTTATCTGCCAGCAGTGAGCAGGCAGAGCTTTGCTGGTTTCTGCACCTGCAATGTCAGGGGCAAAGTGCCGGCTCAGAGAAGTTCCTTCTCGCTGGCCTCAGAGCTGTCATGCTCTCCATCTCCAGAGTGGGCTGAGCACTCTGCTATAACTTTCTATTTTTTTTTTTACTGTCAGACTAGTTGTCTGCATTGCCCTCATTCTCTCCCTATGCCAAATAAAACACCGCTATACTGCTTTGTGAAAAAACCTAAAATGCAAGTGCTTCCTTGCTTACAGTGGCTGAGAGTGCTAACGTTGCTTTCCCGGGCACACACCCTCCCTCCAGCCTGGGTGTGCATCACATGCAGGGCTGGAGCCATGTGCTCCTTCACCAGTTCCAGAGAACTTATCAAGACTGCTGGGTAAGCATCACTGCACGATATGATGTAGGATAGTACATTTATTTCTTAATACCTATGTTATGCATGAAGCTAATATGTTATTGATAGATTAGGAAATCTATTTTTTTCCTTGATTTTTCCTTTTGTAAGTAGCGTGACAAAACATTCTGAAGTGAGTATCCAAAGACTACTTAATCCTTACATGTGATTTGCAGGCAGATTTTCTAATTTATTGAATTTTTATAGAGAAACCTTATTATAAATAGACCTACTCTCCATGTTAAAAAAAAAAATTCTAATTATTTGGCTTTCAGTAAGGTTGGTGATGTAATGGAACAGTAAATAGCATTTGCCTTATGTCTGTAACTGAGAATAGAAATAAAGACATGATCTATTATTCAAAGGTACTGCCCTTTGCAATTCCCATTGACTTTGAGCTACATATCCAGGTTCTTAAGTGAGACAAATTTTTACCATGCAAATCTAGAAGTGCTTTGGGTTTTGTAGGCATAGGTTCCTTTCCCCCACCCCCACACCCCAGCCTCATTTCTCCCTTTTCGAATTTTCACTTTCTTTCTTAGTTGTTTGCTTTTGCTGAACTTAACCAGATCTTAAAATCTTAATCCAATGTTTTACTACATTGTTTTTCTTTTCAAACTAACGACTTTACTGGTTAGATAAGTTCCTCAAGTTCTTTCAGCTTTCCGTAAAGGAGGTACAAGTGTTAGGACAAAATGGGTAATATTGCTCTGCATTACAAAGGTTTTATTCAATCTTCTAAGTAATGGAAAAGGGCTGATCCATCTAATTAATGGAGAAAGACTGATTTGTACACACTTTTCTGTTCCTTAGGTGTTTGAAGAGGAGCCAGTGGGTTATACGCTTGTCATTAAATGTGTAGGCATTTTAAAATTCTGCATATTATTTAACTGTATGAGTAAGTTTCTGATCTAAAAAGTCAGTCTGGTTCAAACATGTAGAAAAGATTTCCTTAATAATCTAGACAAGACATTCCTTGGCCCAAGCCGAGTGAGCTGGCTGCCTTTGCTAGCTCCTCACTGAAACACAGGCGTGTGCTATATGGTAATCTTTTTTTTAACTCCAGGTCCAAGAGTGCGGATATGCTTAAGTGCTTGTGAGTTCAGAATTAAGACCCCTCTTCACTGGCACATTTATAGTGTAAGCTTGAACAAGGCACTGATCCTCTTTGTGCTTTGTTTCTCCATATGTAAAAATGGATAACCCTTCCTTCAGAGGGATGATATCAAATGTTTCATGAAGATGAGACAGTTCTGTAAGACATTCTGATACTACAGAAATCGATGTTATACAAGTAAATAAAAAAAATCATTTACTTGAACTGAAGGGGGAAAGAGATAAGGGACTGTGGGTAAGGAAGGCAGACATCCAATTTATCATAAGAACACAGAAAGCTCTCAATAAGTACCATGGGAATAACTAAGAGAAGGAATGATCTCTGCCTTCTCCCTTCCCTGAAATCTGCATGGCCTATCCGAAGGATACTAGTTTCTTTCCCTTTTCTAAGTTTAAAAAGAAAACTCTGTACTTTCCTCAAAAGGGAATATCTCCTATTTCTTTGCATTCCTCTCTCTTTGGCCACAGAGATTACTGTACTTATTCCATTAATGGAAAACATCTTTCAGGAAGTTGATGTTGCTCAAGTGTGTCAGTCCTCTGTGCTAGACCCTTATAAGCAAGGAATCACCAAATTCAAAGACACCTCTTTAGCCTCCCCTCACACCCACACAGCATGTCTCTATTGACAGTGACAGATACTGCATCTTAATAGGGAACCTACTTCAGCCTCCAGCAGAGAAGAAAGCACTCTACTCATTAATCTCCCTCATAGTATAGTATGAACCCTTATTTACAGCCTCAGCAACATTAGCAAGTGTTCTCTGTTGACATATGCACACAGGTTAGGCATGTCAGACAGTATGAGCTTCTGGGGGAAGCTGATGTGTTAATGAAGGTTTTGCCTCCTTCCCATCAGAGGGAAGTACTGCCTGCTCTACTGCTCACCATCTGTAAAGCCACATCCCACTGGCATTCCTCATCAATCCAAACTTGCACCTCTATAGCAAAATATGGAGGTGTTTAGGTGAAAGGTTTCAGTCAGCAAGGCCTCAATGTTTAAAGCCATGTCTACTTGCAGAAAAAGGTCTTGTTTCTACAGTCATGAGCAAGACATGAAAACCTGGAAAAAGTGTCTATCCAAAATGTCCTATATTTCAGTGGTTTTTTAGATGTATGATCTGCATTTGCATCCTTCCACTTATCTTTGATGGGAAGTATTGTTTTGCACCACTTACCAAGAAAGAAATGAAATAAAAATAATAATTAATATAGCTTCAGAAGCTTGTATGAATTGGTGTGTTGCCTAATGAATATCTGATCTGGGCAAAAACAGTGCCAAGTCTTGAATGTTCTGCATCTGCAGTTGAAAGGCTAAACTTTGAAACTGTTATGAGGGAGATGCACTCTGAAAATTGGATAAACAAATAGCTTTGCATTTTTACTGCCTACCTTTCAGAGTATGTAGCGCTAGGAAATGTCTAGGTGCTAGTCGCAAGCTTATAATATGCTAAAAATGTAATGCTGTCAATACTACAAAAGGGCCGGGTTGTTTTGAGCTAGTTATCTATACTAAAGGTTAGGAATTTTTTATTTTGGTAGGACTTAAATTGAGTGATGCTTTGGAAAAGCAATATTTAATTTTTTTTTTAAAAAAATTGATTACAGTATTAGAGGGATACTGTACACTTGAAATATGACACTGGCACTCAAAATCAAAGGAGCAGCGCGGCTGGTGCATGAGACTTGGACTGAGATTAGCAAAAGCCAGACTTTGTTTCTAGCATTTACTGCCCGTAACTTCCTGCCTGTCTCTAAGAACTTCCCTGCATCGCCTTCTCCCTCCTGCCTGAGCTCCCAGACACAGAGACTGCCTGTACTTGCTTTTTGATACAGAGCCACTCACAAGAGAGCCTCGGCTTTGGCAAGGTCTTCTACTTGCTAGGATGCCTCTAGGAGCAGGTCTACAGAAACCTGCTGACTTGGAGTGGATTAATACTTTCAGAGTACATCTCTAACACGGTTTTCCTGCTACAGCTTCCTAGAGTTCATCGGGACTGGTGAGTTTGGAGGGTGAGGCAAAGGTCTTTGATCTGTCTGAACATCTCTGTGTAAAAGCACATGGAGATATTCTGGCACCTGAAGGAGAACTGGATGAGGTACGCTTCAGAGAGCTGTACAGGTGAGTGGCTGGCCAGACAGAAATTTTCTGTCTGTGTTCTCACATTAACTGCAGGAATTACAAAGGACATCTGAGTTGGTTGATTCCTCTATGTTATGTCCTATCTTGCCACCAATAATACCGACTAGCTAAGCTCTTCTAGGAATAAATAGTTCTAGTTCCTTTTATGGGACAGACCCATGTGAAATTGGGAAGTATATCAGGTTTACATTTAGGGCTACATATTCTGAACCTATGACTCTTGGCCTTGCTGTATTTTATATTAACCCATTTAATTTAATACAGACAGGTCTCTGTCTCCTTCTGTGAAATTCTCTTGACCCTTCCTTGCTCACCTATATAAATTCCAGTATAGATTTTTTGAGGGATATCATCCGAAATGTTTTATTCATGGTACAAAATCTTACATTAGTATCACAGTGTCTGATCCTTTGAATAATGATTGCTTGAAAACATGCTTTTTATCTGATCAAATGCTTAGCAACTCCTTATTGGATATGAGTCATGGGCCATTACCCACCAGATAAGGGACATCCCTTAAAATATAGGATAGTCACCCTACCTCCAAATTTATTTCAAATATTCTCTAATATTTCAGTAACTGCATTAGGGTTACCTGCTGTGTTTAACAGTATTAATCTATATTGTTCTGATAGCTTTAATGGAATAAACCCAAGATTTATCAACATTCTTAATTAACAAACTGACTCAGGGGCACACTACTTTGCCACATCTTCTTGTATATCCCTGCAATTTTTCTGAAAACACTCACTACAATGAGATGTATGAAAGCAGATTTCAAAGAGTTTGCCTAGCGAAGGGTCTGGAGGAGGAGCCGCATTTTCATATGAGCTAATTGCCCCTTGCATAATGGACATAAACCACCCACAAGGTGTTGCTGTCACGGCCTCTCTTGCAGACAAAGGCTGCTCAGAATTCAGTTCCTTTGCCTTCACCACAAGTGCAGATGGTACTGAGTGGTAGCATCCGCTTTACTTTGCAGGGAACGATTAATCAGATGCAAAAGTCACAGAGATTGGTATTTAACAAGACTCAAATAATGCACTTCTCTCATGGGTTGCTTTTTAGCTGTAAATTTCCAAATTTATTTTTTAATTCGTGATCATTACTAGTTTTCTTTTCAGAGTGCCAAAAGAAAGCGAAATGATTACTTCTATTCTGATACCATTACAAGTTAAAGATCGTGAAAAGAACAGAAATCCCCAAATGGACGGTGCCACATGGCCAGTAAATCTTACTTCCAAGGACCCTGTGGGAATGAGTAAGCTCTTGGGACACTGAGAAATAGGAGGGAGGAAAGTAGTAAAGCCACAGTGCTGTGGAGTTGGAGCAGGATGATAGTCCTTGGTGCACCACAGGGAAGGATCTATAAATTGGGGCAAATCTGCTTTGTGTTTTTGAAGGCACTCAAGATGTTCAAGGTAGCTTCAAAGGCATGCCAACAGCCATGAAAATAAACTGATGAACTTTTTTTACCTAGCTTCTTACATGGACTTTGCAAACTGTGCTTGAGACCTTTGCTGTCAGAGCCCCTTTGCCTTCGATGCCAAATAGTACATTATACCATGAAACAAGCTGGTAGCTCATTAGGTTTAATATATACTGGGTTTGCAGTGTTGACATACCCTTTCAGAGGCCTGTGGTGGTGACTGAGTAATCCTGAAGGGTACCTCCCACCCTGAGAGCAGCCCTGTCACTGATCTTGGAGCAAAACCCCATGTTCTCTGCTACCCTTAGCTCACAGGTCTTGTGGTCTACATCCAGGGGCCTGGAGGGAGGTCAAAAGAACTTCTCTAAGGTGATGCAGACCCTCGTGGCAGAGCACGATGCAGACCCCAAACCACTTGACATCTGGGGCTGTGCCTTCCTCAGACCTGTCCCAGGAGAAGACAATAGCCATGTTAAGCATGGTTGCTAGTTAATCTCTTTTTAAAGTAGTACTGAAAGAAAGGTAAAAGCAGTGATTACAGTGAGCCTGTCAGGTTATGAAAAATATACTCCTAAAAATCATATTCAACTGTTAAACTGTCCAGCCTTGATTAAAATCTTTTTCTTTGTCATGCTCTCCTCACACACTTAGTTTCTCTCAACTTCAGCCCCCTTACTTGTGTTTTTTGAGAAATCATGTTAAAATTAGCTAGTACAATGTTATGCTTCTTCTATGGCATGTGAGCTTTTTTTATTTCCTGCATAATAACTAATCCATCACTGCACTTCTCAGCACTTCCAGGGGTAGAATATCAGTCCTTCACTGTTTTAGTTCTACAAATGCACATACACATGCTCTTTCAGATAGAATAGAATAGAATAGAATCATTAAGGTTGGAAGTGACCTCAAGGATCCACGCACTTGCTCAAAAAAACAAAACAAAACAAAAACACCCCACTCATTTACTGGCTCACTCCAAAGGACAACGTGTTTGTGGGTTTTGGTGTTGGTATGAAATGCAAGGCGAAAGAAGCATGGATGTGAGCACAGCATTTGGTGTCCTCCCCAGCCCCACTATGTGAGCTTCAGTATCTGCTGTTAAACTGCAGAAATTACAGAAAAGGGAACTGGCTCTGCCTCCTCAGAACCAGCACAGGATTTGTAAGACAAGCCTTAGTATCTGCAGAAAAAATACCTAGCAGAAGTACTTGGATACTGACAGCTTGTCTCTAGTCAGCATCCCACAGCAAAGAATTATTACGTCTTATGATTATTTTTTATTTACATACACATCAAACTGACAAAATGAGGTTTATGCTTTCTCCACTTTTTAGTTTCCAGCTGACTATCATTTTCTTTTAAGATTAAATAAGTAATTTATTGAACTGTAACATCAAGTATTTATTAGGAAATTGCTGGGTAATTTTAACTGTATCTTTTTTTAAAACATAAATCTGCATCCAAGGCCTCCAGTAACTTTGTGCGACTCTGCACCATTAATTTCTTCCAGAGTGACATTCTGATATGAGCTGAACAGATGGAATTGCAGGATTGTTCTAGCAAATTTATCATAAAAAATGCATCCGACACCTGTGTAATTTGCCTAATCATTTTCCTAATAAGCTCCCACCATTAATTATGCACGATTTCCACAATGCAATCAAGATAAAAGTAAATCTGATGACTTAATACCCTTCAAAATAATTGGTTCACCCAACACAAGGCCTCCTTTGCTTTCCATAGCCATTCCAGTTAATTAGAAAAAGGGTGCACCCTGTAGGAGTCAGCAGAATGGAGGCTGATCGCATGGTGGGAGGCAGGCCTGCTGGTTTTTTGGGCAGGAGTCAAGGATATTAACTCATGAAAGAGAGGAACGGGCCCCCCCC
>VWZZ01008359.1:983484-1012547 GCA_013399095.1 Psophia crepitans | reverse complement strand
AAACATGCACATCAGCACACCTGCACATGCACACAAACATTATCCAACTGCTGTTCCTGCTAACTGCTTGTGCGTGCTCAGGCCGGAGTCGCTCGGTATAATCTCTGATGTAACCATGGCTACAGAACAACTGGCAATTACAAAATTTCCTCCATTTTTAATGTTACACTAATTATGTTTGAATGTGTTTTAATGGAGAAAGAAATCGAGGAGATGAAACAGTGTTCTGTACGTGAAGAGTGGGGGGAGAGCATGTGTCTCCCATCTTCAACAGCTTGAAATCCAAGCCCAGGAAAGGCACAGAGCACCTTGAAACGAGGTGGTGTGCCCGGGAGCATAAGATGTACACACCAACACGGAAATACAGGGATTAAAGTTTGGAATCTAGTTGATGCCACCCAAAAAAAAGTCTTCACCTACTCATAAGTTGGGTAAACAAAATCGCAGCTTAATTTGAACTCCATTTCAAGATGAAACGATGGATCCTTGTATTGCAGTGCCATTGCTTTGGATGTCCTACTGGCCAAAGGTGGGGCTTCAAATCCAAAGCTGTTTTTGTGGCTTCTATTCCACCTATGATTTTGTATCAGAAACACTTTTTCTTCTACTCTGAATAGTGTAAAACACTGGGGGTGGGGGATGAGGTGGTGGAGAAGTGGTTTCCAGGCTTGTGCAATGTATGAAATGGCATGCACTATCTGCAGAAAGCTTTGTGGGATCAAAAGAGGTAAACTGTTTTGTTACCAATTATACTCTCATCCCCTAGGTCTGACGTGTTCTGCTTGTGTTTCATTGCAAGGCTCTGTCATCCAAATGCATATGCCATGTCAACACATTGTGAATGGAGCTGGTAAGTCCTTGCAAGTGAGTGCCTCCTGCCCCAACTGAGGTGTGGGCGGCACACTCCCAGAGCCCCTTTTTTATTTTAATGATATGCTAGAGGGACCAGTGCTGTCACCCAGATTATTCTGGGGCTGGACATCAGCCTCAGAGCTTTTCATCAGCAGTACCTAGTGGGTATCCTGACAGGGCATGGTTACAGCTGGATCCTCTGCTAGTATTGGGAGAATGTCTTCAAGCAGAGCAAGATGTGACAGATACAGAAGTTAGTAAAAGAGTAGCATACTCCTTCTGACATTTTGAGCTGGGGTCACAGGGATGCCACGCAACAGGCATAAGTATTTGAAGAGTCTTTTTTTTTTTTTTTGGTAAGACCCTGATATGGTTAGATTTTGCTTGGTGGTGGGGGAGAAGAAGCAGCAAACAAAAAACCCTAGGAAGCAACATTTTGCATCACACTGCTTCATCTTCTTCCTTAACCTGGTAATTTAATATGCACGCACACCCACTGCTGAAGTTGGGGTGGGGATACTGTTACAAGTTTCCTCACAGCAGTGAGCTCTCGATCCCAGCTGTGTCTTCAGCGGCATGAGCCAGCTTGATTATGCTAAAGCACCCCTGGATCCCTTCCTCTTTTGTTTCATTCTACCCAGGGTTTTAAAGCTTAAACATTTGACATGCTTGGGTAGTTTCTTCTCTAATTTTATCCCAGCTGACTGTGCAATGAGTTTAACTCAGAGCCCTTAGGTGTAAGCCACTTTCCACAATGTATATTAAACCTTATAAAACTAGCCGGTATGTCATTACCCAGAACATAATTACCTATATTGGAATTTGGCCAGGATACTGGGGCTAATATTGTTAGCCTTGCAAAAATTGGCGTGGGACTTTTTAATGACCACATGTGGTCAGTGCCATATGTTTCTAGCTCATCTAAAGGATGGTACCTCTCAAGCAGCCATGCCCCCTTGAAATGACTTCAGGGTAGGAAAGCAAAAGCTCGGAGGACAGGCAGGACAGGTAGTTGCTAGTTCAGAGATTGATGACATCTTTGATGTGGGGCAGGAGATCTCTCTGTAGCAAACCTCAGCGCTGCATGGCCAGGAGCTCTTACTGACCCAAGCTTTGCACGTTCCTTCCCTCTCTTTCACCAGCTCTCACGCCTTCACAACCTAGCCTGATAAGAAAGGTCACTGCCTTTTCTGGAGATGATGAATTATTTTATGCAAAGCTTATTTTTTTATCCGTCACCATGTGAGTGATTTCATCCACTGAAGATATTGGTTTAGACAAGATTGGCCTGAACTGCAAACTGACCTGGAAATATTCTATAAAGCCCTTTTATTTTTTTAAGTTCTGTGTGTGTTGTGTGCCAGAGAGTCATAACATGTCCTAATCGAGGATGACTATGTTTCAAAGTAATTAAACTAACATTAATATTCACATTAAAGGGAAATACCATTTAAATATTTGGTGCAATGTTTCCATGTTTGCTCTGTACAACACTATGAAGTTTAGGATAGAAGCTTTCTCAGAGAAAAAAGGTGTAGTCTACCACTACTATGGTCAGTCTGATGAGACTGATCTCCATCTCATTCTTCAAAATGTTCATAAAAAAAAGCCTAAAAAAGCATTGGGTTTTGAGACCCTCCGGTAGAATGTCATTGCAAGGTTCAAAATGAAGCTTGTACTACTCTGGTTTTCCTTCTTATCCTCACAAGGAGTATTGGATATCCTTGTCCTTTCTCAGTTTCTTCTTTGCAACTCTCCTGAGTGTCTTCTCAAAGAGACAAGTTACTGACTCTCTTGCACTGCCTATGTGCCCGGGGTTTTCTCCCCATTCTTTTGCTTTCCACTTTCCTTTGAACCAATAAACTGTATTCTCTTTAAATTGTACAATGAAATCCTCCATTTACTTTAGCCTGCAATAAAACAGATTTTCATTATAAAACATTTGATGGTAGTGCACTACTTCTGGCCTATGTGGCTTGTTAAGGCACTAGTGGTGCTAGAAAAGGGATGACCTACCACCTCTGTTTTAAACCTAATTGTCTCCTGATTGTCAAAAGTTGTGAAGAAGAAATCAAACCTATTATTGTCAAGGTTATCATTAAGAAGGTTAGCAAGCTTTCATCTTTACAGCCTTCAACTTTACAACTATCCTTTGCTTGAGAGATTATCGTTTGGCTGTAACGATCTGTCTTGCCACAGGTAGTGTTTAATCTTCCCTTTTTGATGAAACTAATATAGATGGTTTTGCCAAGTCATCTCCAAGGCTCTGTTTGCTTCAGAGGTCCTGGACTTTTGACTTTGCTACAGCTTTTATACCTGAATATAAAGCAAGGCTGGTATTTGTGACTTTGGTTGTTTATCTCTTACTAATAATGATTTATATTCAATTCATATAATTGTGGCTCCATTTACACATAGTGAAGATATGGCAGGTGAGAAGAAAGAAAGAAATAGATGTTATCAACAGTTATTATTGTCACAGGGGTTAAGAAGCTCATAATTTCAGCATCTAGTTAGACCAGCCCCTGTTTTTAGATAATTAAACGGTAGCTGTGACAAGGTAAGCCTTTTCCAGCTATGCTTGTTGAGAAGGTGCAACTCCCATTGCTTCCTGAAGACAGAAGTGACACATCATCTAGAGGCACCCCAGACCTGGTGTGTTTTTTTTTAAATGAGGAATAAGCTCACACTTTGGGTCTCATTGCAGGTGGAGAGGCACAGGCTGGCTGTAAACAAGTTCACCCCCTGTGTTAGGAGCGTGTCTGGGCAGGATTTTCCTGTGCCTGAAAAGCGGTCTGCCACTTGACTGGAGGGGACTCTCTGACTCCTCTGCAGGTGGCTTGGCTACCACCAAAGTGACTTGCCAGTAGCAACCTTGTCCACTCTTAACCAAGGTTGCTGCTTCTCTAGAGCTAGACCATGTTGGGCCAGCATGCTACTTACATTTTATAACCCACATTAGTTAGGACTAAACTTCTGCACAAAATTTCAGAGATAGACACTAACCTTTAAAATATTGTCCTGTTTTCAGCTATGATAAACTTAGTTTTCTTTATTGTAGCTGCTATAGTGCTGTGTTTTGAATTCAGTATAAGAATAATGTTGATAACACACCGATGTTTTCAGTTGTTGCTAGGCAGTTGTAGTGTTAACACCAAGTCAAAGACTTTTCAGCTTCCCAGTCCCCATCAGGTGCAGAAGAAGCTGGGAGAGCACAGTCAGGGCAGCTGGCCCAGGCTGGCCAAAGGGATATTCATGCTCCATATACAACTGGAGAAGCTAGCTGGGAGGCGGATTTGCTGCTCAGAAAAAGGTTGGGTGTCAGGTTGGGTTTTTTCCCTTCTGCATGTGGTCAGGAATTGCATTTGTTCATCACTTGTTCTATATATATGTAATAGTTATTAATGTTGTTGTTATTATTATTATTCTCTTCCTTTGTTATCCTATTAAACTGTCTTTATCTCAATCCCTAGATTCTTTTTTTTTTTTCATTCTCTTCCCTTGGGTAAAGGAGTGAATGAGTGTCTGCGTGGTGCTTAGTTACTGGCTGGGGTTAAACCATGACAAAATCTAAACGGCCTAAACCCTATCTGACATATGAGGGGCCGGGCGGGTGGAAGTTTTTAGAGTTATATCCTTGTGATGTTCCAACCAGGAGTATTTCACTCAGTCTGGTAGGGGAGGGCTCTGGCAGAGGTACATTTCCGCTGTGGACTCCAGAGCTTTGAAATTCACTACATTGAGAGGGACGTAAAATGAAGGCAGCAAGAGGTGAGAAGGCTAGAGATCTGGTGATTTGCTGGAAAAATCTGGATGTTTTTGGGGAGAAAGGGATGCCTGCTTCGATGTAACTGAATGTATATCTAATTAATTGTGGAATTTCCAGTGCTTTTGGAAAGCACTTATGGACCCAAAGAAATAATTCATTTTACAATGGATCCCTAGCAAAAGGCCTAACTGTGATCCATGCCAAGACCACTCTTTAGCTTGATTTCTTCCTGAATTTTATGTTGTGATGCATATTTGCAGCCCTTCTGAAGCCAAGATCAATCTACTTTGTAGGAGAACTGATCCAGTTATACATATACCATCGTAAGTCCATAAAATTTATTCTTTGTTATTGTGTCATTGTTTTGGGGTGTTCTAGGTCTGTTTACTAGGAGCTGATGTACACCCATATCTTTGGTACAATGAAATTGCAAAGATGTGCAGCAAATACTATAAAAGCCCTCAATGCCTTCAAAATACATTTGAAGTTGATGATTAACTCTGCATAATAGGTTGACTACTTCTACAGCAAGGTGGTGTGACAGACTGGAAAATCTATTCATTTGTTTTCCTATTTAAAAGAAAAACAAGCGCAGAACCATAAATAAGGAGGTGAAGCATAACCACTTAGCGCACAAATGTATATTAAGCAGCACTTGATGGGAACATTTTACAATTTGTTCCTGAGAGCATTGCTGACCTATGTAATTTTAAGTGTGCAGTAAAATGAAGACCTTCTAGATGGATCCAGCAATATCAACTCACGGCATGCTCTGCAGAACACCTGGACAATTGCAGAGGCAACTGTAATTAATTCAAAAGGTTGCTTTTCAGGTGTATTTTCTCAGAATCACAGAATATTAGAGTTTGGAAGGGACCTCGAAAGATAATCTAGTCCAACCCCCCCTGCCAGGGCAAGACCACCTAGAGCACATCACTCAGGAACGCGTCCAGTCGGGTTTTGAATATCTCCAGAGAAGAAGACTCCACAAACTCTCTGGTCAGCCTGTTCCAGTGCTCTGTCACTCCTACAGTAAAAAAGTTTTTTCTTATATTAACATGGAACCTCCTATGCTCCAGCTTGCACCCATTGCCCCTTGTCCTATCACTTAATGATATCGAGAAGAGCCTGGCTCCGTCTTCCCGACGCTCACCCTTAACATATTTATAAACATTGATGAGGTCACCCCTCAGCCTCCTCTTCTCCAAGCTACGGAGACCCAGCTCCCTCAGCCTTTCCTCATATGGGAGATGTTCCACTCCCTTGATCATCTTTGTGGCTCTGTGCTGGACTCTCCCAAGCAGTTCCCTGACCTTCTTGAACTGAGGGGCCCAGAACTGGATGCAATACTCCAGATGTGGCCTCACCAAGGCAGAATAGAGGGGGAGGAGCACCTCTCTCAACCTACTGACCACACCCCTTCTAATACACCCCAGGATGCCATTGGCCTTCCTGACCACCAGGGCACGTTGCTGGAGGTTTGAGGTTTTATTTCCACAAAGACGACATCTTGGTATCAGAAGAAAATGCTGTTTTATCAGAAGTTTGAAAATATATTTTGGGTTTTTTTTTGTTTTGTTTTCTTTTCATTGTTGGTTTTTTGTTTTGTGGTGATGGGTGTTTTATTTGTGGGGTTTTTTGGGTTTTTTCCTCAGAATGATGGTACAGGTTTCTCAAGGGATTTAAGAGCTGTCCAGCAAAAAATTTAGTTTCAGTGAACTTCACTGGTATAGTTATTGTTGTCATGTAATCATCACTCTAACTCTCTTTTACTCTACCTCTGACTGGTCTTCCAAGGGTTTTCTTTTTCAGAATGTGGGTCCCCTCTACATATCCCATTAAATCTTACTAATTTCTAATGATGTTTGAGTGTCTTCTAAGAAACAGACAAGGGAGGGAGTCAGTGTCTTAAGAATTATGAAATACTTACTTTAAAAGATGACTTTTTACTGGTACAATGGCTCAACTTTTTTGTTGTAGTTGTTTTTGTTTGGTTTTTTGTTTCTACTCTGAATTAATTATTCAGTACTGTTGGGTTTATTACTACAGCTGTTATTTGCCTTTCAGATAGTCTGGCTTGGAAAAGGCAATCTGAGGCCATTGGCCCCCCCACCAAGTTAAAAGGACCAGAGCTCCTGCTGGGACATCCTCGCTCCCAGCCGCAATGAACAGTAGGAGGCTACTCTCATTTTTTTTTTTAAACTCAATATTTCTGCTGATACCTAAATAGGAATTGCTGACTTTTTGATATTTCTGAAAATATCTGTCTTGTCTTAGCATCCTTAGCAAATGGGAGCTCATCTCTAGCAAAAATTTGGCTCCAGGTCTGTATACTTATGGCAACTTCCTCTGTGAATAGTGAGCTCTGTTGTTAATTAATGCAAGCTGTGTTATCATTTCATCTACTGTTGTTCCTTCTGTTAGGCAAATTTTCTATTTATTACAACTATCATGGTAGTGTTTACAGGTCTTAGTCAAGAACTTGGGTCTTGGTATATGGAAATAATACTACTAGTTTCTTTTTTTAGCTTGCTTTCTTAAGGAAACGTAGGTTAAGCTGTCATGCTGTTTGTTGGGCGGCCTGCTCCAAATAACTCTGGAATCTTCTAATTAACTTCAACCAAAGTTTACTGTGGGAGTTCTACCAATTTTGTGGAAACTGGCTACCAGAAAGAGGAGAAGGTGGTGCAAATTAGGGTTCCTGCTGCAAGGAAGGCTGTATTGTGAGCTGATGTTATTTTCTTTCTGGGAGCAGACATGTGCTGGGTGGCCAAGCAGCATAAATATAGCTCTTGTGCTGCCTCTTCCCTATTCAGTAATTAGGAAATCTGTGAGGGAGGTGGCTGTGCTGTGTCCTCGTTTTGAACAAGAATGCAAGAGTGGAGGGAGGTTGTAAGTAGCGTAGAGAAGGACTTGGATATATTGAGTGGGGATTTGGGAAACAGTCTTCATTAGCTCTGCTGCTCTCAGATTAACTAGATTTATTTTTTAGTGTACTTTGGAGTGCAGATATTCACTAGGATTTTAATGGGAGTCTTCCTAAGGAGCACTGGGAAAATCCATGGGAAATCCTGGAAGTGATGATGATGATTTTCAGGACTAGTGATGGTAATATCCTTTGCATATGATGTACAAATATGTTGTGGTTTAACCTGACTGGCAGCTAAAACAACCACACAACCATACACTCACTCCCTCCACCCCTCAGTGGGTTGGGGGAAAGAATGGCAAAGGAAAAAAAAGTAAAACTTACGGGTTGAGATAAAGACAGTTTAATAGGACAGAAAAGGAAGGTGGTAATAATAAATATACAAAACAAAGGATGCTCAATACAGTTGCTCACCACCTGAAACCAATGCTCATCTTGTTCCCAAGCTGTCCCACCTCCTGGCTCACCCATTAATTACATACTGAGCATGACCTCATATGGTATGGACTATCCCTTTGGCCACTTTGGGTCAGCTGTCCTGGCTGTGTCCCCTTCCAGCTTCTTGGGCACCCCTGCCGCCTTCTTGGCAGGGCAGTTTGAGAAGCTGAAAAGTCCTTGACTGCTTGGCAACAACTGAAAACATCAGTGTGTCATCAACATTGTTCTCATCCTAAACCAAAACCACAGCACTATACCAGCTGCTAGGCAGAAAATTAACTCTATCTGAGTTGAAACAAGGACAGTTTTTAAAGTAGATCAGTAGATCATTCAAATTTGCGCACATTTTACAGTTCTCATATATTTTTCTGCACTAGAGGTGTCTAACTACCATCAGTGTCCATTCCCATTATTTTTGAGGGAGATATTTTTGCATGTTTAAATTGTCACCTCCTTGTTTTTACGCTGATTTTCATTTAATCATTTATAAAGTCAGATGAAATTTTGTCAAAGGTAGATAATTTTTCCAAATCTGTAATAAAAATCATGAGTATCATATGTTTAACTAGGAGATTATCATGAATAAATGCACCCCAGAGAACATTTTATAATTTTTTTTTTCCCCTTTTCTCTACCTTCAGTTTCCAGACAAAACCTATTTTGGGTATCACAGGTGCTCTATATTGACTGCATAATAAGGTAATGTGGTCAAGAAGTAAGAAATTCTTCTTTGGTTTGGATACCATTAAGTGTTTTTTGTTATTGTTATTTTTTTATAATTATTTTATTTTATTTAGGATTTTAATGTTAAACTAGAGTCCTGGCAGAACTCCAGCTTCTGGAAAAATTCCAGCTTAAGTAATTGCATCCTATCTAATGAATTTCCCTACTTGGCATTAATTGGAAAAGCTGTTCTTCACTTCTTGCCCTAACCTGGTCTATAGTGTTGCTATGTGCTATAAGTTACTATGATCAATCCTGGAAATGACTGCATTTTAATAGATAAATACATATGCACTAGGCGAGTTTAGGAACAAAGCAGCAAGGCAGATATGTCCGACTGTCATCTTCTATGATGCATCACCTACGAAGCATGAATACTGCCCTCTTTGAAAAAAAAAATTTCTACTCAAAGATTAATAATCACACTCTTCTCCAGTAGCTGGAAACTTTAAAAAAGAGGATATAAACCTTAATTCTACTTATAGGCATTAGAAGGGTTCTTTTTCCTGGAGTGGCAAAGATCCAGAGTTAAAGGTCCTGGATTTACTTCATAGTGTCACAAGGACCTTGTTCAGGTAAGGCCTGTACATGTGCAGCTGGCCACGCACTTGTTTGTGTGGCTTTGGGGGGAAGGAGGAAAACCTTACACAAAATAAATCAAGTGAGAATTCTTTACTACCGTTTTTGCAAAATTAAATTAAATTTCTCTAATCTCAAGTGGTATTTACAATATAAATTATCTGTATATATTCAGCCTGTTAGCATCCAATATAATTAAAGCCAGAAAACCTGTTTCTATTATTGTTTACTGTTTACACACCCTCATAAATTCTTGGGAGTTTTTGGCCATATTGGCTGCCTATTCTGAGTTTGCCTTCCTGGAATTGCATGCTGAATTTAAATATGCAGCCTTAACTACTGAAAACATTTTCTTCAAGTTTCCTTTGTTTTGCAAGGCATGCTGAGACCTACATATGAAGACAAATTTGAAGAAAATTGGTTTAATAATGTTATGCACAATTAAAATGTGGAAGCTCTGGGACCGCTTTCCTGATGTGTATGTACATATACTTGCATACATAGAACATAAAGTATCATTTTTTTCTAGCTTTCTGAATGTTAGCATTGCTGTGGGGCACAAGGTTCGTTTATGGCAGCACAGCTAATTATTCTGTAGATCTACTTGTTAGGTTTCATAGACTTTTTGAAAACTCACATGAGATAATTTAATGACCATCTGATCTGTCTTGCATATCACAAGCCATCAAGCCTTACTTGACATTTTGCCATCACTAAGGTCACTATGGGCCGGAGACCTCTACTATAAATCCTGATATAGACACTATGGATGATAAGAGAATTGACTACAGTCCTACTGTCCCCATACTTTATTGTTAGACATGCACTTTATTTCTAAGCTGAATTGGTAAACCTTCATACTTAATCAATTGTGTCTTATTGCATCAAGGTCTTGCTGCCTATCAAGAGCACCTAGCACTAGAAATGTCTTTTGGGATGCAAAATCTGGTTAATTCCTTTTTTAGTCTCCATCAACACTGGGTCTGAGGCATGGCGAGTATGTGCTTCTTATTAAAGAACTAGAAAATATGTTCAGCAATATTTGGAAAGTTATTGTTGAGCCTCGGGTGCAGGTTGTTACAGGCTATTAAATATATAATTAAAGCAGTCTTTAAAATTTTGTAAGTTAAACAATAGGACTGACCCTCAAACAGCCTAATCATGGCTTGTTTTGCAGGAAATATTTACTCTGATGTACTGGTTGGTTGGCTGTAGATCAAAACTGGAGGTTTTATTGATTAAAATCTTCCTACAGTGGGGATTAAAAAAAGTATGTCTCATCTTGCTATCTATTTGAAAAATATAGATTCCTGTTATTTGCTGAAGTAAGGGAATCTTGGCAGTATCAAGTTCTTTACACGAGGCCTGACATGACTAGATGCTCCTTTGAAGATTTACCTCACTGTCTTGGAAGAACAGTCCAGCCACCCTGGGAACAGAAGCACCGCATCCGGGCAGACCCTTCCCCAGCCCTCTGACTAGCATTGGTCAGGTTCTGCACCTGTGAGTGGGTTGTTTTGGGGTTTTCTTTTTGGTTCTGTTGTTTATTGTTGTGCTGGGTTTTATTCCCAAATTACTGGTTCAGTTTTTGTTCATTTGCAAATAAAATTGAATGCAAATTGTTTTTCAGTTACAGTCTTCACTTAAACTGCTGACATCATTGAGAAGACATTCAGAGACATACCTAGCCTAGAGTGTGTCCCTGGATCAGTGCAGCAGCAGAACTGGGTGAAGCATTAGTACGTCCCATGTGAGAAAGATGTCATGTGGAGCAGGTTCACTTAATTTTTGGGCCTTATTCAACAAGGACCAACTCAGACCAAATTAACAAACAGGTACTTACAGAAGTAGTCCTTCATGTTTTCAAATGTGCCATGATTTTTTTTTTTTTTAAATGAATTTTTGGCAGTGCATAAGTATTGGACAAATAATGCAGGCAAATAAATTACAGCCGGTGATTTCGTGACCAGTAGCATTCTCCTGAGAATAAGCTTAAAATATTCTAAGCAAGGTGCATCCAAGCCTCCTTTCAGGGTTAAAGGCTTATTAGGATTTTCCATGAAATAGGAAGTGTAACTAGGGTATGTGGAGGTACAGCATCAAATGAGCGAGTGGGGCTGAGCACCATCCCATGCAGGAGAGAAGCCACAGCAGGAAGACACCATGTGTTTGTCCCTCTCAGTCCCCTTGAGTCCCCTTCAATTCATGAATCTGGAAAATTCACATCAAACGTGACTGTTTATAAGGCTTCCTAAAGGCTGTCATTCTTACCTTTAGAACTGATATTTTCTGATATTTTTCTTTTATGTTCAAACTGTACAAAACAAAATAACTGTTCTCTGTTCAGTGTGCCTGAGCTGGATGCTGAAAACTTGGGACCTTTGACTTTAGGAGATGGCTAGGTTTCTAATTTTTGGCAGAAGTTTATTAAACTTGTCTTTGTCCCACAGGTATGCTTTGATGCCAACAAGTAAAACTTTCTTTTATCATTCGCTTAACTTCCTATTTATACTTATATAAGTAGTGGTACCATACCAAGTAGTGGTACCATACCAAGTAGTTAGTGTCAAAACCTGACCATCCAGTTTACAGGAATGCACATCTTACTGGATTTTCTGATCTTTTTTAACCTATTGGATTTTATGAACTCTTCATTTTGGCTTTCCTGTTTCTTGTTCACGATTCTCCTCATACAAAATGTTATGTATTTCACAAGATATTGTTTCTGCTTTCTTGTCTATTTTTTCTCATTTACTTGAAAATTTACCCACTAGCAGTCATAGTGCACTATATCTGCTTGATGGAAATAAACTATGAAGCCAGAATAGTGTTGTACCCGTTGTGCTTTCATCCCAGAGATTAAAGTCCAAACCACAACGACATGCAGATTTGGGGTAACACCTTCTCTGTCCACATACAGACTAAACTCCAGAAAGGAGCACTTAGCACAGAAAAAGCACAGTCGCACAGAAACAGTATTAAATTCTTCTCTCTGAGGTCTAAATTCCCCATAAAGAGAGATTATCTCTTTTTTTTTCCTGGTCCATTTTACACATGGTCCATAAGAGAGTGCTCTGGATGACTAATAACATCCTTGTATAGGTTATAAATGGTATAGATTACAGGCCATGGATTTACCACTACAATGCATGATCATGGCATGCTTGTTACTAATCATCCTATTTCAGAAAAGCTACCCATCTTATTCAGTGGGATGGGCTTTGATCCCCTGAAGAACTTGAATTAAAGACTCAGTAACTCTTTCTGTATTACTAAATTAATTTAGCAGCAGCACCTATGCTGTTTTTCCCCATACTGTATTCTGCTCAGCCAAGCACTGTCCAAAAGAGTTAAACCAGAAGACAAATGCAGTGTAAACATTCATTTTGAGTTCTTATGATTAATGCGATTGATTTGTGAAAGGACGAAATTATTTTGTAAAGTTAATCATTAGAGAAAATAAATGCCTGAAGGATATAAGCTTAATCTATTGGGCTTTTCTTTTCAGTGAGTCAATATAGATTGACAAGCCATATTTTCCATTCAAAGAAATGTTAAATGAGTTTACAGATTTTATGAAAGACTCTGAAGACAACACCACTTTAACAATGTTTTCTGTCAAAGGCTACAATAATAACCTGATTTCTGCGCGCTCTCAGTCATGCCGGAGTAACTGTCAGAACTGGTAGAGCACATTGGTTAAATGGAGTAGAGTTTGGATCAGCCATCTTGTAATGCTGAAGAAATAAAATGGTTCAGGGGTTTTCTTTTTGTTGTTTTGGTTTTGCTTTTAATTCTGCAGGTAGAGGTGACTGTGAGGTGAAGTAGACGTGTTGTTTAGAGCTGCCGGTTCTCATAGCTTGTCCAGTAGGTCACACTCTGACATGAGCAAGTCACTACCTTGAGTCGAAATATCACAGTAAAAGGTGTTAATGCTTTTGGCACAGCGTCAATTTACAGCAAATGCCATTGCACGTCTGGTGTTGATGAGTGTCCCTGTGACACAATGATTTTTCCCCTTGTGCTGACATGTTGTGGATCTCTGTGGGAGTGCACGGTACCCCTGTGAGCTGGAAGGACAGATCCTGCCCCACTCACTCCGTGCCTTGCACTGTACACTGTGTGATTGCACAGCTGCTGGTCTAGGTAACTTGTCTCATCCCTCATGTCCCTCAAATAGTAGAAAGCTATGTGGTCTTCACAATGTATAGTTAAACTATTCCTTTGTAAGATACCCCTGGTCCTTTTGTAGGTATTTTGCATTTTAAAAAATAACCACTAAAATCTTCTGTATTCAAGACTCTTATTTAAATATTAGGAGAGAATTTTAATTAGAAGTTCAAGCATTTAGAAGTCTAGAATTCATAGACTCACAGAATATCCTGAGTTGGAAGGGACCCATAAGGATCATTGAGTCCAACTCCTGGCTCCACACAGGACCAGCCCAATCAGAGCAGATGACTGAAAGCATTGTCCAGACACTTGTTGAACTCAGCCAAGCTCGGTGCTGTGACCACTGCCCTGGGGACCCTGTATTGTCATAGTTAATGTTTCATTTGCTGTCCATGAGCAGGAATCACTTGCTTGGGACTTTCAGTTTTGTTAACATATGTTAACAAGATAAACTTGGTTGCTTGAGGCTACCCAGTAATCTGCTAGTAGTCCACAAGTTATTTAAGACTATATATATATGACTTTGAGGACATCCTTACTTCTCTTTGATTTTGATGTGACTCAAAGGATTCAAAGCCTGCAGGAGTCATCATGGAATCTTACACTATTTGTCAAATACTGAATGGTAATAACAGACAATTTCTCTTTGCATTCTTGTGAGATATGCTGTACTGTATGAAAAGCAGCGTATTATAAATTCCTTTCATACACTTCTTCTGGATCATACAATATCCAAAACATGTAATTCTAAGACTGTCACCATTTTTTTTATATTGCACTAATTCAGTAAAACCCATAGTCTGAGTTTCAGTCAGCAGAATGTGAGAACGAAGAACTAGTTCCAGGTCTGACATTAACTTTTTATATGAACTTTATCTCTGTTTCTTTCCTCTACATGGAATGGCAAGACAGTGTTTTCTTTCTATTCACAAGTACGATGTAAGGTTGAATTAATTATTTGGAAAGTCCTTTGAGATGACTTAGTACTGAAAAACGCAAATTATTAATATTTGATTATTAAATTCGACTACTACAGTTAGTGATAATAATAGAGCATATCCTATAGCAAACAAATGGGAGACACTGATTTAAAAGTGCATGGGCAATTTTAACTTTCAGTTGTTCTCACCTTATAGTACACCTGTTCTTATTTATATCATCTCAGGTCTTTGATGTTGCCTGGGATGTTACCTATTTTGAGTAATAGGAAATTTTTTGTTGTTTGTTATGCTTATTTTTGTTGCATGTTATGCAATTTCCAGTTTTGAGCAGAAATAGAAATAGCATGTTGCAGAGAATGATCATTTTCTACACATGCATTGCTTGGGTTTTGTTGTTGTTGCTTACGTAACCATTAGAAGAAAAAAACCCCTCAATTAAAACATCTTTGTTGAGCTTTGAGTAATTAAGTGAAGTCTGTAATACTTTGGCACCAGTAGGGATTATTGTTTGCCTGTGTGCTTCAGGGGCAAGTTTGAATATGGAGAACAAACTTTACTGGTGATATATTCAATTTGCTTAAAAGCAGGCACTATGTCTGACAAGAAGCATTTCTTCAGGCACTCTGCATTTACTGCCAGGTAAATGCAGCTGTCTGGAATAGCTCCATCTGGTGAGTCGCAGCATACAGCAAAGCCCACCTCTCCGCTGACTCTTGTTAGTTCTTTGACACTAATCTGGATCTGCAGAGAAGTCGTCACCTCGTACTTCTGTTATGTGGAGATCTTATTCTAAAAATGTGTATCACTTGTGCAGGCTGCACTGAACTGATGTAACTGTTTATGTTGCTTATGCATCTTATTTTAATTTATTCTTCTCCAACCTCAATGAGGAAAAAACCCCAAAGCAAAACAGAGAGGTTTTCCTTACTGTATTCCCAGACAAGAACAAATCTGAAATGTCAATATCTTGAAATATATAATCTGATCTTTGAGACCCCAGAGCTTCTCTATAGGCAGCACTTCTAAGTGTTGATGCCACCCCAACCAATGAAGAAGTTTATTGATTTAGATTTGTCAATGTTTAATTATGCACCATTACAGAAATATATGATGTCAATGAAAAAGAGGGATGTATGAATAAAAATTTCTTTGCAGCAGAAGAACTGCATGTAGAGCAAAGCTTTTAGCTCTGGCTTTTAAAGTTGAACTGTTATTTTTTTCATGTGAACAATTTCACCCACAACAAAGGTATAAATTTGTTTGGGAGGAAGAAATCACACATCTAGGAGCACAGCTTCTTTCTCTGCATGCTCAGATGTCTGTTTGCATAGAAAGAAATATGTACATGTCCACTCTGTGAATACCATCAGTTCCATGTATAAATATGGTAAAAGACATGAAATAGATCTTAGACAAAGGAAAATGTACTTGGAAAGAACTATGCTGCAGTGATGTGGGTCCCATCAGGGTGACACCGCAGTGCTGCCACAGAATTCTTCTAGAAATGAATGAATCGTGAAAGTAGTCCAAAATGTTGAGTTCTGCAGACATGACATTATTAAGTGTTAAAAAAAAATCCAAACCAAGCAATAGAAAAGAGTCATAGTTTGTTGTGTTAGTCTTCTGGCATAAACAGAATTTCTAATGACTTCACATGGATAACTGTATATTCACGGGCATTAAAAACACGTAGCTGACAGAGAAGACTGCCAAAGTCCATGTACATTCGGCTTACTTTTTCTTGAGTGTGTGCAATGTCGCCTTTTCATTGAATTCCCTGGCTCTCACCTCAGCACTATAAACACCATCTTTCGAATAATTACTTCTGCCTTTAAGACATATACAATGGGTGCTGGAAGCTTCAAGAGCTGCTCATAAAATCCCGCTGTCAAGGCTTGCAAACAGGGTCTCAGGAGACCAGTGGGGGAGAGGACCTGGGGTACAGGGTGCTGGGGCAGCAGTTGCAGGACTGGCTGCGTGAGCCTGACATGGCTGGTGCTAGGGTGTTGCTCAGGATTTACAAAAGGGCTGGAAACTTACCACACTGAGGGTGTGGGCTGCAGACCTCCATTCCTCTGTGTCATTACTTTCTCTCCTGGTTTTTCAGTGTGTAGGAGTTTCTTAGCATCAGAGATAAGCCCAAGCTGCAGTATCCAAACCTGGAGACAAGCATACTTAAACTATTAATATATAATTTATCTTTGGTGTTAATAATGGGGAAACAAGAAGGAGAGTAACACTTTGAAAAGCCCTGTGAGATCTCCAGCTAGTCAGTTAACACTGTGGACTTGCTTCTTCTAAGCCATTATGAATTCAGTGTGTGAAATCTTTGAAAATTATCTAATTGGAGAAGGTTGTCTTGCATTTGACCATTTTCTTTTTGCAAACCATTGATCTGCTGATATATTACAGTCAACCAGCTCAATGCACCGTTGAGATATTTTATTGTAATACATTAACAGAGCAATGGTCATTGATTGATAACAGGGGAGCAAAGGAAGATTTCTTCTGTATGTTTTGCTTAAAATAAAATATATAAAAAAAGATATGCTGAGCAATATTCTGTTCTCACTCCATTACAAATCCAATACCATTTCATTGACATCTGTGGGGTTTCTCCAGAGTTAAGGTGGTATGGCTGAGAACTGAATTTGTGCCTGCACTAACATCCAGTCAATATCCAGGCAGATATTCTAATCTCGGATGCTTTGTTTGTATTCAAATGGCAATCAGATATACAGTTATAATTTGGGTCTAGAATGATGTTTGCTAGTTTTCAGGTAGTTTGTATTTAAACATGTGCATGTATGTCTCTGTGTGTGTGTGTGTATTCTTTGAATAAGATGAGTAGGATGAATAAAGACACATTTTATCTCCTGTAAAAGGACCTGACTTTTTCTTATTCAAATTCATGTCTTAAGCCAGTTTTTGCGCTTTTTTTTTTTAAGGCTATTTTTATAAGGAATGGTTTTGTTTCATGGAGAACCGTTGCCATGCTAATTGTATCTCAACTCTGATCTAAAGGGAGCATTTCCACTGGTGATTTTTAAGATATCAACACTTGTCTTTTGGGGATTTGGCTATGACCTTCACAGTCATTCTATACAAACCACTACAGGATAGAGTTTTTCTAATCTGAACACATTGGGACTGTTTTACCATTTGGATTAGTGAAAGCATGCTGCTGCAATGCTGATGGTGTGCATTCATGAGAAGTGCAGTTCAGGTGTGGTTTTTTTTTTAATGGAAATTAAATCTTTTGGCAAAAGACAAGTTAAAGAAGCAGTGACGTTAAAACCTATGTAGTAAGAGCAGTAATGCATGTTGCAGCATGGAGGCTGGAGCGTGAGTAGCAGATTCAGATTTTTCTGACCAATGTGTTTGGGACTGTGTGTTGGAGCCTGGCGTTCCATCATACTGAATGCACTGGAAATGGTGCTCATCAGGTTTTTATTGGTATGAAATCAAATGGGGGTTTAGTGATTTAGGAATCTAAATTTAAACTGTAAAAAGGATGAGATATTTAATATCTTAAGTGACACTGGAATTCTAGGTCAGAATATGTAAACTGTAAATGCTAGATGGGTTACAATTTTTTTCAATTGATCCATTTAAAATAAGGCTTTTGCTATAGTGCTTTGTATAGTGTAATAGCCCAGAAATAATTTACCTATCATGTTAATGCTCATTTCTCTTAAGATTTTCCAATTCTTTTATCTTCTGTTATAAACATATGGGTGATTTCACATTTTGGTTTGGTTTTTTTTTTCCTTTTTTTTTAATTTTTTTTGCTTTTAGACCTTCTTATATATTAGAACCTCATGGTTGTGTTTGGGTTTGCAGGACTTAAGAAGAAAGAACTCTATTAAAAATTCTTTGTTCTAATTCAAAATATGCTCAAAGGAAATATTTTTATCTGCATTACCTTTCTAAATTCTTCCCTGAACAATTTTCAACCTGTATTTATATTCATAATTTCCCCGTACATTTTTAAAAGCAGAACTGAGCTTTACTTAGTATTCCTGCAAAAAGGTATCCTGCATAAGACTTCACAACCTGAATCAAATTTCTTTAAAGGAACTGGAGTGGTAGTAGTGGAACTATGATGCTGTCACCTCCGTCTTTTGCAATGATCTTGTGTTTTAAATAGTTAAATATAAAAATATTATTTAAAAACACTTGAAAACTTTAGCTAGAATCAAAATTTCCCTATTTATTTAAGGGCAAAATTTGGGAAACCAAAACATTTCAGCTGAAAAGGATATAATCAATTAGTTCCATGTAGTCTCTAGATGAATTGTAGTACTGATTGTTTTTTAAGTGTTATGTTCCTCCATCCATGTTCATGGGACTACATTTTATGTGGTATATGGTGATGCATTTTCTTTGGAACAGGATCATTAATGCTAAGGAGTTTGAAAGATACAATCAGGTACATGAAGAACAGGTTAGAGAGATGCTCAAAAATTGTCCTGTGTATAATGAATAATGACTGGCATCATATTAAAATACAAATTTATGTATGTTTATGTGTGTGTATATATATGTAGTGCTTTTATTTTCTAATTTAAAACATTTTTTCCCCCACAGAATATAGTGGCTTTCTGCACAGAGAAAATTGCTTACTTTAGAATCGTATTTTGGCCTTGTCTGTTCCTCAGCTGCAGTTGAAATTAGTACTTTCAGACTTTTACTTGTGACCTTCCATTTCATATTGCTTCCGTGTTTACAAAGAAGAAAAGGTTGTTGGGTTTGGTATTTTTTTCCTTTTTTTTCTTTTTTTTTTTTTTTGTGGGTTTTTGTTTGGTTGGTTGGTTTTGGGTTTGGTGTTGGTTATTTTTAAGCAAATCATCACTCCTTAAGTCACTAGTTTGTGCTACATTCGTTTTCATTTTAACAGTATGGAGCTGTCTTAGTTCTTGGAAACACGCTTCACTGAATAATCAATCACTGTCTTCACTGTGATGGTGGTTTTATTTATACAGTTGCATGAAATGTTCACTGTGAAGTATTACACCATATTAAGGTCTTGTGGTTTTGTGCTTTGCTTCAAACTCTGCTCTAATTTGCTGAAAAGTTACACTGTGGTTCATAACCCTTTACGTAAACGTGGTTTTATTTTTGAGCTAACAAATTGGTTTAGGAAAGGCAGAACTACTTGTGTTATTAATACATTAATTCAATGGCTTTAACTCTTTGTTCATAGCTTGCCTGTAAATGACATAGATTTTAAGACTGTGTTTCCTACTCAAAATTACATAGCAGATGTTATCTATTGACAAATTCTTGCTTCTGGACTACCATTACACACTGAAAGTATTATTGCTGAATTTACCTTTCAAGCCAATAGGGTCAATTTTTTTTTTCTTTCTTTTTTTTTTTTTTTAATAGAATCATAGAATCATTATTAAGGTTGGAAGAGTCTTCTTCCCGTACACCATATATTTAATCCTTTATGTGATGCAATTACTATTATAGAATGAATAAATGAAGAAAATGTTGATACTTTTTTCTTTTTTTTTTTTTAAGAAAAAGATAAGTAAGGCTCAGGTAATTTAATTAGGATAGATTAACCTTCCCCTCCCCCCCCACCCCCCTCAGTTATCCAGTTGCTCTCATATTCTGACAATGCTCAGAAACACCAGATTTTTCAAAACTTCTTACTTCCGACTGAGGGATCATGACCTAAATTGTTGAATGCTAGAGTTTTTTGCTGCTTACAGCAAATGTTTACATTTAATTTTCTCTTGCTACATTGATACCACAGAATAATGCATGCGATACTACTTCTGAAGAATTCAGTGAGATCCTTGTATAGCTACTGTTTCCATGCAGAATGCAGCTATGGCTGTGTTAAGCAGTCTAAACATGCATTGATGTAATGCTACCTGTTTGCCCATTTCAAATTATTGAATGCATATTAGTGGCAGGCATTTGTCCTGAGACTAGGGCAGGGCTGTTTTTATACGTACACTGTTGCAGAGGGGCTATTTACCATAGTAAATAGTTCAGATGTGAATATGAATTATTGTCCATCAGTTTAAGCCAGTTCCCCAAATTTCTGCCATTACTGTTCACAGGGAAATGAATAATGAAAAGAATAAGAACAGAATCCAACTTCAAAGTTGTTGTAATCCCTTGCTATTTGCACAGCTGCAATCATGAGACATTCATATTTTTGTTGTGAATATTTGAATCTGAATATCAAAGTGAAACTTACAGAATGCCACCCTGTTGACCAACATAATAGAAAATATTAGTACAAATCTCTCAAAGCCTAATTCTTGGGCAGACATGAATAATGTCTTATTGAAAATAATTTTCGTTCAAAGCGACAATGATTTCTGAAATGTATAGAGCAATCAAATCAAGCCTGAATACACAGATAGAAATTTGACCCATAATGCAAAGAATTCTTTTATTAGTAATTTTTAAAATGGAAAGTAATTTTCCAGCGTCTTCATTGTAGTAAAATGCTTGGGTCCCAGGACTAGGTATATGTGGTTTTTTCCTAATCAAACAAGGAAATATCCAAGCTTTTATTGCTATCCATTGTAAAAACAATGGTGTTGAAATAGTTGCCTTGATGTAAAATCCCCATGGAGAACAACTACAAGTAATTTTGCAAAGCACAAGGGTTCCAACTAGCCTAATATACTTTACCCGCAGTCTGCTTTCACTAGCTGCCTACAGTGACATTAAAAAAAAGTCATCAAAAAATCCCAGAAACATTTTATCCCCTGATTTATTTTTCTAGCAGAAGAAATTTTTCTGTTTGCTTGTATGATGAATTGGGACTGATTAGCACGTGATTTTCTATTTGGAAAATACAACTAGAAACACAGCAATACCTGAAAAGTCATCTTTGACTCAAAATGTTGGATAAACCCAACCCCATTTCATTCACCAGATATTCTAAATTTGGAAGGATTGGAAGAATTTCCAGTATCTCAATATATTTTGCTAACATTATTCATCATATTGTGTAAACTTTGCTTTCTTAAATATGGAAAAAATATCTGGAATAGTTAGAGCAAATGATTCAAGAAACAAAACCTAAGGACAATGGTATTGCCAAAACGACAGCAAAATATGTCTAAAATACATGAAAACCTACAAATTAATCACTGTCTGTCTATATACCACCCAATGCTAACAGAATAACAAACCCCATGTATTTAAACCTACATTTTATAAAAGCTTACTGGCAAAAATCAATAGAAAGCTTTAGTGGGCAGAATGTGTGTAATAGTAACAAGTAGAAAGGTTAGTGTAGAAGTTAATGGTTCTATCAAGAATAAAACAGAGTTAAAGTCTGAAGGAAAGCTCTCCCACAAGTGGTTCATTAACCTTTGAGAACTCCAGTGTATCTTCAAAGTAAAGATTGCAACAAACCTGACTCAGTCACTAGTAGCACTTGTTAGCTCTTGGCTTCACAAATCAACAGCTTTTTCATTTGCATTATGAAACTATCACAAAGCTTTCATTCCACTAAGATGTTTGACCCCGTAAACTAACTAGATTAGTTAATCCAAGGTCACATAGAGCAGTGGGAATGATGGTGAATACCTTGCCTAAACCCAGCAGTGTGCACTCCCAAACAACTAGGAATTTCATACTAAAATGATCAACAGTGAACAACGTGCACGGTTAATTGGCATCACAATATCAGGGAACCAGCATTGCACTGGTGGGGCTGTAGGTGATTTTGATTAACTCACCTACATACCTTTGCAGGCTTCCTAAAACAGCTAAGAAGTATCAGGGTTTTCCTGCCTGCAGCCTCACTGCAAGGTGGGTGCTGGACAAGAGGCCCAACATCTCCACCTACCTTTTCCTCAGCAGCAGTCACTGTTGATGGCAGCAGGTCTTGCTTTGTCCTCTTCTTTCTACAGCTCTCTGGCATCTCTTTCTAGACCTTCGCTTCCCACTTAGTTTTCCTGGCACAAATACTTGTGCTTCGCAGTTAAGTGGATCACTGAAATGGTCTGGAATGAATAGGAAACTTGTACATGCAGTAAGGTTGTTAAAACCTATAACTCAAACCTCAGATATTTCTACTGATATCACATGAAAGTGAACAGGAAGGTAGGATCTGTGTAAGACGCTACTGTGTCCAAAATAACAAAGAAAAACTGGAGAGGTTAGTAACAGGCTACCACATGTAGCAGTAGATTCCAATTCAATTAAAAAAAAAACCAAAACCCCAAAAAAATGTTGCCATGTTGTACGTTAGATCTTAGAAAAGGCCAGGACAAATCAACGCCTTCTGAAAATGCAACTAATCGAGTCCCGTTTGAATAGTAAGTACAGAAAATTTCTTTAGGGATAATTTTTTATTTTAGTTATATATGTTTATAAGTACGCATACTTCTTAATATGCAATATTTTACAACTAATATCTGTGACCTAATATCACTATATTATAGTAGTATGGTTGTATATTCTGCATAATTACATATATTCCAATATCTCTTTCAATGTGAGAATGCTATGTTGGTACCCCAAGGATTCATAGTTACAGTGCCTCATGCCCCCTTTTCTTGCTAGATTCCAGGCTTTGCATCTGGTATTCAGTATGAAATAAATGAAAAAAATGAAATAAATATAAAGAACATACTTTTGGGGAAAAACGTCTCATATAAGTTAAAACATAATTTCATGTGGAAAATTTCAGGCAGGAAATTTCAACGGAAAGTGCCTGAAAAATCCTGAACTAGAGTCCCCATTTTGCATAGACTCTTGAAAATTGTGCTGATCATTTGGGTCACATTTTTACAGCTCAGCCTAAGCTGCTGCTGCAATTTATCTGCATTAAGGAACCCTCCAAAGTCAGCGCACTTAGTTTCAAATCTCACATCAGACTATAATGACACAGGTATATGTAAAATCCAATTCACTTTTGACATGGCAATCAAGAACCTTCCGACATACAAAGTCAGTCAGTTTTGTAACTGGACTTTGAACAGACCTTTTCCAGGTAAACTATTTTCAGGATGAAGTGACAGGGAGTGCACCCTATCAAACACCTTTCTTCCACTTTCCAGTGTAATAGAATAATAATTCAGTTAAAGTATGACCATAGTTGCAAAACCATAATTCAATTTGCTATGAAAGAACTAGAGGGAAAGTTGGTAACTGTCAGATGTATTATGCTATAATGACCCAAAGATAAAAATGATAGGAGCCAAAGGGACAGTTGGGACCAAGAACCATTAGCTACACATTGACAATTCAAATGCATTTGTACAGTAGCCAGGTTATTTCAGTCTCCAGTCCTTCTACTATTTTTTCCCATTTCACTCTTCCCATCTTCCCCCACCTACTGCTGTAACTTTTCTTCCAGCAAGTTTTAGGGTGGAAGTTTAAATGAGCATCTGCCACAGCACCAATGCCAACGCTAGCTGGCCATCAACCAGCGGGGCTACTCTTGCATGGGATGCCTGGCTCCCCTTCGGAGACTGCGCTTAACCTTTATGACATGCTCAGATTCCACCAGCTTGGTGCCTCAAATCCCACGTTCCTGCTTCTCTCCAAATTTTCCAGTTGGTAACGTATCTGATGGAGAGACTCTAGCCCTTGCCCTTCATCTTCCTTTGTGTTTCTTTGCAAGTCAAAACAAAGAGGTTTTATTTTATTTCATGTTGGTATATTACATTTATTTTTGAACTAAAAAAAAAAAGTGAAATGGGGGGGTGGGGGGGGGTTCAGTTCATAATTAGGGGAGGAGTTGTTTTTGGACTCAATCCCCAACATGAAATCTGTTATAAATGGATTCTGCCAAATTGCTGAACAGAGTGCAAATTTGTAATGTGCCAGTTTTTTAATAGGTTTAGTACTTTGGGCTCTTTCTGCAAGTCCAACCTTCGTGTCATTTCACTGACACTTTGTCCTTGAAAATCTTGTTCCGTAACCTCTTTTTAAAACTACGTGATACACATGCTTAAGCCTTCCCAGCTGTGACAGCTCAAGACAAAAAAGTCAGCCTAGGTTTTGGCACACCTAGGGTCTTCTTAAAGTAATCTCATTTGTGCTTGTCCTAGAACTGTTCTTATTAGTCAGCATCCTTATCTCACATCCACAGCCGAGGATGGCATTGTGGCTTCCCAAAGCACGGTTACTACACTGGCTAAAGGGACATCCAGATCTTAGTTACAGCAGACACCATCTTTGGAATTGACTCTGATGAAAAAATTGCTGAAGCCCTTCATCTGTTTTATTTCCCTTGTTTGAATGATGGGTTAAACAGGCATACTTAAGAGTACAATAGCTCCAGCCATTTGAAATGCTAATTTTCATCTTGGCCACAATATGTTGAGCATATCAACCCCTTTTATACCTTATTGGTTGTAAAGATAATGAGATTCTTTTAAAAGAACAGCATAAAATCCATGATATTCAGGATTCAGATTCCCCTCAAATCTTACTCATGCATGCAAGGACTGAGAGCAACTTCAGTCATGAGAAACCATTGTTTAGATTCATAGCATATTTATAGTTAAAACATTGGCACCTCTAAGAAGCACTTCTTCACACTGGATAGAGGAAACTGGTAAACACTGAAATTTGTTCCTGTCTTAGAAGGCCTGTTGAACCTTCTAAAATGTTTTTCTTGGAAATGGATTTGGTGATCCGGCTATTTATACTCTTGCTATATTTTCAGTTTATTTGAACGCATTAATATATCGCACAAGCACCTTTGCAAAAGACCAGTCAAACAGTAAAAACAAACATGTTGTTCATCCAGATTGTCTGCTGTTGACCCAATCTGTGCTTTGTATTTTCCAGACTGTAGTGTAAATGTTTCCAGGGACAGATGTTGTGAGAGAGCTCTGAAAACATCTGATGCTACTTCCAATCATTTCCAACGATACTTTTCAAAGCAGAGATATATTGCACATATTTGTTTTACGCAAGTGTTTTTCTTCATGTTATATTTACATAATGTACTGACCAATACCTAAAAAATCTCATTCTATAAAAATAAACAGTTGTAACACCAATACAAGAACCATGGTAAAGAGGCATGTGGCAGTAAAAATCATCCTAGATTTTCAGATATCTATCCGAGTTTGAAAAAATGTTGGCAGCTTTTAAGATTATAAAAGCCTTTGCTATAGAAGTGAGGGAGAAAGAAAAAACATATTGTAGTAGAATACCAAATGCAAACTGTTAAGCCTTATTTCCGCATTATTAGATTTTAACCAGCTACAGTGCATAACTGTGAGTGGAAGTAAAGGACAGCTTCTGACTTAAACTGGAATTTCAGATCTGAATTTCAGCCTAGGTAGGCAGATATCAACCATTCCAATGGACCACTTAGAGTTTTTAGATAGCATGAAGTCTTGAGAACTGTCCATGAGGATTTATCTTTGCAATGTAATGGTATTAAAAGTAAACAAAGATTTTTAAGCCTTCTTAATGTATAAAAAAACTTTCTGAATTCTTTCTTTTGTCACAAAATAAAATATTTCTGATAAAATAATACTTTTGGGGAAAAATTGCATTTTAAAAATATTTTATGATTAGATGAAATCTTTGAAGAAAATTACAGAACAGATTTTTTTTTTTAATGTGTTGTTTATTGTAAGATTTTTCTTATGCCAGATGTCCCAGAGATCTGAATTGTGAACATAACTTTTTGTAAGGAAAATCATGTCCATATTGGAAATTAATTCATTAATACAGGAGAGGTTTTAGTAAGTTCTTTAAATCTTCTCTTCCTGATTACCTACAGAACAATGCCCTGAAAAGCTGCAAGTTTCTCCACTTGATAATATCAGATAATATTCAATTTGGAGCCTATAGCAATCCAAACAAAATGGAGAAGAATTGACAAATTCACAAAAAAAAATTATAGTCAAATCCCAGTACCAACATAGTTAAAGGTACAACTTAATAGCTGAAGTTTTAATTTAACCTCAACTAGTTATCTGGTTTTAGGTCCATGCTCCTGAATGTAGAGGAATCAATGAATCTAGAAAAGCATTTTAGACTTAGTGATTACAATAATTTTAGCAGGCTATGTCTCTCTGCTATGGATCACTCTGCTTTGGATGGAGAGAGACAGAGATGGAGAACTGCCACCGCAAAGGTGCAGGAGTGCCTGTGTCTTTCAGCAAGGATAACACACATCATGCCTTGCTACCAGGCCAGGCAGTGCTTGCTGCTGACTTCCATGCCTGAACACAGGGATTAGGGCATCTTAAATTTGCAAGCTATCCTTTTTTATAGACTTTTTTTTTTTTTCCCTAAACTGTGGTTTTCCTGTTGTTTGCATCTCCAGACTCATGGAGCACTAGCTCAGCAGAGGAAGGTAAGGAAAAGCAATGTGGTGAACAACTGTGTGGTTTGTCAAGGGCCTATTCAGGTTCACTGCAATTCATTCTTAAAAGCTTTCATGTGTGACTTAGACTTGTCCCATCCGGCAGTGGGGAATTGCTGGAGCAAATGGCAACAGCAAATAGAGATTGCATGGCTCTCCTTGGAAAAGTGACTTTGGAAAGGCATTTTTGATACAACAGATCTGACTACAGCATTTAGCAAAGCTAGTTCTTCAAATCTAAGTGACGAATAAAACTGTATTACTTTGTTTTTCCTAGAGCATCAAAGACGAGGAGGAGCAATGAAGGAGGTTTGATGTAGTGTCTCCAGAACTATTAAATTGTCGTAGTGGGTACAAACTGTACCTCAGAGCATTTTTCAATGAGAAAATTACTATCTATGTTTCAATGAGGAAAGAGACTTTTTCAAACAGTATATAAACTTTAAGAAAAGATGCAAGATTCAGTAAGCACCGTGCCTCTCAAACGTCAGGAGGAGTTTCTGCAGATGACAACTGAAGAAAAGGGGAGGAAAAGTTAGGCTTTTTCTTTTCTTTTTTTTTTTTTTGCCTCCAATGCTGTGTTTTAGGAAACCAGTTATCCATCCCTGCACCTGCACTTCAGGGCTTTGCAGAATATGCTTGTCATTGCAATGTAATGATTTTTTTAAACTATTGATTGTTCTCTATTTGTATCACTATAGGACAGAGTTTCAGGTTTTATTTGTTTTATTTTTTAGTACTTTTTTTTCCCTATGGATGAGGTCTCCACAGGAAACTTTAAGAAAATTTTGCTCTGTGCTATCTCACAGTGAGTTGAAAAAGAAACATCAAATTTAGGTTTTCTTTGTGTTAATCATTTAATTATTTATGGACTTATTTGAACATGTACCTTAGCAGCCTTATGTCAATCTCGAGCACTGTGAGGGAGCCAGAGTCAATTAGACAGTTAAGCTACATCTACAGATGTTTTGCATTGGCAGAGCAATGGAAAACATCTGGGTAGTGTGCCTTAGTTTTCCCTCTACCTTCTGTCCTCCAGGTTCATTTTGTTGCTTGGACCTGCCTTCCATTCCCCTGCCTACATCTAGCATAATTTCCCAATGTTTCCTTCCACTTGTGTATTCATGCATTTGCCAGGGTTCTCTTTCTTGTCCGTCTCATATTCCCATTTTGCTACTGTCTGGTTAGATGTTTAAAAGAGAAATATTTTTAGGAATTGTGTTTTTGTCCATGAATTTGCAAGAGGCAAGAGAAACTCTTCCCTCCTCCAAGTTCATCTCACTCTCAGAAGGGCTGGTTACTTGCACAGTTATGAGCAGGATTAAATCTGCAACATCTGTCTTTAAAAAAAAATAAATCTGTGCATTAACCCTTTCTCAGCATCTTGTGAGAGCGGAGTCAACAGTAATGTTAGACAGGCGATTTCTACAACCATAATTCAATAAGAAACAGTAGAAGATTCTTCCCAAAATGGCCACCCAAATGACAGTAAACCAGGAGGTAATACAATCATGAATGGTAGGAAATTAGTCATTTGTAGCAGACCTTCACATTTGTCATAAAATCTCTCTGATTCTACAACTGACCTTTCAAAATCAATACGCCAGGTCACCTGAAACAAGGAAGTTTTCTTTAAAACAAAGAAAAAATAAACATGTTTGGACCTTATGTCTGCTGTTTTCTTCTGAAACACTGTGTCACATTTTTAGCTTTCTTTTATCAAGCCACAAGTGTTTAAAATGCATTACTCACTAAAGGAAAAATTATTTTCTTCTTAATTTAGTCATCTGATTTCTGGAGGTTATGAGTTGTATAGAAGGACATGCTTAAGCATATTTTTGAGGAGACAAATCTTTGTCTGCTCTTCCTGGCAACTGAGCTATAAAGTTGAGGCAAACTCAGTATAAACTCAGTTATAGATCTAATTAGATTTTTATTTTTTTTAAAGGATTGGAGCACCCTAATCTTAATGGAAGACAAGGGGTTTGTTTTAGCGGATAAAACAGGGTCTGTGTTTCTTGCTGGTGTAATGAAATAAAATGTTAAAAGTAATAAAAATAGTCAAAAAAGAGTACTTGATTTCAGCTAAAGAAATCATTGAAACTATTCCTAATTAATTTCTGTGTTTATTACCTAAATAATATTATTGACCAGCTTGAAGCATTTGTTATTTACTGAACATCCCACTTTGGCAATACTTTGTCCTTATTTCTTCAATATGCAAAATGTAGATGAATAAATCTTTGTATAGAAATGCTGAATATTATCTTTTATCTTATGTATATACAAATTAATTTTGTCAATATAGTTCTTTTCATGTGTCAGTATGCATTG
>VWZZ01008359.1:966762-981181 GCA_013399095.1 Psophia crepitans | reverse complement strand
GAGTGCTGGGTGCAGTTTTGGGCACCACAGTACAAAAAGGACATAAAGCTATTGGAGAGTGTACAAAGTAGGGCAACTGAGATGGTGCAGGGTCTAGAGGGGAAGGAAAACATATGAGGAGAGGCTGAAGTCCCTTGGTTTGTTCAGCCTGGAGAAGAGGAGACCTCATCTATAGCTTCCTCACGAGGGGGAGCGAAGGGGCAGGCGCTGGTCACCTCCCTCTGATGACCAGTGATAGAACCCGAGGGAAGGGCCTGGAGCTGTGACAGGGAGGTTTAGACTGGAGATCAGGAAAAGTTTCTTCACTGAGAGGGTGGTCGGACAGTGGAACAGGGTCCCCAGGGAAGTGGTCACAGCACCGAGCTTGGCTGAGTTCAAGAAGCATCTGAACAATGCCTTCAGTCATGTGCTCTGATTGGGCTGGTCCTGTGTGGAGCCAGGAGTTGGACTTGATGATCCTTATGAGTCCCTTTCAATTTGGGATATTCTATGATTCTATGAAATAAGGTAAAGTAAGTTTTGGTTCTGAAATCCAGGATTACCCCTAGACTTCATAGAATCACAAAATAGGGAAAGTTGGAAGAGACTCTGGAGGTCATCTTGTCCAGCATCCCTGCTCAAGCAGAGTCACCTACAGCAGGTTGCTCAAGACCATATCTAGACATCTTTTAAGTATTACCAAGGATGGAGATTCAATCTGATCAGACTTTCATGTTCGTATATGGAGGTCAGTATCTTGTTCTTTCCATTAAAATTAGTGAGAATTGAATTTACATAGCACTTAGGAATGAGGAACTTTTCTTACAACAGCCTAAGACAAGTAAAATTAAATACAGTGTCAGTTTAGGGTTCCCTGATCTCTTTTTCTCATGGATGTGTTTCTTTCCTCTTCTTAGATGAAAATACAGAATTTGCTGGTGCCAGTTTACCTTGAAACTGTGCTTCTGGATACCCGCCTTAACATCCGATAAGAGTGACAGCAAGGGTGGTGCCTCTAGGTGAGTTTCCGTCTATCTAAAATTGTAAGCTGCCCTAAACAGTGGCTATAATCTTGCTGAACACAATATCATCTGAAGCCTTTTTCCCACAGGTAGACAGACTGTCACTGATCTGAAAGTCAATCTGTTAATTTAAACAGGAATCACAGAAATTGTCATTTCAGCAGGTGGTATTTTCAAAGTGTGGAAATGCAGACCCTTATTCCTGGGTGTGCCTGGAGCATGAGAGAACTTAAGACCAAGCAACTTTGTCAAACAAGAGACAAACCAGACATTTCATGGACCAAGGTGAGAGCAGTCAGCGTATGTGTAGCTGTGGCTTGTGCAGCCTTTCCCTTGCAAGTCAAGTGGTGACATATGAAGGTGGCATTAGCTGTGAACTTGGCCAGTGCACAGGTTATGCATCTATTCTCCAAAATCCTACTTTGGTGCCCTTGGCATGCTTAGCTTCATTTCAGCAAACAGAATAAAAGGTATAGTGAAGTTGTAACACTAGAGAGTCGAACCAGTCCTGCCAGGAACCCTGAGCACCTGGATTATAGAGTTTTCTTTGAATATAAGATTATGGGACTACACAAGTATTAACCAAGAGGTTGGGAGTTCCTGCATTTTGGTGAGATCATAAGGGGAATATCTAGGCATATGGCTCTCAAGCTGCTGTGTTGCCCATCTGATGTAAAACTTGGGTTATTATTGTCCTAGAATAAGACTGTTCTCAGGGTGACATGCCTCTGACTGCCATGGACACAAGGACTTAGGATGTGATTTTTTTCTACGGTTTACATAGCTCTGCTGTCTTCTTCCAGGGGCTGTCTTAGGAACCAGTTGGAGCATTGCATGGCGTGACCACTGCAGGGCAGCTTAGCTGGGCAGGTAGGAGGTGCAACCTGGCACTGAAGCCATGGCACTTTGCCTATGCAGTTACCAGGGCATGAGCTAGTGATTTGCAGGGCTAGTTTGAGTTTGCCTACAGTAGATTGCAGTGACTTCAAAGTAAGCATTGCCCAAGGCAATGAAGCACTCCTGCAGATTTTATTCTTCTTAAATGGTCTCATCAGAAAAGGGGTGTTTAGGCCTAAAAAGAAGATATGTATGGAAGAAACCCACCACTTCTGTCCAACGGGACCACTTAGAATGAAGATTAGTCATAAAACTTAACAAATGCTGGAGACATTTACAACTCTCTCCTAACGTAATGGCACCTATACCAAATACTTATATTAAATTGCAAATTTTATGTTCCATAATGCTATGCACAATAAATTAGCAAAGCCTGTATCAATCTCAATGTGAATATGAAGACAAACCAGAAAAATCATGTTTATTGTTAAGTATAAATAAAGTAAAACACTTTAATGCTCAGTGACAAAAGACGATAAAAATACCTTACAAAAATAGAGCACATGCTATACAGTCCATCAGAACAAAAGGTTTGTCTGATTATGGAAAAGACCTAAAATTCAGGAGGGAAGGAAAAGACAAGGTTTAATGGTATTATTTGGTATTAAATCTTAACTTACTCCAGTGAGAATGAAATAAAAAACCTTAAGGAAATTGATTCCTAGATTTTATTTAAAAAAAAAGAAAAAAGGGTTTCCTTTGAAGGTTAGTATTGCTATAGTGAAAATCAGTGGCTTATTTTGCAGGAAAATGTAGTGTTTAGGTTTCTGTATGCATTCAAGTTTGTTTTCACAGATGGTGAGATAATAAATCCTACTTTCTGTTCTCAGCTTTGACCTAAGTCATGACTAGAAACCAACCTTTACTATTGGAAGAAATGAAATAAGAAACAAATTACTTCACAATTACACAAAATTTTTCATTCTGATTGATCACAAGGGGTTTTACAAAATGTAGAAAAAATAATTTAGGTTTGGCTGTGCTGCCTTGAGGCAGTGCGGAAACGCAAGAGAGTGTGTATAGTGAAGCTGGTTGTACAAAAGCATGATAGGTATACCTTGCTGGCACTTACCATATCTAACAGTGATTTGGCCTTGGGCTAGCATTTTGTTGCTCAGGCTTTCATCTCCAAACCGAGATGTGACAAAGCCAAATATATGTGCTTAAGAAAGAACCTCACCAGAGAATACAGTAGCTCTTACTATGTTTTATGATAGTCTTTAGGAACAAGGAGGCCTCAGTGTCACTTGCAGTTTCTAGGCACCGCTATAGCAAAGTAATGGGAAATTCTATTTTTGCATTTTGAACTTGATTACATAATTGTGTCTACAGATGAAATTCAAAGACATCTGCATCTGTCTATATGTATTTTTTTTAACTATGGGGGAAAATGACAGATTTTTAATACCTAAAATTGAATGTTAATTTTCTCCAACACAAATAGGAGACATTTGGATATTATTTTATTTTTTGAGCAGTTTCTAATGCACAGATGTGAGTAAATATGGGTATAATTAATTTTCATAACCTTTTAAACATGTAGTAATTTTCTACTAAAAAAAAAAGGAAACAGGGAAATTGTGCTTTAGAAACTTACATAATTCAATATTGTAAAGATTAACCAACCCTGAAATAGTATAATAAATAGGAGATGAGAGATGTTCAGGATACAAATGCATGACCTTTGGAAATAAATAAATAAAGAAAGAAAGCACAGGATTGTAATTTGTAGATGACTGTGGTTAGATTTTCATTGGAAGTAGCAGAACATTGATTCAATAAAACATCATTCAGCACACTGTCCTTTTTCAGGAAAGCACATAAATATTTGCCTAACTTGTTTAAATCCCATGGAGTTTAATACTATGCTGAATCAGATAATGGGGAAAATGATGCTTAAAAGCAAGGTACAAATTTCAGCCTTCTGATCTTGTCATTAGTTCCTTGCTTCCTCTCTCAACTTTTGCTGCTTTCTTAAATCTATTCCCCCACCGCCCAATTCAGCTGTTATCAACTGAATGCCACTTCTTTTTTATCTAAAAACCCAATATTTCAATCCTCTGAATCAACAGGTATAGCGGTATTTGCTGAGATATGTATCGGCACACCTGGACCCCCCTGCTAGGTTGAAACTTCTTGTGCGTGCCAAAGGGGAGAAAAGGGAAAAGCCAACTAAAAAATTTACATCATATTGCTCAATTTACCAATAGTTGCTTCGCTAATTTCTGTTTTGTTGCATTTGTTTTGGTTTTGACCATGTGAATGATAATTGCTTGGGTTTTTGTACTCATGAAAGTATACAGACGTACAGTTAGAGCAAAGACTTGCTTTCGTTCCCAACAGTTGGTTTCACTATCTGACCAAACTCAAGGTCAGCAGAGGAGGATGACAACTGCTTTTGGATGACTAGAAACTTTTCTATAAGGAGCATTAATTTACTCTATCTTCCCCTTTAGTAAGTCTTTGATCTGTAAGCAGAGTATCATGGGCACTGGAACTAATGTCATTGCTTCAGAGGAGACTTCACAGCAAAACCTAGCTGGATTTGCTCCTTGAGAAGGATTGACCTTAACATCCAGCAGGCCAAGAAAAGCAGAGAAGATGTCCCAGATCTTGTCTGGTTAGCAGCAATTCTGTCTCAATTAGAGACATCTGGTTACATGAAAGCCAAATGGAGACCGAGTAGCACTAACTGGATTTATGAGTAAGACTATAACTGGAAGAGGGCTGTGGCAAATCTAAGACTTGCAGAGAGAATAGTCATGCTGTAGAACAGTATGTGTGACTCCTGTCCTGGTACACCTCTGTATGAGAAAAAAACTATTACTACTTGAGCTTTATTTTTATTTCCAAGAAACCTAGTCTCAGAACAATTTTTCTATTTCTGCCCCTAACTTCCTATCACTTTCACTATTATCTGGCAATTATGTTAAAATATTGACAACTCTGGGAAAAATATAACCTAAGCCATTTATCTGTCTTCATAGGATAACTATGATTGGTGATTAGATTATATTAGATCTGGACTTTGTCCTCAGAGGTAGCTGACCCTGGTGATTGGCTGTCTTCTGGAAACTGCATTTTTTTGTATAAACTAAACATGAAAGCACTTGAGAAACCTTCCAATACCAGTCAAAATTTTCTAAAAATTTTGAAAAGCACTAGAAATTAAAGATTGTTTCTCCTTACAGAGAAGGATAAAAAGACAAAGAGAGGAAAGTGATGAAGATGCAAAGTTAAAACAGTTTTGTTAAGAAAATTAAGATTTCCTTTAAAAATGGAAATTTATTCTTAATCAAGATAGGATATAAATAATGGCAATTACTGTATTTTAAAACAGCGATCCAGAAAACTACTGCTGCCTACCAGACAAAACCATAGAAGTTGTTTCAATGTGTACAAAAAATCTCCTTGTGACAGCACCCTTTATCAAATGACGACATAAATTTTCATATGAATGAAATTTGTTGCAAGTCCTCTTTACGTAAAAGCAGAATCACCATCGCACAGGGTTTTATGGTAATGGAGGCTGAATAATGAGAAAATGGAGACTTGTCATCTGATCATGAAGATCCCTCCCCTTTGAACATAAAATGCATAAAATATCTGAAATATTAATATAATTGTACAAGGTCCTGAAAATTACAATGAAAATATTTTATGAGTATCCTTAGTGTGCCTGTGACCTATAGAGATCATTAATTTGAAGCCTAATAGCATACCTGATACCATACAACTTCCACAACCTGATTCGGCAGAATTGTATTATATGTATAATATTGTTAATAATGGAAAAGGTAATAGAATGCCACATGATATTATAAAAAACAGGAAAAGTAGATAATTATCAGTATTACAATATGCCAGTAAGAGATCAAAGAATATCAATGTTATATGGACACATGAAAGCCTGATGACCCAGTAATTTCCTTTTCAAGGAAAGATCACACCACTGGAACAAATGAACACAATTCCCATAGCTTTTGTCTTTTTTTAAAAAAAAGAAGAAGTGTGTAGTAAATTAGAGACTCAATGCAGTAGATTTTTCTCACTTAAAAATATAATTTAAATGATTAGAAAGCACTGTAATTTTTTTTAGATCAAGGATACTTGATTGTCCTTATCATCTGTACTTTTTCTGCATCCCTGCCTGATATACCTCCTTATCACTTAACTAGCTAATCAATCACTAGACTTTTCCCTACATTTTAAGCATTGCAGAAGAGTGTCTTTCTAGAGTAAGAAAGTAGTCGATGCATTGCCCTTACTCTGAATCACCTCTGTTCACTTTAGCGTCTACTTCCCAAAGCTTAAAATAAAGCGATTATATATTAGAATTCAACAGGGCCTTTAAGGATTGCACAAGTAATATTTATTAAATGTTCACTTTATTAGGATTAAGATTGCCTACAGTTGTAGAAATCTTCTGGAGAAAAAGGTAATTAAAAAGAATGATCTGAAAATGAAATATTATAGTGGTCTGCACAGGCAATGCATGCCTCTAGTGAGTGAGGGCTTTGCTTACACTGCGTGAAGTGAGAGCACTAGAAGAGCATGGAAGCCTTTACCTGACTCGCTTCTGAGAAACCAAGCATGCCTGGCTCTGCCTGCCAGTACATTATTGTACCACTGAATGAGATATAGTGCTGTGACAAGAAGTATCGCAAAAGGCACAAATGCCTTCTAATTTTTCAATATCCTCATCCACTTACCTTTCTTTTTTTCTGCTCAGTGGATCAGAAGCGCGTTATTAAGCACAATGGACCAAACGGTATGCTGCCCTCCCTCCTCCTCCTGCCCCTTCAAGCTGAGGAAGCCTGTGGCCTTCATATCTTAGAAAAGATAACAGTATAGGAAAAACAGAGAATATGCTGAATCCGTCAGGATTTTGTGTTCTTCTTTTTCTACCAGAAGATCTTGTTTTAAAATTAAATGGTGCATGTGGCAGGTTTTCCTCAGGAAAAATATTTCTTTATATTTCTACTGATTTTTGGGGAAACTGGAGAGTTTGCTTTAGATTCAACAATATATAAAAAAAAAAAGGAAAAAAAAGGAACTTTGCATTTTTGGAATGGATTTTTACGGTTAAATTGCTACTTCAGTATAACCACCCTGATATATGAATGTGGAGGAACTCATCTGCTGGTGCTGAAAGGGCATTGCTGAAAATTTTGCATGAGCAAAATGAAGGGTACCAGTTATAGACTCAGAGTCTATAAGCATTTGGCCTGAAAATCCACGTTTTTTCCAGAAAGTTAAGAAGTATAAAGTATTTGGCATATTTCTTAAGCACTTACATGTCTTTCCTTTCTCACTACATACTTGTGATGATGAAGTTACAAAAACCCTATGAGAAGAAAGTAAAAATTATCCCCACTGTATTCCACTTACACCCTTCACTTCATAGACCTTAGACCCTGGTACTGAAGTTTGTCTGATTCTGACATTTGTAAAATGCTCTGTGAAATGACCAGAGTGAAATCTCTGTGAGTGACTATAAGCTCATTCAGAAAACCTCTTACCTCTGCTGCTTACAATCAAGCATCTGAAAGAATAGAAAATTTTGCATGACTTTGGGATAATAGAAACTGTATTTTTGATATCAAACTATTAAACATGTTTGTTTTCACATTCACACACATTCTCCAATAATAAAGAGTTTGGTGTCGCACTAAAAACAGTCCCCAAAACAGGTAGTATGAAACTAATTTATTTGGTATCATAGGTTTTTGAAGTAAAGGTTGCAGGCACAGACTTTCTTTTTCTTCCGTGTAGGCACAATGCTTGGCATAGTAGAGTCCTCACTTCTCTTTCTATGATAATACTACGAATAAATAAATACTATTGGCATTACAGCAACATCCGTAAGCCCAAGTGAACAGGATGAAGCATTTTGCTATGTGTGATACAAATACCTGGTGAGAGATTGTCCTGGCTTGGAAGGGCTTAGAATTTAAACAAACAGAGCAGACTAGGTGGGAAAGAGGAGATAGAAACATGTGTTTCTCTCACGCCTACTGTTTTGGAAAGTGATTTCTGTACCTGTTAATCTATGCTAGCTGATAAGGCAACATTATTTGTGATTCTACTTGATTGGTATTTCGTCAGACACATAATTTGATATACTTTAGAGTCTGATTTATTTTCCTTCTAGGTCTGTGCCCCAAGGCTCAGATTACTAGTTCTCGTATCCATTTCTAGTTGCTATCCTGATTTTTAAAGCTAGAAATAGTGAAAGTATTTCACTCTTTTCTTGTCACAGTTTTTTCATATTAGCTGAGTGATTTTCAAAATGAAGTTCCTTTTCTAGACTTCTTATCTGATTATTTCTAAATTGATCAGTCTTAAATATTTTCCTATATACTTCTAGCCTGGAAAAGCACACCTTCTCAGGTATGATCTCCACTATGAAGGTACAGAGCAGCTGTGAAGTTGTGAAGCTGAGAAGCTGTGAAGAGGACATAGAAAAAAAGTGCTCTGTAGAGGATTTATCTCTATAAGAAATAGAGCTCTGTATGCAGTTTCAACAAGATCAGTTCCCCACCATCAAAATAGAAGAGTGCATCCTGGCAACTCTTTGGTAAGTGCTAATTAGGAAAGGATTCTACTTCCTCAGACAGATCAGTGCTCAGCTACTCCAGTGACATTGATTGTGCATTTGTAATCAAGACTAAAAGGCTACCATAGGATTAAGTACAAAATCAAAAAGTGTTATTGAAAAAGAAAAATTGCTGAATCTAGCAATTGTAAAGTACTCTAATCTACAACATGTAAATTCAACAAAGTCTTAAATGACAACAGAATAAGAGAGAAATCAGGGGAACTTTCAGAGCTCGGAAAGGTGCATATGCCCATATTCAGGCCATATACATGTTTTAATAAGCTCATATGCTGGATATGTAAGACATTATGACAAATTACAATTTCTGATTTTGTGAGTTTAATCTAACAATAATCTACACATTTGAATACAATTCTTAATCATAACATTTTGTCTAGAGAGATTAATATTAGGAGGTTATAATTTGCCAACTATTTTACTTCATGCTATCAGCAGCTGAATAGAAAACACTCTATTTGATATTGCAATATTTTTTATTTTCATTTCAGATTCAGCCTTTCACTAAAATTAACCTCTATATAGGAAAATATGCATGTAAATTCATGCTATTTTGAAACTCTCCTTTACATCAAATTATATTATAGTGACCATAACAATTAGCGAATGTTGAGGGAAAACACAAAATGGAGACAGATTTAAATTTGTTATTTCTACAAAACCTTGTTTTGGCAAATCAATTAATTTTAAGAACTGTCCAGCCAACAGCTTGTCTCTTTTATATTTTTTTTTGCTTTCCCTAATTGCTTAATAATGTTAAAATTCTGCAAATGAATATAATTATGGTTAGGTTTAATCAGCAGGATTCCCTTCATTCTTAGCTTTAAATACATGTAAGGATTTCCTGGAAGAGGGCTTTTAATTGTTGTCTTTTAATTGTATTTTCAAAATATTTCTTCATCCTCTACACTTCTCATAAGCATTGCAAGGAACGATTATCTACTTCTTTCTCCATATTCTAAAATTGTCATTTAATTCAAGAAAAATAATTGAGGTGAAACAAACCTTGTTATCCCCATTCTGTAAATATACAAGCAAACGTTTTCTATAATAATATCTGTTTTTACAGTCTCAAACTGGAAGTTTAAATAATTATGAGTGCAAGATTCCATCAATAATATTCATGGAAAGAATTTAGTTCATGTGCCCTTTTAGATAAGTATAGATCTATCTGTCTGAATGATGTGATGCACATATGCAAGTTGTCAAAAATGCAGCACCATGCCAACAGAAATGGGGTCACTGATTATAACTGAATTGAAAATGTCCTTTATGGGGTCATTTCTGTGCTCACTAACATCATACATCGCATTTTGCATACACTTGCATGATTTGGTCCGAGGGTAGAATTCTCCTCCAAATTTCCTTTCTTACAACAGTTGCAGTATTTGTGCCCACAGACACCTCACACCAGCCACAGGCTGGACTTCTTGACTTGTGGAAGTTAGAGATGGAAAGATCTATTATGTCCTTTACTCCATTCCTCTGCTCATGTGAAATTGTTCTGTGCAATCTTTTTGAGAAGATACTGCAAAGTATAATCCTGCCTAGGCAGAGGGATGGACAGATGACCTAACAGGTCCTTCCCATCTAAAATATCTCTCATGTTATGACTAACTTCACTGTCCTTGTTATCTCCCACTAACGAAAATCAGAGACCAGACATCTTCATGGGAACTGCTTATGACACAGGCTCTTACTGCTGCAGTTGTCACTCTGTCTTTCAAGCTTCCTCCCCACTGTAAGCTGTCAATGCATGAATTTATTTTTTCCACAATATGTTGAAGCTTCTATCTGTTGTAGATGTATGGTGAATTGTGACTTGTATTGCTGGGCTGATATATTTTGCTAGTTATAGCCATTTCTGTTTGGTAAAGACTTCCTTTTTGCTCCTGCTATCATATACTGTAAGAGCTGTAGCAAAGGAATGCATGATAACTTTCATCCTGAAACATACAGATAACATCAATGAAAGGATGTTAAGTCATCTACATAATTAAATAGCAATTGGCCTTAGCCATTACTCATTATAGTGTAGCTTTTTGTCATTCTGTTTGATGCTAAAGGATGTTCAGCTGCTTGTAATTGATAGAGAGGTTTAATCTGCAGTGGTTTCACTGTAATGAGCCAAGCATGAAACTATTTTTAATTTTAAAAAGGCTAAAAGACCCTTGTTTGGGTGTAGGCATGGGTACAATGCTTGGGGTTCCTCAAATTCCTCAGGTATAGAAATATGCTTTTCTTCTGTATTAGTTGATTTTCATAAAGTGTTAGTTGAGGCAAGATTGCTTTTGCTTCAGATGTGAAAATGCAGACCTATTCACAACAATTGAATCACACTGAAGCTATCGGAATAATGTGTTTCTAATCTGAGGACTCAGAATAGCAGAGGGGCAGAAAGCAGCACTGAGCATTTTGCCAGAAATGAATCAGTAAAGAGCTTTTCTTACTTCTAATGATGCTAAAATCTCTAATGAGGCTTCTGAAATTTGTAAAACAAATTGGATGCGTTTGAATAGCAATAGATGGACTATATCATGCAATTGTTTTTTATGAAATTCTAAGCAATATTCATGTATGTCAGCTTTGAGGTGAGGTCAACAAGAGAGCTTTGAAGATGTCTCTTTTTTTTAAAAAAATTATAATAGTATATTTAATGTATTAATGACCATGGGTAGAAATAGTGTTATAATTCACATTAGTTTAGCTGAGTTAGCAGCAAAAGAAATGTCCAGCTAACAGTACTGAAGGGTTCTGATCCATTGCCTTTGAATATGGCTTTGCAGTGGTTTAATATACTACCCAGCGCTTTGTCACAGCCCTGTTACTAACAATTTTTGCCTCCATCACAGGAACATCAGAAATACGTGATACTTACTTGCAACTCAGATGCTCCACCATCCAGACCGTAAGTGTGAATTCACCCTTATCTGTGGTTTAATCTAATAGTCTGAGTTGCTATGGCTAAAGCATGGGCAAACCTTTTGTTTTGCTGGCTCCAGAACTGTGGCAGAGCAGTAGATATGACAACTGGGGCATAAGTATTACAGCAAGAGCTAGTCAATGAGCCCTAAACCATATGAAAGACAGAAGAACTTTCAGTCCAATGTTAATGATCACCAGTTATCCAGCAGGCAGAATGTCAATAAAAAAATAAGTGCACTTTTCTTTCTCTTTCCCAAATTAACTCTGTACCAATGGTGGAGAACTCCTCTGAGAGAAGTATTTCAAGTTGGAAGACTCAGAAAGTATAGGAAATACTAGAAGGAGAGCAAAACCTGAGAGACAAGCAACAAACTAAACTAAAAAACAAACCAAAGGAAAAACGCATACACACACAGACACACAAAACCCAAACCAAAACCAAAAAACACCAAAACCCAAAACAAAAAAACTCAAACCAAACACCCCCCCAAACAAAAACAAACCAACAAAATTTCAAAAAAAACCAGGCTGCTTGTTCCTGAGCAATGAGATTGATCATGAAAAAATTCCATAGAAACCGTCACAAAATGTTTAGCTAAAATTATAGACTATTTTAGTTGGAAGAGAACTCTGGAGGCCACCTAGGCTAACTTACTGCTCAAAGGCGGTGTTGTCAGATCAAATTGCTGAGGGTTATATCTAGTGAATCTTGAACGCCTCCAAGAACAGAGGTGACAACCTCTCTGGCAACCTGTTCCAGTCTTTGGCTGCCCTTATTACCATGTAGTTCTGAACATAATGAACAGAGAGGATAAAAACAATCAAGAAAATGAGACTAGAAATTCTACGTAAGACCCATGCTTTGCTCCTTATAAAGATAGGACATGGAGGAAATCATATGGCTTTGAAAAAACTGTTTGTGACAGCAGAATTTGACTGAAATATAGAGGATGCATTCTTAACCATGGGAGTTGTGTTTGATGGCTGGGAAGTGGGTTGCCTACTGCAAAAGGGTAATAAGTACTTTTGTGATTAACATGGTTATTTTGTATTCTGCATCAAATCAATATGAGCGTGCCATTCTGGTGGTAGTTAGAAGTTTTGAATTGCCCACCAAGAGGTGATGACTGAGACTTTTCATATTCAAGAGAATTTCCTATAGAAAGAGATTTTTTAACAGTTTTAGGACTGTGTAGACCTTCACATGGCTGTAAAAATAAGAAATGAATTTATGATGTAGGGAAGAATACAGCATGATTTACTATTTTTTAGGTGTTTGGGGGTTCTTTGTTGTTTCCTTAGAGAAAAGATCAAAGGAGCAATGCATTCATACTAAAAGGGAAAGAAAACACTGCTTTCTCATCAACACAAGGGGGAAAACTTTATAGTTGTTTTATACATTACTTAAAGGCATGTTTTAATTTGATTTTCAGGTAGCACTTTGATCCTAAGGTAATCACAATCACAAAGAGGCTACACAATCATTGTCAAATATACCTTTATTCTTTTTGATGTAACAGTGTAATTAGAAGTGATTGAATTTCCATTCCCTGCAAAATTTCTGATATTCTAAAGTTTGACTTGATTTCATATCAAGATGCAATATTTATATTTCATTTTATTGTAAAAAAAAAATTTCAGCTTTCTCAAAAAATTAATTTTCCACTTCTCTAGTATGCTACCAAATGATAAAAGTATACATTTAAAACAAAATATTTCAGTAATATCCAATGTAAATTTCTAATTAAATTGATATGTTCCAAAGAAATATCTTGAAATCATAAAATCTTCATTAAATAATGTACACCAATAAGTTCTAATAATCAGTTGAATTTTTGTTAATCATAAAGGTAATCCCTGATCACAAAAATCATGCAAATCTCTACTCCTAACAATAAGTAGTTTTAGTGTGGGGTTCTGTTGAATCACTGGAAACTGTAGCCAGCTTCTAGAAACATTCCTGCATAGTCTTTTTTCTGCTTTGCAAGATTTAGTTATTTACTTATTTTAATATGCACTTCCTTTTCTATGAATCAATAATATAAGTAAATGTAAGTTTTAGCAATTAATACGGTATATATATAAACTTTTACTTTACAAACAGTGATTCACTGCTGGTATTCCACTTAGGGCTGGGTGACCATGCATCATAATTTTCTAGTAGCTTCTAATTTGTGACTTTAAAAAATTGAATTAAAACAAATTGGAACACTCTTCCATTATTCCTTCAGAATTTCTATCAGTAGTTCTGTGATCATCTGGAAAACAAGAACCATAGTGGTGTCCCCTTTACCAGGGTGTTCTGTTCTTTACAGTGAGAAAGCTTTTAACTCCTTTTTAAGGCAAAATTAAAGGGAATTTTGGGATCATAGCAGATAGATATGACATATGAGATGGCCAAGTCCATGCTCCTGCCAGTTCAAGATAGTCCTACTAATCAAGTATTAAACCGTTATTATAAATGACCTTAGGAGATAACTTAGCCTGTAAAATTTCTTTTAGAAGGTCATGAAGAGCTTCTGGGGATTTAGTGAATCCAGGGACCTCACAAATTGCCTGCATTCTACTTTTTTTTTTTTCGCTTCTCATAGCTATACCCTTGCACAAAGCACTGTCTGTTGAGTTGGACCTCCACGTAGCAATCCTAGCCAACAGCAATGCTTAATCCCTGTAGTCCTTAAAAAGTGCAGAACATGGATATACATCTGCATGACTAAAACCTCACAACTAAGAAGAAAGACTCGCCTGTTGCCCCTAACAGTGGAAGCGGATGGAAGAGGGCAATAATATAAGCAATGGAAATAGACATGCTGATTCATACAGTTTATAGGGCAAGCTCTTTCAGGATCACATGTCAGTCATGCTTTGGAAGACATATCTGAGTAACATGGTAAGCACTGCAGTGGCATGAAGTTTCTTCAGCAAATGGTGATACTTCAACTGGCAGGAGGAAACATAAAGGTAGGTTATTTTACTT
>VWZZ01008359.1:923947-966748 GCA_013399095.1 Psophia crepitans | reverse complement strand
GTTTGTTTGGGGTGTGGGTTGGGGGGGGGGGGGGGGGGGGGAGCACACATCAAGGCTCTTTCTGCAGTTTTATGGCCTTTCATACAGCTCTTCATAACTATAAATGGAAATAAGGCACAAGTTGGCAATTCTTAAAAATAACCAGCCTGAAAGAGGAATTGAAAGAAAAGAAATTGTGATTAAAGATCTAGACACTGCAACTTGCCTGCAGTCTACAGAAGGTACAGTTCTCTAGGTTTTAAGCAAGAGAGAGATGCAGTTCACATCACAGTCCTAGAGTTACCCCCTTTTATTTTTATTTCACGTGCAATTCATTTTTCTAGAAAGCACTACTGTGATTATTTCTTAAAATATTTTTACCTGTAACTCTTTATTTTAATTTTTAAAAAATGTACTAAAGATGTAAAAGTGAGATGTAAGAGAAGTGTCAAAGAGAGATAGCTCTAATAAGACATTCATGGGTGATTTGATTTCCCCTGTTGTTGCAGTAAGTCAGTAGATAAAAATCATATTTTAGAGTCTCCTAAAATTTTAGAACTATATTCACAAGGAGTACTGATGACATTGCTACTGTAGTTAAGTATGTCCTTTAATTTTTCAGTGAAGAAAAACTGGTGTTACTGTTTCCACTCTACATGTATGTTAATAGAAGGTATTGAATTTAAGTACCATCCAGCCAAACATTAATGTTGTTAGTCATGCAGCTACAATTGTAAATGAGTGATTTCTCCAAATTGAAGCTCCAGTTCGTGATGCTTCTGCACTATTAGGACTCTGCAACTGGGATCTGCTTTTAGACCCAAATAATCCCCAAATTCTTTTACTCTCTAAGTTGTCATATACGTCAGGTATGCAACAACCTAAGCCAAATACTATTTTTCCCATATGCTCTCTGACAATTGTTTCAGTTTTTTTTATCAAATAATTTGTGATGAGTAGTATTTTGCTGCATTTGACTAGCTTCTGCAGCTTTGTTCAATAAACTATTTAGCAAATAACAGAAGCATTCATCAAATAATGTAATCTGCAGTATTGGATTCTTTTGGTGTTTGACTGGCTTAGATAAAAACATATCAGCAAAATGGAAGCTATGAAAATATAGTGATAAGACTATAGCAGCTGCCCCAGAAGGTTTCACAAACCAGAGTGGAAATAAAAAACTACTGCTTCTTGCTCATGTTCTCTTCCTTCTTACTTTCTTATTTATTTCTATACCATAGGCATTAATTAATTGTTTAATTGGAAAAGTAAAGAAATTCTGTTGTTGGGCACATGACACCAGTAATTCAGAAGGTGTACAGCTGGCTACTGAAAAGTGAAAAATCAAGAAAAGAAAAGAAAGATTTAATGAGGTGTTTTTCAGCTGTTTAGTGAGTCAAACAGATGTGTTAATAATTAGCATATACTTTAAGATACGTTTATATACTTTGTAGGGATAAATACACAGACTATATATTGCCATCATAGAATCATTAAGGTTGGAAGAGACCTCAAGGATCATCCAGTCCAACCGTCCCCCCACCACCTATTACCCACTAGACCATGTCCTTCAGTACCACGTCTAACCTTTCCTTAAACACCTGCAGGGACGGTGACTCCACCACCTCCCTGGGCAACCCATTCATGTACTATACCGGAAAAAAAAAGGCAGATGTCTAAAGTGGCTGTACATTTACTGAGGTGGTTGAATCTCTGAATATACATAGATGTTGTTTCCTCACACATGGTATAAGCTGTACCATGATCTTTGGAATAACACAAATGAGCTCAGAGGAATTACACTGAGAGTTCATGGTAAAAATTGTAAAGATAAGATGAATTTGGAAGGATGCTCAGTGATGTGCAGAGAGACATTACAGGTGAATTTGACAGCGGACAGCCTAGCAAGGTGCCTGTTTCCATGGATGTGATGTGGTCCTATCAGACTGCCTACATCAGCCTGGAAAAAGTTGTGCAGGTCCTTGCCTGTGCAGTACAGGAGCTATGAACATAGCCCACGTGCACCAGAAAACACTGTTCTGTCCCATGAAAAGAAGATGACAGAAAGAGCTCTATAAATTTTTAGTCTTATAATCTTGACCCAAAACCCATTTGAAGTCTTTCTGTAGGTTTCAAGCTAGCTTTGTCTTATTACAGGGGAAAAGAGACTGAATTATCAAGCCAGCTGGTGGTGATCTTGTTTAGAGTGCCTTTGTAAAAAGCTGGTGGCAGACAACAGCTGATAGCATAAAGACATACTTCATCAAATTATATGTCCTGTCCACTTCTGGTATTAAAAACTAATGCATTTGTCACATACAATTGGTCCTAAAGCAGGCAAAAGTACTTCACAGCATGTCCTCTGAGAGCTGTCATAAGTAGAAATCAGAAGAAATGCCAAATTCTTTAAGGCTTGACAGCAAATGATGTTTTAATTTAGTGGACGTAGAAAACTCTCTTTGATATCTTAATGGATGTGGGCTATTAGAAATCTCCACCCCTCCCCTCAAATATTTGTGAGAAAAGAAGATATGTACACAAAACTAATTGATTATTTTAATTTTAAAAGAAAAAAATTTGCATAGTACAGAAAAGGTTGCCTTTGAAGGACTGAGCCAACATTCCAAAGATGCAGATGTTAACAGATTAAAAAAAAATAAAATATCTCTAAGTGGAAATAGGAGTCTTTAAAACTGGATCCCTACTCTACAGCAACCTCAGCACATACTGGAGTACACTGGCATCCATAACACAAAGAATAAATTTTATGATCCCAATCCTTTACCTTAGGATTAGCCTAGTGACTAATTACAACGAAGCAGAAGGTCAGACTCTTGGAAAGAGAATCATTGCTTTTGCAGCTGCTACCTGTCCCAAAATGTTTCCGTCGAATTCCCTAAAAACCTAACTACCAAGTTACTTGTACTTCTAAACCCAGAGCTGTTAAACAAGAGGGGTAAGGCAAAAAAAATATGATGCAAAACTTTCTTCAGATTTAGTAGTTGCATTTGGGATGCTTTCTAACCCTAAACGTAGGAAGTGACATTGAAATGAGCAGAGGCAGTTTACTATTGAAAGGTGCTGACCTTTCGGCAACTTTGCTGGCTCATTTATATGCCTCCCAAACTACTTATCACCTTCATTTATGATTAATAAACTCCAGTCATCCTGTTTGCACTGGATCACAGGTTCTTTGTTAACTCACCTTTTTTGTATCCTTTGGTATAAATGCAGAGTGCAAAGTTTGTAGAAATATCTTGGGTTTTGATATGAAAGATATTGTAGCTACATACGCAAAAATTAATCAGGTAGGACTTTACAACCATGATCACAGCATCCCAAAATTTGTGATGAATTCTGCATGTGATGTCTAGATTATAGTAGTGCTGACTGAAGTCTTGGTATTATCACAGTTAGGTATGCTTATGGGTTATCTTAATTATTTATTTTATTTTTCTTACAGAGTGCCCTGGCCTGTTATGTAGCTATCGTTCAAACAAGCGCAATTTCGGTTGAGGAGAGCAGGATTCAGGAAACAGCGCACAGTTCCGCCACTTCCTCAGGGACTGGAACTGTGTGCAAAAAGGTGTTCCTTCATAAACTTGTTGCTCAAGGCTCTAAGTTGCTTTGGCAGATTCACCCATGTCTGAGAAGGGAGAGGCACAGTTCCTATCTGTCGTCTTTTCTCCTGCAGGCTCTGTACATTTTGGAAGGACAGAACACCTTAGCACAAAACACAGTGATGTTTTTTTTAGTCTCTTGACAAAATCTGTCTTGAATTATGCCTGCAGAGTGGACAGAGGACTCCATGTCTTCCTGCATCCTATTTGTCTTCCTACAAAGACATACTGTTTTCTGTGTATGAATAATAACTTGAAAAGGTACAAAAAGGCTAAAGGAAATTTCGATTTTGCAGAAAAGGTAAACAGATCGGTCTTTTATAATAACTCTTTTAAAGATACCTTTTAATTAATAAGTAATAGAATTACAGTCCATAAAATCCTCCAGCAAGGTTAATAACTTGCAATGTTCCAATATATGTTATTTTGTGGGATGGGGAAAGACCTCCAGAGCTCTTCAGGTTCAGACCCCTTTCACCACCCTTGCCAATTCATATATTCCATTTCATAAATGAATCTATCCTTTAGAAAAAAAAGTTAATTTTTTTTTTCATCACTGCTTGTATTACAAGACCTCACTGAGTCCTCATCATTCTAGAGTTTTCTTTAAAGATCCTCCCGATTATGTCAAATGTATTTATTAACTCACCCAAATAATAATTTTCTGGTGGCTCTCTGTTAACATTTTTATAGTTCATGGCTGTCCCAGAGTGATTTTAAATTTGATGCCTTTGCTCTTTTTAAGGTCTCTGTAGTCACAGCTTTTTCCCTATTAATTGTATAATGGAAATAATAAAAGTTGTTTTGGTTTATATAGTTTCTTTTACAGTGAAAAACAGCTTAGCTAGCAGCTGTCTTTGCATATTAGGTGGAAAGACGGATGCTCTTGGAGATTAGTTTCTTGTCTCAGGTGACAGTTAATTTCTTACTTTTTGGGAGAGAGTTGTTCCACAGACCCAAAGACATTAGATGTAGGATTCAGTTAGTTTAATTTTAGTGGGCTAAAATGTTGATGCTTAATCTAAGGAAATTATTTGGATTTCTTGAGTCAGTGAACAGAGATGGGTTGTAGAAACCTCTGTTTGTGTGGTAAGAGTAATTCACCAGCTGTTTCTCTTTGTCTCACTTTCTCTCTGTTTCTTTCTTTAATGATGGAGGAAGTCTAGAGTAGCTGCATAGAACTTAAGACTTCAGATCTTAGATGAAATAAGTCATAACCCCCTCTGGACTTGCTCCTGAAAAATGCCAAGCACTGTAGCAAATCTAGCAAATAATTTTTACTCATTTAGAGTTTTAATCTGTGACTACTCAATGGGGCTTTCATATTTTATTCCTAAACACAAGAATAACAGCTTTCTGGAATCAGCTACAGAATTTATCACTTTGCAAGACTCAAGTCTTTCTCCATGTCCATTTCCCAAACTCTTCAATAGTACCTTCTCCCTTTCATGACTGAATCATCTGGGATTACTTATGCTCAGCCTGTATTTGAATAGTAAAATACTTGCAAAATGAAGCTTCGGTTTTAGTGGCAGCCCTAAGATAACACTAATGTACAAATAACACATAAGAACAAATATGATAGAAATTCTTATCCTGTGTCTAGAGATAGAAAAGAAATAAAAAATCTGAGCAGCAAGCCTGATGCCTGTGTTCTTTCAGGCTCAAATGGGACTCACACTTCAAAGCTGAGAACAGTTGTCTCAGTCCAGAATCCAAATTTACAAGTGAAGTTTGACTATGTCAGAGCTAGTTCTCTTACCCTACATGTTGTAAATAACTTTGAACTCACTCCTATGAAACAGAAGTGCTTTCTGAAGAAAAAAGTTGAAAAGATAAGTGGCTTATGAGCTACTGTAATTAAAATCTAAAAGATGCTTTCCCAGCTGTTGCTTTTGAAGTTATGCTTAGTTGGTGGCTAGGTGCCAGCATTCAATTAGAAGTATGCATTTTTATTAACAGACTATCATGTGTTATATTATGTCAATAATTCCTTTTAAATTAATTCTTTTTATTTCTTGCGATAGTCACAGGTGTCCAGGTCATCAAATATTAAAATGGGCCCCACTGACAATTGTGCAACATCCTAAGTTTGTTTGGTGTTTTATTTGCACTTCATTTTAAGTTAAAAATTAAAATATCTCTCAACTTGTAGGACGGAGGTTTTGGCCAAGATAAGTTAATGCCTGAGGGTAAAAAAATCAAAAAGAGAGATACACAGTCTATGTGCAACTTTTTGCTTGCATTTGAGTTTCTAATTATCATGATTTCATTTACTTACTCGTCATATGCATGTTGCAAGTTGGGGCCTCATTATTTTGATTCACTTTCTTAGATGTCAAAGTCTCAGGCTGGAATTAGTATTGTGAGGTGGGTTTGATGTTTGTAGGCTGTTAGAGGTACTCAATTTCATGTCAGAGTAGTACAAGAATCATCTTCTTGAGAACAGTCAATTTCCTAGTCTCACATAACTTTAGGTGGCTGCAGTGTGGATATCTTCAGCTAAGCTTGACGACTGAATTTTCTCAATCTGGCTAATTCAGACAGCTATTTTGGGACAAGATGAGTGGAGCCTGGAAGTGTCTTTTAGTCTTCCTCACATGGTGACAGAAGCTTTAAACAGCAAAGTCAGAAGTTATCTACTGTCTGAAGATAGCTGAATTTAGAAGAGGTGTTCCCACACATATTGTCTTCATTCATGGTAAAGGCCCTACCCAGTATGAAAAAGGATTGAGCCATATCCATTTTTTCAGGGTGCCAGTGGAGGTTCAGGATACTATTCTGCCATTTAAACCATAATATATGATGTTAGGTTTCCTCTTCCTTTATAGCTCAGTACCATGACAAATTCTGGACTGTAGGTCATATAGACAGAACTCTCTGGCCTGTGAAACAGTTGGGCTGGTGTCTCTTAGTACTTGTTGCTAACTAAGGTCACTTCTGAGACTGAGGGACTTGCTATTCTCAATGAATTTTGGCTGTTCCTTTAGAAATGGCATAGGGAGAAAGTTGAATTGCACTGTTAAAACCAAGGTTAAAAGCAACAGCCCGGCTGCTTGCTTTTTTTTCAGTAACCACACTCTCAAGTTGAAGATCCTTTTAAATACTCTGTGAATTACTAGATATCAATAATGATTGTAACACAATACTTATCCAGTTGGTAATACATATAGTTAGTAGTGTCCTTCATTTGTGACTTACAAAGGGTGCCAAATGGTTTTGCCATAATATTTTTATTGCATAATATTTTTGAGTAGCTGCCTTCTTCGTTTGACATGTGGGAAAAAGGGGTCTGCCCACAGTCATGTTGGAAATGTGCTAAAAGCTATTTGGAAATCTAGGAATCCTCATTTCTGTTCCTGCTTTGATGGCTCCTGTAGACGTGGGTGACAAATGCTGTTTCTTGAGATATTCTGGAGTTAAGAGCACTAGGAAAGCAAGTGGTATATAGGCTCATCTGCCACCATATTCCAGCTTTTCATTTTAATCTCAGATGAGGAGGGCAAACCTCTCACGAGCTTTCAACGGATAGAGGGAATTGTTAGAAATTACAAAAGAGTGAACAATTACAATGACAGAAGAGAATAAGACAAATAGAATTTAAAACCCATTTCTTGGTAACAGCTTTTCTAAATTATGTAGCTAATTAAAAAATACAGATGTTGATTTCACCTACTAGTCATTTTTCATTGCACTTTTAAAGCTTTGGATCACGATGTATTTTTAACCATCTGCAAATAGCATAAGAAAAACATATATGCCAAAACATTTTTTTTATAGCTGAACAGCTCTTTCAGTAAAACCTGAATTTTCACATAGATCTGTGCAAAAGCTGATGTTTCTTCTGTCTCTGACCTATCCCTGACATCTGTAAGAGCTATCTTCAGGAAATATATCACTTCCCTCCATTTATAGCCCATCTTCCACTGAGTAGTAATTGATTGCTGGCCTTTCCCAACAGCAAATTATGACTTTAGCTGTATTGTCCAGCTGTGTTGTAGGAAAGAAAGTCAATGTTTTGTCTACTCCTCACTTTTTTCTTCACTCTGTACCTGTCCATTCATTCCAGAGAGGCCCAGCACCCTCAGTTTATGTCTGTCCAATAATCTAAGACTGTGACTAGCCTGAGGAAGTTGGTCTCTTGCCATCTAACCCAATATCCCACACATGAACACATGGGCCACTTGTCCGTACAGGTGTAGGCCAAGTGATGGATTGTAGGACGTAGCAAAATCTGCCAGGGACTTGGAAGGATTTCAGTTTCTTTGGATAGTCTGTGACCTATTTATGCATGCCGTATTGATAAATGAAGTGAAAAATCTTTTACACCTTTCAATGAAGGTGCCGTTTGGTCTGGCAACACTGCTGACAATTTCAGTGATGTCCTATAAGAAACAGCTGGGATTATTAATTCATTTTTACACAGGTCACTAAGCATCCAGAAGTCAATATTTCTTTTAAATTGCTCTCAATCTGGACCAAATCCATTCTGAAGGTGAAAGGTTCCACTTATATACTGCTACCAGCCATTACCAGAATCCTTTTTAAGTCTTGCCAATTGTTTTTCCTTGGTTCAGCCTAAGAATGACTGTATTAGGCAGAACAGAAAAACTGTACATACTCTTTAACTTTTGTTTTCAGCTCATGGTGTGATTTCATTTTTTAGTTCTTGGAAATATACTTTATTTTATTACAGATGACACCAATCAAGGTGAAAAAAAGAAAGATGAGAAAGACTTTAGATTCTGAGTCTGAAACAATTGCTCAGTGACTCAAGACTCAAATGTAATGAGGAAGGAAGAATTGCAAGAAAGAAAGATTTACACAGACACAGTTAAGGACAAACCTGAGCAGAGCTGTACTATTTCAATTCACAGGAATTTCTTCAAACCTGTAATTTGACTTTGTGTGAAGACATACCTGCTGACTCTGACATTTGATGAAAGTCGGAACAAAAGTGTTAAACTTCAAGATGCATGTCAGAACTATGGATCTGAAACATGACCTTAACATCCTCCATCTTTGGAGGAGAAAGGAGGCGAAATGAACCTTTGCTGTTGATGTCTCGAGTGATAACACTATATGCCTGAGTCTTTCGATGTTGTCATTTACACCTCTACCTGGCTGGCTTAAGACATTACTGGTTCTCTTTTATAATCCTTTTTCAGAGTTGTAATTGACTAAACAATCTTACTTGGATATTAAACAGCTGGAGAGAATATGGAGAAGAGCTACTGTAATTATGCAAGGGCTGGAAAGAGTGCTTTGCAGTATGTTAAAGATGCAGTACTAGCTCTTTAAACAGATCAAAGATTATTTGATTACACTGTGTAAACTCCTTCTTGGAGAGACACTAGTGATACCTGAAATAAGAGAAAGAAGCAGTGCAAAACCAGTAGCAGGTCAACTAGTCACACTAGTTGGTTCTGTTGGTCTTGAAGTTTGTTGCTTCACAACCCTGACTCTGTCCTGCTTCCAGCATTGAGGTGATGTTTTGGAGTTCCCTTTGTATGTGAAAATACCTGAAGCACTGGAGAGTCTGCGGAAGCACCCAGGTCAGCTTGAAACATTAAAAGACAAGTTAAAAGATGACTTCAAAAGTTCTAGTGCTGGACTGATCAAAAATGTGACAATTCTGCTGCTGCTGGTTTTGATTTTAGTAATTATAGGGTTTACCCCCCGGTTGTGACAAGTAGGCATGCAAGAAGCTCATTTAGAAGCCTTGCAAAAGATGGTAGAGCCAAATATTCAAGAAGCTTCCTAATGCAGCTTTCAGACCAAATTATTTAGTTTTGGGCTTGTTGGACCTGAAAAAAGTATCTAAATTTTTTCAACTGGCCAGAAACAGTTAGCGATGAACTAGTTCAATATTATTCTTTGTTTTGTTGTGGTGGTGTCCCTAGGGATTTGATGTTCTTATAACTCATTCCCATTCTATCCTGTGGGGCAGATTAATTATCTGTATATAATGCAACTAGATTTCCTCTGGAAGAAAGAACTGTGGTGCAGTGTGGGAGTCCTGTGATGTCTCATGGAAATGTCATTCATGCAGAGAGCACAAGAAAAGGAGCAAATATAGGTATTCTTAGGTCAGGTGGAAAAAATGAAATAGTGTGCCAAGGAACCATTTTTCAGGGGTATCTGCATTATGGTCTTTATGATCAGCTGAACTATTATTGAGAGAAAAATAATTAATAATTTTCCTTCTTTCCACTACTATCACCTTTTTTATTTTTCTCCTCTAAGTCCTGTTTTTCTTTTTTATCAGTCATGTTGAAAGCTGGTAATATTCTTCTTCATCCAACCTCAGGCACTCATTTTCAGGAAATTAACTTGGCATTGTAACAGCTCCTAACATCTGTGACTCTTGACTTGGAGATAGTTTACTAAAGGGACTAGGCAGAATTTTAATTTATTGCCAAATAAATTATTGATTTTTATTTTTTTTTAAACTAAGACTTAATAGTTTGGTGGTTTTCCTCCATTATATTAACTTTAATTGTGTATGAGAATAATATGAGGGATAGACTGTGTTTTGTATTATGATGTATTTCAGAGAACAGGTCAAAATAGGATATCCTCAGATTTCCAGAAAAATGTTTGTCTTTTTTGGTATAAAGATTTTTTGTTTCATTTTTAGACAGATGTTGATAAATCCTTGCTGTGCAATTTGATGTGGATGTAATGATGTCAAGAATATTTGCTGCAAAAATAGCTGTGCTCTGCTTTACTCTCCTAGTTCCAGTTCAGCATTAACTTCACTTGTGTTTACACCACAGTAAAACAAAAGGCCCAGAAAAAAACCTGCCAGCTGAGCATATTTTCACAGAATAGTGGTACTTTAATGAAAACAGTTTTGTTGTCAATGAAGATGTCAGACAGGCAATAAAGAGCATAATGTAGCCCTATGATCTATATGTGGAAGATGTTAGGCACACTGAATCACTGTATCCAGCTGGTTCTGCACCTAATTTTCCATTCCTAATGTTGATACTTAATTTGCTTTCCACATGCTATTCCACATCAACCTTTCTTTGTGGTCGTTCAGATCTTTCTCGATTTTTTTGAAGTTAATTATTGCAGGCAACTATGTCAAAGCCTTGCATTCTGCAAGAACTCTTCCACGTTATAAGCTCTTTATTTTTCACAATTTTCATTGTATTCCCAGTCTTTTCTATTCAATCTTCTTTCTGTTATCACAAAGTTTTAACTTAACTAGAAAGGCAAATACTGTAGTTACCTTTATAACTGTTGAGAATTCTTTCTACTGAGCTGGATCTGCTTTGACTAGCAGTCACTCTCAGACACAAACTGAATTTGGTTCTAGATTCTAAATTTCAAGTGTTCTCTTCCCATAAACAAACTGAAAAAACCCCACAAACTCTTGAGCCCTGATAATTCTGAATTTTTATACCTGGATCAGCATTTTGAAAATGAAGTCCATTCTAGCTTTTCTACTCAAATTTCTATTACTTACCTAGTACTACCATATTTTTTCTTTCTTGTATTTCTTAAATAGCAATTCAAAAAATTTGCTACATTTCTACTTGAAATATTAATCTAGCAGAACACCAAAAATGTATATTTGGGTGAGAATTGTGTATATTATTTTTAAAATTATCATATACTAGAATTGTTAAGCAACTGTCTCAAGAGTGACTTTTCAGAAAGTTCAGAAATAAGGGGTTAAATTACAGCATGATTTTTGAAAAGTGAAAGCATCTACAGTCCCTAGTGGAATCACAGAAAAAGCAGATTTAAGTACATATCTTTAGACGTGTATATTTGAAAGTTTCTGCCAAATCCGCAAAGTATAAAAAGAAAGTCCTATTCTATCTCTAATCCTTTAACAGTCCAATGCCAAAGCAGTATTCAACTGGCATGCTTTGGTCTTTCTAAGATTGAGTAGATCAATATTAGGTATTTTACATGTAAATCCTCTGCATGCATTTCTATAATTAGGTCAACAATACCTATTTTGAAATTCCCCATTTATCAGTTTATAGAACTGGACAAACAACCAGTGTTTAGAAAATTTAAAATGTAAGACTTCCTTCACTCTTTCTCCAAATAATTTATGTTCTATTTCTTCTACACTACAGGTGTTTTTTCTAAGTGTAAAACTCGTCTTTTAAACAACTGTCTTCAAACTATTCATGCTTAAATCTCAGTATTTTCATTACTTCTAGTATGAAATATAAATAAATCAGAAGGACTAAAAAAAAGTTTTAAGTGCTCTACTTCCTACTATTTACTTTTTGCCTCTTACTGATGAAACAAGTCTGTTCCATGATTCCTATGTTTCAAATAATTATAACCACAGACACTTTTTGATTTAAAGACAGAGATATTGAAATTATTTCACTTGTAATTTCCATACTACTCCTCCTCTCTCCATCTTCTCTCTCCAGGAAACCATCCAACAAGTCAAACATGGAAAATTTTAGAACCCAACCTCAGCTGATGACAACAAGGAGAAGTGCCTGGCAGTGCAACCAACTCCTCTAGGACTAGACTCCCAGATTCTATTCACAGATGCTACCCTGGACTTATTGCCATTTCTACTAGCTAGAAGCATTAAAAACCCTGATCTAAAACACACTGGGAGTAGTGGTAATCCTACTTCTATATTCTCTAAATTTTTCACTAGGATTTATAATTTACAGTAGCACTGATGCAGGACACTGAGATGAATGAATGAAGAATTTTACTTCTTATTTTCTTCTTAAAACAATCAGTTTTGAAATCTTCAGTTAAATGAGTTATCCTGATGTGACTTACCATTTTCTAAACAGGAAGATTGTTGGTAAATTTCCCCTTGGAAACATGGTTGGGATTTGTTTTGCTTTGCTTTCTAGTTCAACACAGGTTAGTGAAAAAAATCAAAACTTTCTGGAGGAAAATTGTGATGTCAAAAAACCAGAAAAGATCCTTTGCTGGTGTCCTGGTTTCAGCTAGGACAGAGTTCATTTTCACAAGAAGCCAGGACAGGACACAGCCAGGACAGGTGAACCAAACTAGCCATATGGCATCATGCTCACCATGACAGGGGGCTAGTCGGGGAGTGGCACGGTGGCTCTGGGAGGGTCCGAGCATCCAATCAGTCATCGGTTCTGTAAACTGCCTGATGTTATCACCTGCTGTGTATATTCCATTATAAGTACTGGTGTGGTTATTTCCCTCTCCCTTTGCTGTCCCAGTAAACTGTCCTTACCCCAATCCATGGATTTCACCTTTGTCTTCCCATTCTCCTCCTCATCCTGCTAGGGGAGGAGTGAGTGAGCGGCTGCATGGTGCTCAGCTGCTGCCTGGGGCTGAACCATGACAGCCAAGAATGAATATTTCATCCTGGGCCAACTATATAAGCTATATCTGAGTGGGTTTTTTTTCGCCTCTGTTGTCTCCAAAACGTTTTACTTATGTATGTCCTATAAGTATTTGCCTTGTAGTTTGGTTTAGTCACATAGTGCAAAGTTGCTATTTCTTTTGCCTATCTGATTGCTGAAAACAGCAGTGCAGAGGCAGCGGCACAGGTATCTGTGAGGGGTGGCAGTCCTCAAAGGCACCCATCACGCCCAATGGCATGACTATTCTGCTGTTACATTCTCGGTTGTTTCTGTGATCCTACTGAAGTATGGCTGAGGACGTCATCCCACCCCAAGGGAAGCTGGTGAGAGGACTGCAGGGACTTCAGTCCTTGGCTTGCCCTGTTTTGCTTCCATGGGGGGAAGAACCTTAACCTTTGGTTTAGGTTTTGATATGCGTTGTCCTGTTCAATACCCAGAAGCAAAAGAGAAATTGTCATTTTCACCCTTTTCCCTACTTTCTTTCCTGATAGCATTTGAAATGTGTTTAATTCTTCACCTAAGAACAATTCATCTCATCTCCTCTTTAGCTGGTTAGCAGGTAATAAATGTTTAATCTCTGCGATAATTGGCAGTCCTACGGTGATCAGCGTAGTGTAAGAGCCAAGACAGAAAAGAATGCGTGTTTGTAAGCTAGCAGACTAGGGATTTAGATTTTTCCCTTTTCAGCTTTAAGAAAATCTTGTAACCTGTGTGGGCCATCCTTTTAGGTCAATTTCATGCAGACTATTTTCTCTTTTTCTATATCAATCCTAAATTAATACAGTAGGTGCTCTGCAGCCAGCATGGTTTTGCATTGATCTTGGCCAGCTTGTTTACAGTGTTTTGGCAAGTTGCTGATGTACTTCTCCCTGGGGATAGAGCAGGGGTTAATTGCTGTTAAACTCTCAGTGCCAAGTAATGGTTCAGACTCTGTGCTACATTAAAGATGACACTAATAAGGAAAGAGTGCACTGGATTGCTCTGTGTTGAAAATTGGACTTGTGGTGACAGAAACTTGGAGCAGAGCTGATGTAATAGGGAGGCCATAATGTAATTATAACTGCTGAACATGTGTCATACCAAGTTAAATGATACATTAATGAATCAAAACAGGTGATGGAGTGTTGCTCTTTCAGCAGATAGAGGTGTTTTCAAGGTCAGATTGTCATTAATTTAATAATCTGTAAACTGGATATTTTTCAAATTATAAGCAAAATCTACTTTAATGGGGTTTTTTAACGTATTTCTTGTCCTGTACCAAAGGGGTGAAAAAGCAGAAGATGTTATTCTCAGTATAATTTTGTTTACCTCTCTTTTATGATATCTCTATTATACCTAATACAATATATGTGTACCTAACATTTTTCAGCCAGGTGTGAGCTGTGTTTCCCTCTGCTCCTAACAGGCTGAACACAAGCCAAGAGGTGTATAGACATATTAGTATAGCATCGAGCAGAGCTAATAAGCTTTGCTGAGACAGAATAAATTACACCAAATACAGGCAGTAAACTGTTTCAAGTCAGCTTGAACCATGGACAAAACAAGCTCAGGCCTGCTCAGAGCAGAAGTAAGCGTGTAGTAATATAGTGAGTTATATTACGCATAAATGTTCTTTGCCTATTATGATTCTGCAGCAAATGAAAAAACATCTCTTACCTTAACTGGTTCCTTGTTTAACTCCAGTGTCATGGACGAAGCTCCTATTTTTTAATTCTGGTAGGACCTCTATGTTCAGGAGTTAAATAAAGGTTTCTGTTCCAGATCAGGTGAGAGTCCAAGACACTACCATGTGAATGATACTTGACTGCCTGAATATGACAGTATCTATCTATCTGTCTCTCCAGCAAGTTCCAAGCACTTAAAGAAACCCATCACCTACTTTTTACAAAACCTATAGTATTTTTAGAAGTAGCCTTGGTTGAGAAGTTAAAACAGGGCCCCATGAAACAAAGAAGATAGCCATTTTTGAGAAAAAACAAAACAAACCAACTTTCTTGAATGTTGCAGTCCTCCAGTCCCTGCCATGTCTAAAAAATTATGTTGATTTCACATTTGTCTTGCATTCCATAAGTTTCTTATTTATCCTCATGCTCTTAAAAAATGAAGCAAAGATTTTTTAAAAGAGTCTCACGGAGTCCAGTTCTGAATTTCCATTAAAAATGGGATTATAATGCCTAAATCAAATTGAGTTTTTTGAAAACGTCATAGTAAGGTCACACTTTGACTTTATTCTTTGATTCTTAATTTTTTGTTTTCTAATATGGCAAATAAACATTAAAAGATGGAATTTTGCAAGAGATTCCTTGCTAAATGGTTCTTCCATATTTTGTCTTTTCCTTTCTTTTTTTCTAAAAGTTTTTGGGGTTGAACTTCCTGTGTTTGAGAAAATCTTGGATTTTGCTTAATTTTTCCTCTGATATCACTCTATTTAAGGGAGGCAGGTTTTTCCCGTTGGGAAAGTGAAATAACACAAGAACTACAAGTCCTTGTAGGTCTCAGAAGATCATCTAGAAACCAGGTCCATGCTAGCTCTGTTCATCAACATGTCTTATCTCCCAGCACCATTCTTTGGCAGAGTATCTCCTGGAGGCTGGGCGCCTTCTAAGCACAAGTTTGTGAGGAACACCTGAGGTAGGAAGAGCTGTTCACATATTCTTTCTCAGTCTTTCCTGTTTCCCATCCTCTTGCCTGCTTCTCTTCCTCTCTGTATTTTGATGAATCAGATGATAAACTGTGCAGCTCAGGTGACTTCCTTTTAAGGTCACCCTGCAAGAATGAATGGAGAGGCAGTCGCACCTGTCTTCAGCAGATTAATTCTGATTTGTTGTTTCCAAGCACATTTGCAAGAGAAAATTCTGTTCTTTCCACAAGTTCAAATTTGGCCTAAGAGTCATTTACATTTAGGGATATAACAGACTATTAAATAAAATACTTTCCTCTCAGAAGGTGTCAGGGAAGTCAAACTTTCCTGAAGAGAAATGTCCACAGAGCAGACATCACCACTGGGAACAAGAACAGCATTCCGTGTGTCATTTGGCATTCTTGGGCCTTGAAATATGGCCATTTACTGGCCATCCCTCTGGTGGAGAGAGGTAGAAGAAAATATTGCTTCCATGGTATGTACTGTAAGTCATCTGCCTTGACAGTCAGGTCAGCATTTTCTGTAGAGGGAATCCTGAACTTTTTTCTTTTTCTCTGAAGATTTTATTTCAAGCCATGCCCATCTTAGTGAAAAGTGAACATTGCTTATCATGCTGTGAGCATGCACTAAAAAGCTGTGGCATATGGTCTCCCAGCACTACATCTACTCTAGTCGTCCTTACTATAGAGGCTTGACACCCCAGCACTTTCTTGTTTGGCTGGTCAGTTAACCAGATCTAAGAATCATAGATATTTATTATGGTTGCCAATTGAAGGCTGAATTTTACCTTTGAGAGTCATAGAAAATTTCATTGCCCATTTTATTTATCACAGTGTAATATTGGAAAAGAATGGCTAAGCACTATAATGCTCAAGATGATATTCTCAAGGAAAATTTGTTACCTTACAAGGGATAAATTATCTAGAACATTTCATTAAGAAGGCTTTTTGCAATGCCCAGAAGTTGTACATGTTCAGGGGGACTCATTGACTCTCCAAGGTGTAAACTTTCTTAGTTGGGGAAAATAGAATAATCCTTTACCATGAAGCAGATCTGATCAAAAATGTTATGTTGTCAACATTTAAATGTTCTGTGGGAATATAGCAAATTTGTAGAGATATTGTGGGGAAAAAAGCATTTTAGTTTTGGAATGGACCATTGAAACTTTCGGATTTGAAGCAATGTTTTGTGTCAAGATGTATTAGATTTTGGGTTGTTAACCATCATCTATGATTTAAAAAGTCAAGATTAGACTAAAGGATTTTAATTTTATAGAAGCAGAGCATAACCCTAACACAAAATTAATTTCCCTCATAAATTTTTACTTAAGTGGAATAAAATAAATGAAGAAACACTCTTGTTCTGACTGTATAAGAGGCATAATATAAAAAGGAATGTGAACTGGAGTTGGAATATGTGCTGTCCCATCCAGCCAATGCTGAAATCTTACCTTCAGAAATCTCTTATTCCTGGTGCTCCCTGAGACAAATACATTGATGTCCTTGCTGGAAGTCAGTAATTGTATGAGATTCATCAATCTCTGGCTCACCAGTATGTTGTTATTGATCTCAGAAAGAAAACAGATCTAAAAAATTGTGATAAATGCTGCAAAATCCCAGTTCCAGGCTTTAAACCAAATTTTAAAGAATCTCCTGATTCTGCTTTTCTCCAAATCTCTTTTCCTGTATTCAGCCACCCATCAAAGATAATATCTCCCTCTTTGCTACATGTCAATGATAAAATGACTTTTTGAGTCTTTATAATCATGAAGAATTGCCAGTGTCCGTGGAGGTGCTTCCATAATACTGTTATCATTACTTGTATGATGTCACAGAAATAAAACCTTATGTTTAGGAATAAAATTACAGTGTCACCAAGTACAGCAAGGCTTCTTTCACTGGCGGCAGTGGCAGGCTTTCTGTTCCGTGCTTACATAACAGAGTAGGATCATTTGCGTCACTGTTATCCCCATACAGAGCCTATACTGGTTATTAAACATGGCTATGCATGTTACAGGCCTGTTATTCTATAAGTGTCCTTATTTACAAGTGACCCTTGATCAATCCCTGTAAAATCTATCTGGTTCTTGAAAATAAACAAAGCTCCAGGGAAAATTTTGATGTCTTGCTATTCCTCTGCTGCCTTTTTTTAAACCCATGTGTAGATGTTGAGTTATAGTCTTGACGGAAGGATTCCTTTGAAATATGTTGAACTGTGTAGTGTAATTCACAAGAAATTGCAATTGAATTATGACCTGTTACTGATGACCACACACACACACAAAAAAAAAAAAGCTCAAATCAGCTATTTGAGGTTAATGTGCCTGAAATACTATTCATATTTCCCTGGTTGGGTTGTAGAGTGATTAAGTTCTCATGATTTGGTCAAATGGATTTTTAAATTCCTTTCTCCAGTAATCTATTTACTATGGTCTGAATCCTGCAGACTTTGCTCTGGGGCACTTAGAGAGAATAATATACCTTAACATGTCTGGCTATAGACAAAATTAAGTCTTTGGGGCCATGTGAAGGTGGACTTAGGTAATATGTTCACTTGGTCCAGGATAATCTACTCCTTGGTGGAGGAACTAACTTATTTCTTAATATTGCCTTTATAATGGCAACGCTCCTTTCTAACAAGTGTCAGATCTTGAAGACACATATATCTTTTCTAAGGAAAAGGAAAGGTGCATTTCATAGACACTGGCACATTCCCAAAGTCAGTGCTGTTTGTTCTTCCAGTTCCATACAGCTTTCCACTGAAAGCACAAATTCTTTTATGATACACACACTTGAGTTATGTGCATTATAAACATTCTCTAGCACCATTGTCCCTGTATGATGTAGTAAAAATCTGGGATTTCACTTTGTTAATCTCTGTACAAACACAAAAATTGTTCCTGCCCTAGAGATTTTACAATATAAACATAAAAAAAAAAAAAAGACAGTGGTTCCATTCAAGAACAGAAGACATAAGAAAGAGGCAGCAGCATTCTCTGCACAGCTGGGACTTAGGACCTAGTATTTATCAGGTTGTATTGGCATAACACAAGTGAGTTTTAAGACTATGAAGATGAATAAGGAGGTAGCTTTACAGATGATAATAAGGTACTCCTTTGAGGCCTACCTTCTTCCTTTCTGTGTTTTGAAATGCACATCTTCCTCCTTTCTTGTATACCCTTTGTAACCTGAACATGGAAGAAAGAGGAAGATGTGCTCTTCAAGGTCCACAAGAAGATGGAGACTTGTCTCAGGTATTGATTAGAAGTCAGTGTTACATTTCACTCAGCTTTTGTTTGCATATGAGATTATCCAGAGATGAAAAGTAGGAAAAAGAAAAGTGGACAGAGGACAAAGGCACCCGAGTAGGACACTGGAAGAGGATAAGGAAGGTTTACCAAGGAATACACTGGAGGAATGTTTAGAAAAGTAGGAAGAAAAGTACAAAAGAAGAGGGTCACTGAGGCCAAAAGAGAATAGTTTCAAGAAAAGCGTGGTTCAGTTTCAAAGGCCAGTACCAGGTCGGTGAGGATGAGAAAGGAGGCGTTGTTCTAGCTATCCTGATGTAAGAGAACACTCATTTTAAACTGGGCAGGATAATTTCATTGCACGGGAAGGAACATGATGAGATTTTTGATGGAATTGTAAAAGTATGATCAGCAAGTTCACAGATAAAAGGAGACTGCTGATAGCCAAAACATTACCAACTGTGTGACAGCAAGAATACTCAGTTAACAGCAACTGTTTATGTTGATTTATTAATTAAATGAAGCTTTCTTCCATCCACAAAGTTCTATTTCTTGTATTTCCCTAAATTTACCATGAATTTCAAGCACCTTTTGTTTATATTTCTTGGCATGGGTTTGGGATTTTTGGGGAGGGTTTTACCTCGCCAATTTAGAAAATGCAAATAGCCTATAAGCTATTGTTGCATTTAGATGAGACCTTAACCTTACTGTGATATTAAGGTTTCTTTAGTTGTTTGAAGAACCAGTATCAAAATTACTCTGGCAAATTACCTACTGAACTTGCACTCTGATGCAATCCCCTTCTGGTCTCTTCTACACTCCAATCCTTCTTTAAAAATGGTCTTACCAGCCTTTCTCTAGTTTTTTCCTGAAACTACCATTGTTAAAAGTATATTTATTCTGTCCCCTTTTCCCTTGATTATTTATTATCTTTCGGCTATTCTATTAGACATTTACATTTCCCCTCACAGGACATATACACTGGGATGTTTTAGCTGGATTTTTACTGCATTCCATGTCTTTATAAATTGCATGCATTTCAAAATTTGCCTGTATTACATGCTTTTAAGTTGGGAATGCACACCTAAATATTCTAAAAAGTTCTAAAGTGTTTCCATTGCTACAGGTTTTGATTTATACCCTGGGAATTGCATGACACAGAAAATAAAACCTTGTTCTTATTTATGTATTTCAGTTTTTCTAGAGCTTCCTCTTGGCACATGGTACAATCATTAAGGAGGGGCAGTTTCTCACAATTGCAGTTAACTGTATACTGCTCCTTAAAGAGGTAAGCTGGCCTTCCGGACACTAACTACTGCATGTGGTAAAAATCTGAGACCCTCAATCCCCTCAGAATCCCCTCAGAATCCCTAGTCGTAGCATCCTTAACATCTTCTAGGCTGAAGAGTTGCATCTTAAAATATAGTATACCTATGATATTTACAGTTTATATATTTTAAACTGGACAAGTATCTGATTCCAGGGAAAATAAAAACATGAAGAACATTCCCCTTTCAGGTGACTACTGTTTCATTGCAGCATGGACTCCGCTAATAAAGTTTTTTTCATATTAAGGGAGTTATAATTTGCTAGCAGGATCTCGACAGTTGTCTTTAGAATAAGATAATATGCCCTTCCCCTCCCTACCAGGCCTAATTCCCTGGTAACCTTATTGAAAATGTGCATGGGCTACAAAACTAAAGATTAACTGTCCAGGGACCTGCTTCCTGGAGCTTATTTGAAGATTAAATCAAATGGCAGGCAATATATATTTGGTAATTCAGCTTTGTTTCAGACTTTTCCAATCTAGTGGCAAGTATAATAGAAGAATCTGACACTCAAAAGCACTAAATGGGTTTTTCTTTTTTCCCCTTTTTTTAATTTGAAAATGCCTGGTATTTCTGTCCACAGCAAAATTAGAATTAATGATTTATTTCCTCATGTCTGAAGATCCTGTTCTTTTATTTTTGAACATGAAGCCAAGTAATTTTAATTACAGATGATGTGAACAATTTTTCTTTTTTTGATGAGATATTTTTCTTTCTTTTTATTGTACGTAACAAATACCAGCAGAAGGGTTTAAAGTGAAGCAATAAAATATCTATCATAGCATTACAGCATTCATTTAAACAGAAAGGGAAACACACATATTGTTTTTTAATTCAGTGTTTAGACTATGTATTAGTTAAACAGATTTCTGTTCAGCAAATTGGATTGAGATGGATGGAGATGTTATGCTGTTTTAAAAAACTGTATTTAGAAGGCGCATTCAAAGACACTGAAGTGCGATTTGTCCTAGTAGCAGACATCTGAAGAACAAGTGACATTCTTACACAAAATCTATATTGGTGATGTATTTAATTACAGACTTGATTGAAATTGACAGCTTCAGTGACCTATGAGTGCACTGTTACTGACTGATGGATGCTTCAAATCTGGTTACTTTTAAACCAATTCACATACTGTTCAATAATATCCTGTCAAACTGCAAACTACATTTTTGCATCTATATGGACTAGGCAGAGAACATTTTAATTAAAATAAGGTAGAGACGAATGATTTTTAAAAATTGATGCAATTCTTAAAAATGCAGTCATTATGATTTGACTAGGAGATAAAGAACTCTCAGTATTATTCAGGGTGGCTGTATTCCTTAAGAAACATATATTTTACTTTCATACTCACTCATATCAGCCCCAACCCTTTCAACACAGATTAGCTCTCCAGCCTTTTCTGCACATACACAGGCAGTTCCCATTAATAGCTAGATGGAGTCATTGAGAAAATGGTACCTGAGCTCTCTGAAAGCATGTGACATCTGCTAATGGAAGCTTTACAGGTAACTTCAGTACAGAGGCCAAGGAGCCTAGCACCAAAAGATGACTCCAACGGCCGCTCTGCTCAGCCTTTCTGGAGTATTAATCACGATCTCAACTGCAGCACATTTCTCATGACTTTGTAACAGCACGCACAGTGTAGAGTGCAAACGCAAGTCTGGTGTTAGCAGTGGGCAACTCTTCTTTGCCCCTTTGTCTCCTTTGTTTCCACTTCTCCATAGTTCTGTAGGGGTAGATCGCGCTTTTCTCAAGCTGTTGAATATTGAACTTCTGGTTGAAGAGCTCATGTTCCAACTGCAGCCAAATAAATGGCATAAAGGATGAACAGGTATGTGAGATGTCAAAATGCCAAGTAGCCCCATAATCCCATTCAGTTAATTTGTATCTGTATCCTGGTGGTAATGGTAGCAATAGAAAAATAGGCAAGCTTTCCGTCTTCCCAGATTGGTCACAGTGATCAGTGTCTGACTTACTGTCAAATTACATTGCTGTAATTATGTATGTACATGATTTAAAGCAGAAGCAATGTTAAGGCTCCAGGATATGCCAAATGTGTCAGCCTGCCTACCCAGTGAGTTCAGTTCTCCATTAAGCATATCAAGAACTACCTGAACAATCATATTTCTGTTGATGATATTTGCATTCTCTGAAAGAACAGCGGAAGTTACAAAGCCTGTGTGGAACAAATATGATCTGGGTACAGAGCATGAGGCTGAAAAAAAGAACTTTCAGTGAAGACAAAGCCTCTTAAAATAAACGCTAGGCTTTCCGCTTTGAAGGTTCTTTCTCAGTGCAGATAAAAATATTAAATTTGTACATAAGTGATGGAAAAGTCTGACTCCCTCTAGTCAAAATGTATATTTAGAGGAAGAGTGAAATGCTTCCAATTTACAAGAAAAAACTGTAGATCCAGCCTAGTGAAATTTTAAAGAAAAACTGTACTAATTTTTGCATAGAAAAAAAATTAAAAAGTTCTTTTTCTACTTTTGCTTCTGTTCCCCTACCACAGTTTTGCATTCTACTTAAGTAGAAGTAATAGATTTCACACTTCATCCTAGAAATCAGCTTTACACTCTCTGATATAGGGTAAGTAACAGAATGTAAAAATATTAAAAGTCTTAAAGTTATCTAGAATTTTACCAGTGGAATCAAATCCATGCTATCACCAATAAGGATTATGAAAATATCCTTTGAGTCAAAATTAAAAGAAAATAAGAATATTTAGCATTAGAAGAAATTTTCAGCTGTTTGTAACTTTTTCAGACTTTAAAAATGTTGGCTGAAATTTTCTGAGTTGAATATCTGCCTCAGGCTGAATAACCTAAAATAGTTCAACTGTTTCCAGGAACAAGATTAGGAAAAAAAGACCTTGTTTTCTCAAGTTAAAACCTATTATTTGCAACAGGTTTAAGAGAAAACTTTGCTAATGTCTATGTTTTAACGACAGCAGGAGCTGGGCAGTTCAATCTCTGAGTCAACAAGTTATAAATTCAAAGCACAGATGTCGCTCTGTCCCCTCTGTGCCTTGCTTCATTCAGTACCAGACAGAGTATGTGGGGAAAGGCTAGAGGAGGAGCAGGCATACCTCTGACAAATCCCAGTTTGGTTATTTGATTTGAGGACTGGTGTGATTTGATCACTGAGACAGCAGACCTTATGAATTATGCAAGCAACATCTGGCCCCTAGAGAGCACAGCCTGGCCACGAATTGGCAAAACTGCTCCAATTTTCCACTTTTTATATGATATCCTCTTCAACCACAATACCCTCACACTATCATGACCATTTGAGTATGGGCAAGATGAGCCTTCTTTTGTACAGGCCAGTCTGAACTTCCCTATTCTGATTTTATTTCCTTGTTGGCCAGTTACAGACTGACTGAGGTTTCTTGAGCAGGATGAGTGAAGCAGCAGGTTAACTATGAACCATAGAGAATGATTTGGGTTTGAAGGGACCTTAAAGATAATGTAATTCCAACTTCCCTGCCATGGGCAGGGACACCCTCCACTAGACCAGGTTGCCCAAAGCCCCATCTGACCTGGCCTTGAACATTGCCAGGGATGAGGCCTCCACAATTTCCCTGGGCAACCTGTTCCAGTGTCTCACCACCCTCACAGTGAAGAATTTCTTCCTAATACTTAATCTAAATCTATCTTCTTGTAGTTTAAAGCCATCACCCCTTGTCCTATCACTACATACCTTTGTAAAAATTCCTTCTCCACCTATTCTGTAGGCCCATTCAGGTACTGGAAGGCTGCTATAAGGTCTTCCCGGAGCCTTCCCTTCTCCAGGATGAAGGACCCCAACTCTCTCAGCCTGTCCTCACAGGACTGATGCTCCAGCCCTCTGATCATCTTCACGGCCGTCCTCTGAACTCGCTCCAACTTTTTTTGTTATTATTTTTCTTTTTTTTTTAAAAAGAGCCAAAGACAGAAGTTTGTGTTGAGGACTGATACTCAGTAGATTAGATCAAGGGACCTGCTCTGCTATGTAGGAAACCCTGACCTCTACCACGTCCTCTACTAATGATTTAGTACCGGGTGCCCCATGATCATGCTGTATGTGACAGGGAAGAGGCAGTGCTGCATCTGTCAATCCCTCCAGTCCTGACCATGAGCCGTGCTCCACACTGTGCACACTGCCAGTGGCACTGTGGTATTCCTACATCTAGGTGGGATGCTGACTTAGAGGTGTTCGTTCATAAGTCTGCAGAGGGTAGCCTCATGCCAGTGGCTCCTCAGCCAAGTGTATCCACCAGGGGGCTGAACCTGCACTTCCTCTCGTACTGAGCAGGAGATTACTATTGCAACAACACGTCAGCAACAGGGTAAAACTAACCTGTCTCATGACAGTCTAAGCCCAGATCAAGTTTCTATTAGTGGGCGAACAATCCTGGTGAATTTCACAGTGATAGGAAGAGTTGAAATCAAAGGATCAAAAAGTGACATTGCTATGAATTCTTGGCCTCCACATGCCAGTTACTCCTGTGGTCAGTTTTCTGACACCTCCTGCTTAAAAACAAAAAAGCCAGAAGTATCATGAGGCCCCGCTTTCATGGTCTGTATTTGTGCTGAAAATCAAGACCAAGTGAGCTTTTGCCCTTCTGCTGTGTGGGAGATTTCCATCCTCTCTGAGCTTGCTGTAGGACATCTGTGTTATCTTAGACAGGTGTACTGAACCAGTCAAATTCCCCACATGCTGCAATTCCCTTGGGGTTTGCCCCTCCACCTCACCAGGTAAGTGAAAAAATGTTACCTTCTGAACTTTGTTGGATTATAAACTGAGATCTGGGTGGTTGGTTCACAGTGTTGGACAGTGGCAAACTGTGACAGGTGGATATAGAGCTGAACTTAACCACATTTTTCAAGTATTCAGGCCTACCATCCTTTTTCAATGATCTCTTGTTTAGGTATTTGAAACTCCTAGGAAAACTTTTTCCTGAATTAATTTTTACATTTATCTTTTCCCATCTAATCTAACACAGGCAATTCTAGCTGCAATAGTCAAATGTTAAGCCAAGTCTCAATTTTTTTCTCATCAGCTTGTTCACTTGGCTATAAGTGTAGTATAAGAATAATCTCTGAACATCAGGAAAAGAAATACAATGATGTGAGTATTACACAAAATTTGTACTGAATAGCAGACTCAATGCAATTTAAGTAATTTTTCTTTTCATTTTCAACTTTTCTATTTTCCTCTCTAACATTTCTGGATAGATATTCCAAGATCATCACTATGAATAGAATGTAACAACAGCCATCTGCAGGTCAGATAAACCCATCCATCAGCACATCAGCATGTGGACCTAAAATATTTATAGAATTTTTATTCATGAGAGAAAGAAACCGTTAATTGGTGATTAACATAAGAAGGTAATAATGAACTCAAATCTGTGTAGTACAGTTTTGTTATTACTCATTTTCTGCAGGCAAGATAAGAAAACAAAATGAAGAAATTAGTTTTCATTTGCCAGAAGAGCTATTTTGTGTAGATTACTGATGAAATGCATTTTGAAATCTGATGCATCTGTACATATCCAGATTCATTTCTGTGATCTAGTGAAATATCACAGATACTTCCCGGAAAGAGAGCTTTATAACAAACAGTAAAGTCTTTATCAATCACTGTGTATTCATAATAAGTCACCGCCCTGATACTTAATTGTGGCTAAATATAATTTCTGACTTTAAACATTTTCAGCATAGCGCTCAGAATATCCCCAACTAAAATTCAGGGGGGTTTATATTAAAAGTTCAAATACTGTAATGGATTTGAGGCTGCCATGAAGATGTCTATATATTCAGCAATTACTGAGTTTAAAAGTATGAAAATAAGTTTGATTTGTGTAAAACAGACAACTCTGTTTGAAAAAAGGTAATGTTCCTTTAAGTGGTCTTCTTCAGAAAAGGAAAAGCTTAAGTGCCATAAAAAATTATATCCGTTGCTTGTCCTCTCCTAGTTTAATTTCATTTTAACTTTAAATAAACATTTCTTTACATTTAGCAACAGTGAAAAAGGCTGTTCTCAGTCATTTTGTATGATTAAAACTACATTAGCAATATAGATGTATTAATTTACAGATACAGATACTAATTGCTTAAATATTGAGTTCAAAACTAGACACTAGTACTGGGAAGGGATAATTGGTTCTTTCCATAGAAAAAACTATAATAAAGAACTTGAAAGTGCTGTCACATTTCACATAACAAGCAAAATCTCAGAATATTTGAAAAATATTCTGAAAGAAAATGTCTTGGGGCTTTCTTAATGAGAATGAATGTGGTTTGAAAAGATCAAATAATATCCACATATGTCAAATACAGGTTCTAATAACAGTTAGAGATAATGAATAAAATTAAAGTAGGTCATTTTTAGTAATTTAGGATCCAATAGGAGGCATACCTCTTCATAACTGCTTGTTAAAATATAATTAGAAGCATTTGCTGTATTTACAAAAAATATCAATATCAAAGATTTAAAAAACTAAAATGAGATATTTTACCATTCTTTAATTTTCTGGGTTTGTTTTATTAGCATTTGAGTAGTAAATAGCATGTAAATATGTTAATATTATAATAACTAGCACAGCACAGTCACATCCATAAATAATATGGCAGCTCAAGTAATCTGATAGGAGAGGTGGGCTTTTTCCTCTCCCCCTGAATGTGATAGCTTTTAGCAATCCACAACTGTCTACATCTATATGGAACTGAACATACAGTATTACATAAAGAAAGAAAGTCCAAAGCATTTGTTAGACACCAAGCTAATGTGTCAATTTTAGAAGATTTTTTTTTTTCCTGAAAGTGTACAGAAAGCCTTAAGGGAGGAAGAAAAAAAAAATAAGGGGGGAAGAGTTTGATATGGAAGTGGTTACAGACTGGTTTCAGTTCAGTTGAATTCAGTGCAAGTGCTCAGCACTTTTCAGCATTGGGCTAAATTTGCCAAGCACATGCTGGTCATTCATCTATAACATTGATGCTTAGAAATACAATGGCTTGTCAGAATGTTGGAGAGATGAATTGTGCAGTCACCACTAGTGGTTTACTACTGAGAGAAGCGACAGGTAGAGCTGGTTGGCATTTATGGCTGAGCCATTTCCTGATTCAAAATGCTGATTTGTGAAATTGATCATATGCAATTTTGGAAAATCTCCACAGTGATTTTTTTTTTAAGCTTTGTCATTGTGCCATTTTGAAATTTTCAAGAGGGAAGAACTTGCTTTGCCTAATTTTCTGTATATTTGAGGTTCACTTCAGAGCCATAGGACAAGGAAGTTGTTAACCTAGACAACAATAAAAGAACAGATGAAAACAGGCCATGATGAATAATGATGAAGGAACTGCAAGAAAGAAGAATGAGACCACTCATGAGAACACAAACGCAATGAAAGGAGTCAAGAAACAAAAGCACTTCAGTTTTCACAGTAAACCTCAATAAATGTCTTAAGGCTTAGGAAATCCTGTAGACTGGTGGGCTCAAGAGATGACTTGTGAACCGAGCAAGACTGGTACCTACTTACCACAGGACAGGGGGACAAATTGTTAGCTATAGATGTATTTCCCTGACATCATCTTGGAGCCAATGTGATCTCAGGTGAATTGTCCTTTTGACTGCTCATTTACTACCCATTTACAGATATCTCATATGTTATTTCACCACTGCCTTCTCAATCCTCAACATTACACTGCATCAGAGCATAAACCACACTGACGTGGTAGAAAAGGAGATCTTGGATAACTCATTGGAGAGAGACATTAAAAAGTTGTCAACATAATAATAGTAAAAAAATATAAAATTGGATATTATTGTGTTACTTCCTCTATGGCATTTGTAAGGTATGGCTTCTTACACTCAACTGAATAATTAAAAATCTCTTTGACATTCTTGCCATCTTGAACCTCAGTCAATGGCTTTGAGAAAGATGTTCTTAACCCAATTATATAATTTCAGAAGTTGTGGCAAGACTATCCTCAGAGCTCATGTTTCTGATAGTGCCACCTCCCTTTGTTTCTTCCTCTCCAACCTTAATGATTCTATTCTATTCTCTGTTCTCCTTCTCTACCGCAATAAGTGAAAACTGCTTATCTCCCCTCTAAAAGCTCTTCATGATCTGTTCCTACCACTTCATTGATAACCTTATACAAAAGCTATTACCACATGCACTGGGACTCTTGGCATGTGTAAGGAGACTTAATACATAAAGACTTTCAGGGTAGGACCCCATTACTGAATTTATCACTGCAGTTTCACTCTTTCTTTTCTGGTTTTTTGTTTGTTTGTTTGGACGTTTTTAATTTTTCTTTGTCTAATATTTTTGAATTTGTCTCCCTCATGGATTTCTTTCCTTTGCCTTTCCTCAACCCTTTGTGTATTGCTTTTTCTTAAAATACTTTATCCTGATGCTCTTCCTTGGCTTCCTTGCCAAATACATTTTTAGAGTTACTATTTATTTGTTGTTGCTTGGTGAAATCCAGTTCTTTAAAAATCTCCCTGAATGTTTTTTGAAAAACAATTGATTTTTAAGTATCTCTAAGATCAAGTGTGGCTGCCAGCTGCAATGTGTTTCACTGCAACAACTCCTCCTTGAAATGGCTGACTGAGTGGGATATGACTCAAGTCAGGAGCAGGAAATAAATTATTTCCTTCTGCTTGCTTCTTTGACTAAGTACTTGGCAAATATCAAGAAAACCTGCCAAAGAACGAACTCATCAGCTAGTTCCTGGTTTTCCTTTCTTTCTCTCCCTGCTTCCCCTTACAAGCCTATATTGTGAATGGTAGGATATTCTCAGCAACACCATGGTGGCTCAGTAACCCTTCCTAAGAAATTATCAGGAGACGTGTCAAAATCACTTTTTTTTCCCTTTTCACTGTTTAAAGTCTCCTCTGTATGATACTGCATTTTATCAAATACTTGTGGATGGCATAGATACATGAGGAAAGCAAGGATCACTCGTGCTCCTGTTGAAGTCAGTGCTTTTGAACAAAAACAAAATCCTTACAATCATCAGAAGTAATTTGTGATTATCTTCTAGCATTGGCTCACATGGTCCTAATTACTTCCAGTTAAGGGTCAGAGCAAAGCCTTTAGAATGAAGAAGAAAGGAAAGCCTTTCAGTGTAACTTCTGTAAAGTGTAAGAGTGTTTGACATGTTGGTTACTGTTAGCCCCATGACTTAGTCTGTCTTTAAAGAGGAGCCTTGAGGGTTGATGAGCCTCAAGGTACGCATTGTTTTTGTAGAGTATTATGGTAGTGTAATGACTCTATTCGTATGTATCTTAAAAAATTTTGTGCTGAGAATTGATAAGATGAAGGCTGAAGTTCAAAAATGTCTGTCTGCTTTTCATGTAAGGATGGGTAAGGCTTTAATTTATTTATTCATTTATTTATTTATGAAACCTGGTAAGAGTACAATGGCACATGGCTAAATGTTGACGTGTTCTTGAATAGGTTTTCTAGTCCACGTAGACAGGAAGGCTGTGGTAAGTGACCGGCCTAGCGGTGTTACACAGGCATACCTGCACAAACCGCTGTTTGTAATTTGACTCTGTATAATTACAATATAGCTGTGCCTGTAGTATTAGGTCAACAGCATCCTAGTCCAAAAACCTCCATGGTAGAACAGGGGTTTTTGATTTTGTTAGGTTTTTTTTCATTTGGGCTGGGGGGCATGTTTGTTTCTTGTTTGGGTTTTGGTTTGTTTTTTTTTTTTTTTGGTGGGTTTTTTGTTTGTTTTTTTTTAGGGTAGGAGGTGTGTTTGCTTCGTTTGTTTGTCTTTAATTCTAGGTAATCAAAAGATCTTTAAGAAATAGTCATTTATTTCCTGACAACCTAAGCACAAGCTGCTGATGTTCTATTAGCAAAGATGACCCAGCTCTCCCAAGAATAAGCATTCTTCAACAGTTTAGTCTTCTACTACAGGGAGTTATCAACTAAATGGACAGTAGGTAAGTAACATTTTCATATTTTACTGATCCTATAACTGCATGAGGAACAATGCAAATGACAAACTGCTGATAACATCTTCTTACCAATGCACAAATCATTGCGTTTTGCACTATCACTGTCTGGGCTGTACAGTAGAACATTAATTTTACAATCAGTACTTTATTTATTTACTCTTTCTCAAGCAGCATAAACTGCTCTTAAAGTGAAGTCTTCTTAATGACACAGAACCTTTTACACCCTTTTTACTTCTAATATATTCTTCAAGGGAAGACTTGCATATTTGAAGATTACTCTCACACATAACGAAGGAACGACAGAAAGCCTGTTGGCCTAGAAAAGAGCCATTCACATCCATTCATTTATGCATATCCCACTCACATGCTGGTAGTGTTTTGTGACATGTATTTCTCTCCCCTTATCCATGCAGTTATCAGGCACCATATGTAAGGCAGGCATTAAAGCAAGAACATCACACGTGACACCTAGTTAGTTGGTTAGAGACAGACAAAGTCGTTTCTTCTTATCTCAGCAGGAAGCCACACTACTTTGAGCCCAAAGCTTCTTGGTTCAATTTCTTGCTGGAATTGATTCCTTATAAATATGAATTACTCTTCATTTGATCTTTTCTCATTTGTGGGCAGGGCAGCAGTGCCCCACAGATCTGTATGTGGAGGGTCCACATAGGTTTTCTATGTGCAAAGCAAGAAATAGGGATTCGATGCTTCTCTACGTGAGACTGGAGGGTGCGCTTTATTTGATGCAGCCCCATTGGAATGGGGGCTTAAAAGCTTAGAGGAGCAAAGGGGCAAAAATTCTTCATCCTGTAGAAATTTATCACAGACCCCAGGGAAAATCTATCTTTAAATGGTGGATCTCTGTGACTTGAGCTAGTGTCCTGTTCTCTGAATCATCATTGCACTGTCATTCCCCAGGTATGTGGGGTTAGAGAGGAGGGAAACGGAACTTTAAAACTGATGAAATTCGTGAAAGTGTAACATAGATCCTAGTTTTTACTTTTCAGGGAGAAATGAAACAATTATCTGATCATTCCTGTAAGAGGAATCTACTCATAATCTACTCAGTCACCTTCCATGGGTTTAAGAGTAAGAAAGACTGAACCAGGCCTTGGTCACCACTTTGTATTGTGGGAAGTTAATTTACACCTCTGTACTTTATTTTTAACATATATACCCACACATACATTCTATCTAGAATAAACTGTTCTGTGTGTCTCAGTGATGTGTCATTGAAGTGTTCATATGCATCTTATAAAAGTAAAACTTTTTAGTTTTTGAGGTATTACAATATCACAGAATGGTTGAGGTTGTAATGCACTTGTGGAGATCTAGTCCAAGCCCTCACAGTCAGCTAGAGTAGTTTACTTCAGACTGTGTTCAGTTGAGTTTTGAATATCTCCAGAGACGGAGGGTGTCCAGCATCTCTGGGCAATCTTTTCCAGTGTCCAATCACACCCATAGGGTTTTCTGGTGTTCAAAAGGGATTTACTGTAGTTCAGTTTGTGCCCATTGACTCTTGGCCTGTCACTGGGTACTACAGAGAATACTATGGCTCCATCTTCTTTACTCCCCCTGCCCACTTATTTGTATTCATCTGCTTGTTTTCCTGTGCACTAGGATGGACCTTTCTTGAACTTACAACTCTTGAACCTTATGACTCTATAGTGATTTGCTAATCACTTGTGATCATGCAAAAAGTTTTGTGACTAAGACATGCAAAATTTTTTGGAAAAGAATGCTATATGATATTAAACAGCACAGGAAGACTCCATTATACAAGCAGGTATGATACTAACCATGAGCTATTAAATGATGCTGTCTTGTCCTCCTTTGGGCAAAAGGTAGGTATCTTTTTTTCACTCCTTTATGGCTTTTTTTTTTAAGGTGCATGCCCCATCTTTTGGCCAGCATTTCAACTTTTTCTCACAGTTCTCATATCTGGACTATATGTGATCTATTGCTGACTGTATAATGAGTGTCAGGTTTCCCAACACAGTCACTCCATTATCTAAGTCATTGCCCCATAAAGTGCTTTGAGATACCTTGACTATGAAAGGCTATATATCTAAATAAATTCTATTCCGTTCTGTCTGGTGCCCAAGCTGTGCCAATACATATTCAGTGTTCTGTGTGATGGGAAGAAAATGGGAGGAGGAAGAGTACAAAATCCATTCTTAACTATATTACACAAACCTTTCTTTCTTCACTACATAACTATTTTCTGATGTTTGACATTCACTCTCAAAATTGTTTCAGTAAAGTTATAACTCTGTAATGAAACATGGCGAAGAAACTGCTTTTAAGTAACAGACTTAAAGGACTGCTATCAAAGCAGCAGTTTCTTTTTTCACAGGCTAAAGCTAAAAGCCATAATTTAAATTTTGTTTTTGTACATGACATATTTATTGGACTACCAGAACTTTTCAAAGGTGATACTGAGTAGTTCTTTCTACTATTCCAGTATACTGCTAAGGTCTGGAAGAAAGTGTCCCTGGTCAAAAGGCTGATGCCTCATGAATAACGTCAGACTTCATAGTATTCTCTCAGTGCTTTTGATCTCTCGGATCATCTTTTGGTGGTATATTAAAGTGAAATTATGTTCATTTTCTATGAATCTTAAGTCTGGTACAGGGTCTTTATAAGTGTTTTGTGGGATTTTAGACATGGGACAGATGTTCTGCAAACCTTTCTGATTAAGATCCCTTGGTTGCATACACAGACAAGAAGAACACAAGATATCTCCTACTCCGTAAAAAATATACAAATGTAAAGAAGACCATATTTTTGCATGCAATTTGATTTCTGCGAAGCTTTTGAAATATTTTGGTGAATTCAAATTAAGAGTGACTAAATTCAGCTATGAGGCTGCTTCAGTATTTCAAAATCTGGATGATTAAAATGAACTTCAGTAAATAACAGGACCCTCCTGAGAATGAAACTTGGAGGGAAAACTCTCAAATCTGGCATAATATTTTGGCATTAATGTTTCTGGCAAGACTGGAATCAGGATTTGCAGAATGCAGTGAATTTCAAATATAAGAAAAAAAGTAACTTTTTCAAATAATTTACTTTCTGTGAAGCAGAGTTCATTAAAGGTGACATTACACTGTAAACAACATGATCTGGTTCCAGACATTTCAGTGCTTAAATCACAAGGTTTTGACCAATTCATTGTGGGGAGAAGAGCCACATACATGATTTTGCACTGCAGCTGTATTTGAATCAAGAGTTACACTATGCTGCGGCTCAACATTTAATTTCATATAAAAATATTTAACATATTTTTCTTTGACTAGTTCTTCCACCCCTACTTGAAACTAGTCTCTATTATTTGTGTCCTATTACTGTAGCAAACTTGTACTACTACTTATGGGTTACTTCATGGATATTGCATTAGAAAAAAGCAGACATCTATCTTGAGTTGCATTAATTGTAGGCTGAATGGATGACTGCATGCCTTCAGTATTCTATTTTTAATGTTGTCATGGGTGTCATATCTGTTTCCAGCTTTTTGGTTTTATTGCAGTTTCATTTTCTGTAATTTTCTTGAAATGCAGAAGATAGAGTTATGCTGTGATGAATGAGTTGAGGAGCCTATAGCTCAGACACTAGTTTGTTCAAAGATTGACCATTGAATGTAAAGTATGCGAGGCTAAGAAAATTTTTGATATGATCCATTGTTGAATGTGCAGCAATTCATTTTCCTTTTCTAAATATGCTATCTTTGCTATAGTTCTACCATTTGTCACATTTTTCCATTAGTAAGTACCCAGAAGGACAAAAGCATGAGCAGTCTTTCTAAAGTTCAGTATAAAATAAATTAAATTAGTCTATAAGAAATATCTTCTTGACATAACAAAACACAGACCTGACAGCATACCACATAAATTAGCAGCTTCTAAGATAGTTTCTGCAAAATGATAGCACACAGCAAGCTTTTCCAAAAGGTGATATTTAGAGCTGAATGGGAATTTCATGAGCATTTGGGAATATTTGGCTCTCATTTTGGGTTATTTTATTCATAGTTCTGTCGGTGATGAGACATGTGCCTATATTTATAGGGACATCATATTTAAACTTGCACAGGTACTGTTACAAGTCTCAGTTCAACAAAGTAGGTAAACATTTACTTTATATTGTCCCTCTTCAGCAAAGTTATAAACATATGACAAAAGTTAATCACATGTTTATATTCTTTACTGAATGGAGGGCACAGTAGTCAGGGCTATTAAACAGATGTATGGCTGTAGGCTGTGAGGTTCATGGCCAAGTTGCTCAAGGAATTCATGATCTTGAAATACTGCAACATACTGGAATCTGCAGGATTTAAAATAAATTAAAGAAAATGAAGAATTTTTGTGTTTTATCCTACTACAGCAAAACTTCCTTACTGCTGATTCCACTGTGAAGATCGGGAGGGTATTGGTTATTCAGGCAATGATATCGGTGGATTAAAAACAAGCCAGGTTGGTAGAGATCCAGGGTAAGAGTGCTAGCTGAGAAAAAATGAAAAGGTAAGCACATATGGCTGAACAGCTGCTTTCAAATTTATAAAATATCTTCTTTAATCCCTGCAGCTTTCTTGGCTTTTTCCTCTTAATTCTGTTTCTTTACAGGAAGCACTGTGAAAATCATTCCTTTTTTTTTTATTGTAATTTTCCCCAAATATTAAATCACTTCAATTTCAAGTTTATAGTTTTGGCTTTCACCAGAATACCCCAAATGCAGAAGTAAATACATCTAGAGGAGTTAAACAGAGTTTCAAATCATAACATGGAGAGAGAGCGAAGGAGAAGAAAAATTCTTCTATAGCAAGTCAGATTATTTATTCGCATATGGTGGTGTGACTTTTTTCTTACTGCTTTTGCTGCAGCAAACTTCAAACTGAATTTATATGTATGATTTTATACATAGTCCAAATCAGGGATGTTTTTGTGCCTCAGTCTCAAGGTAACAGTTTTTAACAACACTAACTTTCTCTACTTTGCCTTGGAATTCTCAAAGCACAGTTAAGACATTAATTTATTGTATATAATAATATACCTAAAGGGAGAGAAAATATTCCAGTTTTCAACTAAGAAATACAGAGATTGCTACAATGCCTATACAATACAAGGAGTGTAGGACAGAACAGAGATTGGATCTAGGGGAGTGGCTTCTTTCCACCATTGTCTTAACTGAAATACGTTAAAGTGTGTTTCAGTGAGTTTTCTTAGGAAACGAAACAATCCCTTATGTTATGGATATACGAACTTTCCAATAGCAAGAAAAGTTTAAAAAAGCTTTATTTTTGCTCCAGTATACTTTTTTTTTTGTAGTTTCTAGTACTTTCATCTTTATTTTGATTCTTATTAGCTGTGGGAACAGGAAGTCAAATGAAAGATTTAATGGTTTTTTTTCTGAGAAAAAGGTCATGTTTCAAAAAATCATTTTCTTTTCAGATTTTCAGTAAATGAATTATTTTCAGATGACATTTTAAAGAACAATAAGTTTTTCAGAGTTTGACTATAAAATTGTTTTTTTGATTTTTTCAACCAAATTGATGACCTCAACTTTTGCTTTTCCTTTCAAATTTAACTGGGGATGTTCTTGGCTACTGTGTTGATTTTTAATATTCTTTTGGTTTACTGCTTTTTGAAAAGAAACAAAACTGAAAATATTGTCCAAAACTCAACTTCTTGTGTCAAAAATTCTCTGTGTGTCCAGAGACAGGTATTAGTATGGATTTGGGAAGCAGTAAAGCTGCATCATGATGACATTTCACTTGACCTTCTGCTGTTTAGATTTATGGAATCATTGATTTGAGCTTGCTACAAGAGCTTTTTCACAGTCCAGCACTACGCCACCTGGACACAGATTTAGGCTCCCAGATCCCATTTTTTTTTAGTTGTTTAGATGCTTGTGGCCATATTTTTCAGATCTTTCCCAAAAGTACCTGATAGAACAGATAGGGACCCACTGGGATTCCAATTGGTTTTGTTCCTATTTAGAGAAATCAGTCATGGGTTGTAAATGACGATAAACAGAGAGAAATTCCAGTTAGGTGACTTTTGTGCCCCTAAATACCTTTAATACCTTGGCTCTTGGACCTAGAACACCTAAAACACTTCAGTATGAGAAGTCCTGTCAGTGTTTAAGAGGCATTGGACAATGCCCTTAATAACATGTATAACATAATCAGGCAGTTGAGCTAGATGATCATTGCAGGTCTCTTCCAACTGAAAATATTCTGTTATTATTATTAAAATACCATGATAATGTAGTGTTCGAAATAATTGGTAAAGCCAATCCTTTAGAAACAAACAAGTACAGACAATTTCCAAGTTTATTTCACTTTATGTAGTAGTCTTCGAGGTGTGTTTTACTGTAGAAGGACTGAATAATCTTAGTTTGACAGTACAAGTATATTTTGCAGAGGGAAAAAGCCTTCAGAGTTATGACCATGTCTGCATTTGGCGGCTCAGTAGATCTGTATTTTTCTCTTTTCTTTCAGCACATAGGAGTTTAATAGCTTACCTGTAGAACAGAAGTTTAGACCTGGTCTTTAAAGACCTATGTCCTATTCCAGAGGAGACCTCTATCATTATTCCAACTACGCTGACAACACAGAATGCACTGTCAAAGTCCTCTAGGTAATACCCTTATTACATGTGTCATTAGAGGATGTTTGCCACATCTGCTTTAACACTGCAGACATTTTAAGTAGGTTATTCCATCACTTTGCCATTTTGATTATGACAACAAAATGACACCATATTGAAATGGATTTTGGAAAGAAAGGCTAACTGTCCAAAGAGGTCCATGCTCACTCTAATTAAAATTGGCTTAGGTGGCACAACCTTCATAATTCAGACTATGACTATGAAGGATATGCATGTTGAAAGCGCTCTTTGCTCATTAGTGCTATTTCTGTCAGACACTGCTACCTGCTCTTTTCTTAATGAATGCTAAGCCATCTCTTTAGAAGATTGTGCTGCTTCCCTGAACTGAGGGAACTGTCTTATTTCCTCCCAAGTTCGTTGAGAGTAAAATCAGGGAGTCACCTCTTTGACATTTCCCAACCTCTGTACTTATTTATCTCTTTGAGACCCTGCGCTCCAGAGATATCACTGTCTTAATTAAGAAGAAGGATGTGACCATGGTAAATTGACTGATTCCATTGATTAAGGACTAGCTGTACAAGTAACATTGATTTTAACAGTGGGTCTACATAAATGTAATTGTTCGAACATGGGGCTGCATAATTATGGTGATGTACGAGAATAGTTGGTTTGTCCTTTTCAACCTTCACTAACATTCTTTTGCATGGTAATGTACCTCGTTCAATTAGCAGAAATCTTAAATGTTACAAAATGTCTTTTGTGAAGGCATACAGTAATCATTATAGTCTAATTTAATCTCACAGCATCAGACAGATACATCTCTTTCTTTTCCTTTCTTTGTTTCTAGATTTTTCTCTCCTAATCCCCTTCTTTCTTAGGGCTTAGGAGCACTCATATGCACATAAGTGAAGAAATCAAATGGGGAAAAGAGCCTTCCTCACTCTACCCAATTTGTAAAGTGTAAGGTTTTGAACCAGAACCCACAGAACCAATTTATGATTATGGACAATTTCTTTTCTGCTTTCTCCACTTCAGATGCATTCAGGTCATACTGGACACGCTCTGCCACTGCTCTGCAACTTCCTCTACTCTACCTCTGGTGAAAAAATCGCGTATTTCCCCAAATATGGTCAAATCTTGTGTCTTTTTCAGAATTAACCATTCAACTGTCTCAGTCTCATCTCCTGTTCCTCTAAAAATGGCGTATGTTTGACTACACATCTCTGGAATTCCTTTTTGGGAGGAATTCATAAGGCTTTAGTGCCTGCCTTGCTGTTCGTGGGAGTTAGTAAGCGGAATCTGGAGAAATAGAAATTTAAGCAAGAAAGTAGTAGAAAGCAGCACAGGAGCTGAAGTTTTAATTGCTGCAATAAATATATGGGCCACTTTCAGAGTATAGAACTTGTGCCACCAGTTCATTATTATTTTTTATGGTGTATTCTCCAGACTGAGCAGAGCTCCGTGGGGCATTAGATTGTTAAGTCTTTTGGGCAAGCAAGAACTGTCTCTTGGCACTGTGTTTATATGGCTGGTGAGTAATTCTTGGTAAGAAGCAATAACTTCGTTTTGTAGGGTTGTTTATTTGCTCAAAAATGTGATTTTGTGGCACCAAAAGTTACTTGGAAATCTGAGTCAAAGAGCTGAATCACTGGCTTCCCTTCTCCTTCAATGTTTTAATGTCTATTCTCAGTAAGCACAGAACTGGGCATTTTGGCATTCCCAAACCCATTTGAGTTTGCCATTTTGATGCTGCTTATAACTGGAAGACACAGAAGTGCTTGTAACCTTCATTCAATAAATAATACAGTCTGATACTGGAGATCCATGTAGAGTGAGAGACTCAGTCTTGCCAGTTTTGAATAAAGATCTTGAAAATTAATATCCCGACCTTCTGATAAATGCTCTAGAAATTTCTCCAGGTAGGCTGGAGAAAGAGCAGCTCCGTGATGTTTAGGGCTGTCAGGTTAAATTGAATTGATAATTCAGTTTTACATGCAGGTTCAATGGGAAGTAAAGTGTATCCCAGAACACAAATTCAATTTAGCATTATTGCTTCTGTTCAAGCGAGAGAGGAGTGGAGCCCAGCGTGCAGCTCTCCACCAGGGTGCCAGGTGGCTGCCTTCTTCCTTTTGCCTTCCTGCACGTATTAAATGCTGAAGCATTCTCCTCTTCATCATCCCATAGCCCGAGAAGTCAAGTGGCCCTCCAAATGTTATAGACAGAAAGGAGGCCTCTCCCAAGTTAAAAACATGCCCAGCCTGTCATGAAATCGTCTTTGTTGACCTTTATATTTTCCAGCTGACTACTGCATAAGTTATCTCTCACTGAGTTCTATACCAAAACTTGCTATCATGCTGAACAGTTAAGAAAATTTTTTTTTGTGGTCATTTTATGGCAGATGCCCTTGAAAAGTTTAATTTACCTTTTTTGCCCTACTACAAAATGCATCAATATTTATTCCCTATAGCTGCAGTAGGAAACACTTTGGATAATCAGTCTCCTCCATACTATCAAAAATAGGCAAAAACTGTCCTAAATGTACATGTGCATGAGTACATGATATATCTAAATGAGAATGAAAGCCCTCCAGCAATCAAGTATGCACACAAGTTAAGAGAAGTGAGACCAATACACACACTTCAGCACATATACATGCATACGCACAAAAAATCATATCCTGGATTTAAAAGGCTTCAAGATTAAAGGCCCAAGGGGCTTAAAACTTAAAGAAATATTTCTTCCACCTCATTGCATATTCATGAGTGAGTATTTTGGCAAGCAGGCTGAGCAAAATAGCTTACAGAATTATGGAAGGAAGATTATTGTTGATTCCTGTGTGCCACAACAGTGCTTTCACAGAGAGAAAAGAAAATGTAAATAATCATCCCAATGACTGCATTGACACCAGGTAACTCTGAGGGCCCTATCCAACCCAGATCTTGTTACGTATTTTTGATCCGTGTAAGCTGCAAAACACGGAAGAAGGGTACTCGAGAGGCCAGCCCCTTCCGGAGACAGGTTAAAAGGTAAGAAAGAAAACCTGCCCTGCGCAAAACGATGCTGCAAAGGCAGCTTTCCCACACCTTTTCTCTGTTGCTTTTTGTTTGGCCCAAACCTAAAGCTCCCACCAGACATCAGGGTTTGTGTAGGGTTCTCATGTATTTCACCAAATTTACTCTCAATTACTGTGAAAGAGGAAGAACTGCCAGAGGTCAGTTTTCATCTCCAGGGTTTCCATTTTTTTGTGACCACCCATCTCTGCTGTGCTGGTTACTTATCTAACTTCCTCTATCTTCCAGTGGTCGTGTTTCTTCTCATTATTATTTTGCCAAGGCTCTATCATGTCTGCAAATCTTTCCAGGTGGAAAAAAGGTTTTCTCTGCATCACTATGACAAGTGCTATGAGTAGATGTGATACTAGTGCGTTATATCCCTGATTAGCAAAAAGGTTCAAGAAATTTCAGTGATAAAACTGAGCAATATTAATGAAATAACACTAGATTCTAAGAATAATAGGTAAAAGATATAATTAAAATAGCAAGAAAGCAAAAAAACTCATTGAAGTACCAAAATAAACAATTTGCCATTTGTATATCTTTATTCAAATTGACTTAATTTATACTAAAACCAGCCTGAGCAAAGGATAGCCTCTTTAAAAACACACAGTTTGCATACGTCCTCTGGGAGCAGACAGACAACTCTGAGGACAAAATTGCTGCTATCTTTGCAAACAGAAAGGGTGCTTAGCAGTGTGAAAAAGTTAATGACACAAAGAACAAAAGCATTGCTACATCTGGTACACACAATGTATCAAGATTCAGATATCTCACCCGAACAGCAAAGTGCCCTGATTTCTGACACGTGATCAGACTTTTTGCAGTAAAAAAAAAAAAAAACACTTTTTTTTTTTTTTTTTTTTTCCCTGTAAGCAAATAAGTAGCTCTCATGGAAGTGGAAGTTCAGTGATGCTCCAGATGCTGCAGGGGTAGGTCATATGGAAATATACAGCCACAAAAAAGGTGTTACGAACTACCAAAATTTGCTTTTTTCACCAGGAGGCTTAAAAATATGTATACTCTACAGAAATATTTCCAGTTTGTGCAGAGCCAGGGGTTTCTTGACCTCTCCTGTGATTCAGTTTCTCATACAATATTGTTACTCAGACGTAACAGCCTCATTTTAGAGTTTCATGCTTTCCTTTCTCTCTTTCCTTTTTTCTACTTCCCTACCCTCATGGCTTTGTAGGTCATATTCCTTTCCTTTGGAAAAGGAGTTCTTGACAACATCTCTCCCTGGGTCAGTTAAGCCTGACCTAGTTCTTCTCTTGGGGAAGAAGGTGAGCTGGTGGGGCTCTGTTCAAGAGCACCAAAACCGTGATTTGTGGTTGTCATGAAAATCTAAAGCACAAATTCAGCTGTTGCCTGATCTTTACAGACACTGAACACTGTGAGATGTCAGAGTAACAGGACATTTCTGTGTCCCTTCTGCAAATCAGTGAACAGGGACACAGGGACAGGCTCTGCAGTCTTCAACACATGTAAGGTGGAAATATACGTTGTGACATCATTTTTTATATTCGTTGTTCATCCCAAGGACCATTTTGTTGCACTCTGGCATTGTCAGTGGAGCCAGAAGTACTTTAGGAAATCCTGAGGAGAAGGAGGAGAAGACATGTAGCCAGTGCACAGCCTTACTCTAAAATGGTGCCTGGCCTGAGCAACCTTTGCCTTTGAAATAGCAGAAGTTCTCTCTCACTCCATTTATACAGCTGGTTAAAAACACAACAGCGATGTATTTCCCAGTGTGACCTCTGTATTTGAAGTATCAGCACAAATTGAATTTCTACTGACAACCTGCAATTACTTGAGCAGAAAGTAAAGCATAGCCCAAACCTTCAGGATAGCACTGTTAAAGGTATTCACATCTCAGACAAGGCCATTTCCCACAGGCCACAGGATTAGTGTGTGAACAAGTGGAAATGTGGCTGTGAGGTACGTGTGATGACGATTCATAGTACTTTCATCCCAGAGGGGATTTATGGATCTGCAGTATACAATACCTTTTTTATAAAAAACATTCTTTTACTGCCCCTGCTTTGACTTAAGAGTATTGTAAATATAAAACTTATGCTACTGAAAATATTCCTAATAATATATTAAAGTCCAAAGACTGAATTTTTGTGCTTTTTTAATGGATTTTTTGGTGAGATTATCCCACTGTCATGAGCTTTTGCAAAGATGATGGTAGTATGCAACAGGAATGCTTCTCATCTGTGTCTGACACTGAACAGAGACTGTGATGGTTTTCTATGAAACTGTAATATTGAGTCCATAATTAACATTTCTTATACTTACAATTAGATGCTACAACTTGACCCCTTTGCCACTGATTTTGTTAACAATCTTTTGTTTTGTGTTTCTGAAAATATTCCTGCTCATTCTTGAAGCAAGCAATAGTAGAGAATTGTGAGGACAGGTCATTGGTAGACAGATTGCTGTTTGGAGTATGAGGATTTTGAAAAACATTTCCTGATAGTCTTTCATTTGTTCTCGTAGAATCTTAACTTAGAGACACCTTTGCACAAAAACTTCAAACAGTACTTAACTTTTCAATAAGAATTATTGTTTAGAGACCAATCAGGATGGGTTGTAAATTTTTGAATGTATGTATTGGGTTTGCATGACAAGGTGGGTTTTTTGGGGGTGGGGCTACAAGGGTGGCTTCTGTGAGAAGTTGTCAGAAGCTTCTCCCATGTCCAACAGAGCCAACACCAGCTGGCCCTAAGACAGACCTGTCGCTGGCCAAGGCCAAGCCCATCAGCCATGGTGGTTAGTGCCTCTGGGATAACATGGTTAAGGAAGGGAAAAAAACCCAGACTGGGCAACAGCAATTGCAGCCAGAGGGAGGAGTGAGAAGATGTGAGAGGAGCAATTCTTCAGGCATCAAAATCAGTGAAGAGGAAGGGGGAGGAGATGCTTCAGCCACGGGAGCGGAGATTCCCCTGCAGCCAGTGGAGATGACCATGGTGAGGCAGGCTGTCCCCCTACAGCCCATGGAGGATG